>JBAMNC010000313.1:0-554459 GCA_037902135.1 Cetoscarus ocellatus | reverse complement strand
TTTCCGTTATGTGCTGGGGAAATGTACCAAAAAGGGAAGTGGGATGGGATTTTTTTTTTTTTTTTTTTTTTTTTTCATTTTACCAGCATCTGTTCAATGGCTATATTGTAATGTAACACTTTTGTATTCTTTATCAAAACAATAAAGAGAGCGAGAGAGAAAGCTGATAAAATAAAGTTTGATCAAATGATATTTAAATACTGGACCCTAGGGGCTGCTTGGTTATGATTTTTTTTTTAATCACAATTATTTTGCTTGATATTGTTTTACTCAGTAATCTTACAACATCTGTGCAAGAAATTAAAATTGAGTAAAATAACAATAATAATGATGTTTTTCATTATTAGTAGTAAGTTATTTCCTGACCTCCTGAAGGAGACTGATGTGTTCAAGTATTTTTTTTAACCATGCGCTTTTAAAAGAACATGCCAGGATATTGAATGCATTTTAAACTTTTACTTAAGACAAGTGCCTTGGCTTTCTTCACTTTTCTCATGAAGATTCTTTAACGCCCTCTCCCAAAAGTGCACTGCCTTTTTACCTATATTTTAAAGACATTTCCACTTT
Source organism: Cetoscarus ocellatus (assembly GCA_037902135.1). Classification (NCBI taxonomy): domain Eukaryota; kingdom Metazoa; phylum Chordata; class Actinopteri; order Labriformes; family Labridae; genus Cetoscarus; species Cetoscarus ocellatus. The sequence goes on along the minus strand of JBAMNC010000313.1, from coordinate 553,892 downwards.
GAAAGAAGCCCTCCAGTTTTCTGCAGCCTAAACACATTTTTACAAGTTTGAAAGCATTGTTGTCTTCAAGCATTTTTTTAACATCTGCCTCAAACTTTTTCTCAGCACTGTGAGACTTTGCTCCCCTCAGCTTGGTCCTCCCTCTGTCAGCTTGGCAGCACATCTTTCATGTCTCTCCTCTGTCTCTCTCAGGACCTGGTGAAAAGCCATCTGATGTATGCAGTGCGCGAGGAGGTGGAGGTGCTGAAGGAGCAGATCTAGGAGCTGTACGAGAGGAACTCTGTGCTGGAGCGCTGAGAACGCCGTGCTGAAGTCCATCTGGCCAACACCGAGCAGCTCTCTCAGCTGTCCTCCCAGCCGGCCGCCAGCTCGAGCGCCACGCCCCCGCAGCAAGCAGGGACTCAGCCAGCCTCCGCCCCAGGCCCAGCCGCCTCCGCTTCAAGTCCAACCCCTTCAGCCTCCTCAACCCCAACTGCAACCCCAACCCCAGCAATCCCACCCCCATCTCCAGGCACCACCCCAAACCCCAGCAGCTCCAGACTCAGCCTCAGCTCGACCCCGGCCAACAGCAGCAGCAGCAACAACCGCAACCCAACGTCACCTCCGCTTGAAGTGCAACCCGCGAAAAAAAAAAAAAAACAAGAGCATCTTCTCTGCAACCTATTACAGATTAGTGTATGTGAATTAAAAAGAAGAAAAAAACTCTTTTGTCTTCTTAGCCACCAGCTTGACCACAAAGTACAGCTTGTGTGTGTGCGCGTGCGTGCGACGTGCGACTGTGAAATGTATGCATCTGTACGGTGGGCCTTTTCCAGTGTTAATGCAATCATCAGAGAGCGAGGAGAAAGACATGGACGCGTGTATGTGGAGACCGGAGTGTGTTCATCTTGGCCGTCATCCCAGTACGGGTGCCTGCTGGGTCCAAGCTCGCGGACAAGACGTCTCTTCTGGACCCACGCCGCTTCGCTGAGAGGAGGGAAAGTGGGTTTTCGCCTCACATAAGGGACAAAAACGGGGAGTGATTGTCTAAACAGAGAGTGATTATTTTTTTAAACGTGAGATAAATGAGGGGGGGTGACGGGGTATTTTTAAGCCTTGCTGTTCATGTTGTACAGAGAGACGTGGGAGACGAGTCTGTTTTTGTTTCTTCTCGGAGCGCTGCACCGTGCCGTTACTTTTTACATCAAGTCTTGCATCGGTCTTTTTTTTGAGTTCTACTGTTAAGTGTTTTATTTTATTACAGGGCTGCTATTTTCACACACGGACAGTTCCATGTCACCTGTAGCCCGCCGCGCCGGCTTGTTTCCTGTTTTCTTTTTAGTGTTTTGGCCCACACTTCCCTGAGTAACGCTTAAGATTGTATTGTAAAAAAAAAAAAAAAAAAAAGGCAAGACAAAATAAATAAATTTGACAATGTCTAATCACTAACACAGGTGGGTTTTCACACCTCGACTGTTTGGGAGAGTTGGTCCAATTCAAGTGTGTGCTCCTATGATCAGCACATGACATTTGAATAAATGTGAACGCAGCAATCGGTCCCCGTTTGCGCAGAGCTCTCCTGAAAGAAGTGGTTTCCTCCTCCGATCAGCCCCTGGAGTGGTTCATTGGCCGTGAGATCAAAATCCATCCAACAACTGACACAAATGCCTTGTTTCACTGAGAGGTCTGGTTTGGTACTGTGCAGTTCGGTAAACCCTGATCTTGTGGTGTTCTGTACTTCATTTGAGGGGGGAGAAGAGGGCTGCGCCGGCTACACATTGCATGACATCACAGCTGCGCGATGCAGTGCAGCGGTATGCAGTAGAGTGCGATTTTAAACAAATAGCAACAATGGGAGTTCAGCACTCCAGTACTCTGGAGCATTGTTTAGTGAGGACAACAGAACAAATCACTTTAATCCACGGCTTATTTGAGTATTGCGAGGTTTGCTTTTTTGTTTTTGCTGCCGTTCGATGAGAATTTACAAAATTTTGTGACCAACCTTCAGACAACAGGCCTTTAGCTTCAGCTTTAAGGGTCGGTTTGGTATGCTCTGACCACCTTCAGAGGGGTGCCCAAAAAGTGGGATGGCCACTGGTTGGTTATTTGGGTTACTTGTCTTTCTTAATCTGACAGTGAAAACACCAGTAATGTGCTGTACTGAGCTGAACTGAAGTGGACTGCTTGATGGAAAAGCAGCTGAACAGAATGACCACATCACACTGCTGTTTGGAGTAAAAGCAGCAGCAGTATTAATAACTGCATTAGGGCTACCAGGCTGAACAGAGTATTACTAAATGAATGATGTTTTGGATCCCTCAGAGACACAAAAAAAACGAATATAGCCAAAAGTGAATATTATTCACCGTCTCTACAGCAGATCATCACAATACTCAGAAACATGAACTGATTCAAAAACTTGTTTTGATCACTGAATTTAGTCCAGCTCATTCAAGCAGAAGATGTTCTCTTTTTTTAAGCTTTCTAGATAGTTTCTCTGCTGACACTGCTGTAGGTGTTGACATGCTATCTGGTGTCCTCCACAGCCTGCTGGAGACACCGGCGACTGCTCAAAGCCCTTCTTCTTCGTGCACAGAGTTTGTTTACAATCATAAGGTGTTGACAACAATGACAAATAAGCTCATCAGTATAATCTAACCATGGAACATTCCAGCTGAGTTTCTAGTTTGGTACAGTTTGGAGCGGGAATCCCTGATCTTGTTTCCATGTGAGGGCTGGAAGTGAGCTGGGAAGGAGAGGGTTGCCACTTACTTTTTTTGACCCTTTTTGGTTGGTCAACTGATCCGACCAATCAGAACCAGAGAACTCTTGATCAGAGCAGCAAGTGCCGGGTTACACAGTCAAACACTTTCTGTGTTGGTGGAGTCTAAATTAATGCAGTCACATTTGTAATTATTTTGAAAGATTCATAAAGACTTGGATTTTCTTTGTACACCCTCCTGTAGTTTTGTCTTCATTCCTTCACTTGGGCAAATTTGAAAGAATCAACTGAATTAAATAGGATTAAAAACTGGTCAAAAAGTGAGTTATTTACAATTGTGTCTAATAGAAGAGAGGCCTGAAGCAACAGGTTTTGTCTAACCTAGAAAAGTAACTAAGGAGGGCGGTTCATAATAGCAGGATCCTACCTGGAAAAAGGCAGAGCTTGACATCACAACCACACCACATAGTGCGTCATTCTTAAGTAGAGCATGATTGTTACTACAAGAGCAACTGTGGAGCTCTCCAGTGCTCTGTGGAGCATAGTTCACGTGGAGGTTCTTTACAGCAACAGCAGAGAGCAAACTCTGAATCCACGGCTTATTTCAACGATGTGCAGTATGTGTTTTTACTCAAACTGCTGTGCATTGGAATTGACCAATCAACAGATGAAAGAGTTTTTAGCTCCACCCTTCAGGGTCGGTTTATAAAGGGTGCCAGAAGTGAGACAGCAGAGTTATTTGGGTACTTTTTCTCCTCATTTGACAGTGGAAACACCTGGAATATCTTAAGCTGAACTGAAACTGGACTCCTTGGTGGAAATGCAGCTGTAATCTCCTGTTTTCATTATTTTATGATTTTGTAGGTAAACCAGCGCGGCTCGAGGTCAAAGCAAGGCTGGCTGTGACAAAATAGCATCAGGACAGCTCTGGCCTTCATTGTGTCTCAGCCTGGACTCAAAATTCTGCTGTGTGAACATGAAACCATCGCAGGCCTTTTTTCCCCACTGAGTCGGAACAAATTAACTTAGCTGTAGGTGTGAAAACCACCTCAAATTCTTCTCTCCAGTTGCCAACTCAAAGTGAAAGTAAAGATCCAGTATGAATGTATTTTATCCTATATTCAAAGTATTAAGAGCCTTGGTGGGTGACTCCACCCGTCGACATCAAATTGTACCGAGTGCCTGCAGACGGCATCCAGTGAAGACCCTTCAAAGTGAATTAGTGTTGCCATATCCCCCTCCTTCTTGTTTTTCCTTCATTGTTTTCCTGAGGGGGTCAGAGGAGGGGAAAGCTGTGAAATCATTCAACCTACTTTGTAACCAAAGATGCAAAGCTGTGTAAATTGATTATTTTTAAATGCACACTCATGTTAGTTTTTTTTTTTTTTTCTCTTTTGGTTGTTTTGTTACTTCCTCCTTCACAGAATATTTTGTTGCTGTTCAGCATGTTTTTTGCATGATCTGTAATCTTCAAACCACTTTCTTACCTCATTTTTATTCAGCACTCTTATTGTAAGATAGTCTGTGAACAGTGTAAATGGGCGAGGGGGGAAAGGGGGAGGGCGGGACAATGCAGAGCGGAGCGGGCGGGAGAGAAAAATAAACCTAGTGTTACTGACACTAGTCACAGAAAAATGAAGTGAGCCATGTTTTGTTCATTTAAATGGTGTTTGAATTTCATATGCCAATAGTTTTGTTACATTGCAAATTTTAATGTATTTAAATAAAAGCAATATTCAGATTCAAAAAGAGGAGTGTCACTTTCTTCCACAGAGACTACTTAATCTCTCGTTGTAGGGATGGAAATCCGAAATCAATTCCCGTTGAGTATTGATTTCCAGTCATCTGAAGATCTGGGATAGTTCTGTATTTTGTAATGGGGTTTTATGAGGTTCATTTAAATAGTAAATTCTAAGGGCCCGTTGACATGAAAACATTGTCACCAGAAAGGAAAGGTTTATCTGTTGTGTTTTCAAAAGTGTTCGAGTTCACGCAGGGACAGTGTGAAAACAATGCCCGTGAGATCAACTGAAAATGTAGGTAGCGTGCATGCCAGGCCAATAGTTAGCGATGTAAGTTTGTAGTGTCCTTGGCGAGTATAACAAATGTCCACCGATCAGAGTATTGATGCAGCAAATCCACATTTTGTTGGAGGAGGGATAATAAACCGAGCACAGTTAGCAGCACACGTCGTTCAGTTGTCGGCCATAGCTGTTGTTTTTCCTAGGTGAGCGCGCAACCTTTATATGAAGAGTAATGTGCATGTGCTGCGCTTCACCATTTTCCCTGACAACAGAGATTCTTGTTTACATGGGGACAAAAACAAAAACGTGTTCAAAACTTCTCACTCTGGACCCCGGTTTCAAAAGTTTGCGGATTCAGGCACTGTTCTTGTGTAAACAGAAGGTTGCAAATGCAACAAAACTCTCTTTTCGGCTGTTGTTGTGTAAATGGGCCCTAGTAGCCACAGTGATTTTTATTAACTCAGTTTCTGAAAAGGGAGAGAACCAGCACAGAAGCTAGGCTATACATTGCTGCAGATGGGGCCAAGAGCATTTAGTGCTAACGCTACCCATTGACTCCCAGTGTTTGAGCTAAGCTAATTCGCGGTGGACGAGCTCTGCCCGTTTCTCTCTTGCTAGCGCACACACAGTCGGGAGAATGGTGTCTATCTGCCTGTCATGGTCTCAGAAGTGAGGCAAGACAAAACAAAAACAATGTCGGCGTATCCCTTTAAGGTTCTTGCCACATATGGGCGGCCCGGGGTTCAGTTCTAACTTTCTGGCCCATCTCCTGTGTCCTCCCCAAATCCTTCTTGGACCCCATTCACTGTCTAACTCCATTATAATAACTAAAATGGCTAAATATGAATAATGCAAGTTGCTTAGCATTTTTTCAGTTGGCAGGTATTTGAAAGTTGTGCAACAAACTTAAGCTGCAGCTGCAAACAAGTTAGCACTGCAATGACCATAACTGTAATATAAGAAATAACTGAAAAGCGCAAGTAATGAAATGTGCACAATAAAAGTTGTGTGGATTGTTACAGGCTCAGAATTCATATTGAGTTATTTACATTTATGAATTGTCCAGGGATGCACAATGTTATCCATGCAATATTGGTATCAGATGATATCAGCCTAAAAGTTAAATATTGGCAGATATGACAACTATTGCCAATATTTACAACCCATATATCGACCACAGGTATTAGCTGTAATATCAGCAAAATGCACAAATGAACCATTTACTGCACATTTCACCACTGCATGGGTACATTTCAATTCAAGAGTTTCATATTCACAAGAGTTGAAGGTTGTTTTTCTTGTTTTACTACCGTTTGTGCTCCTGACAAAAAATATTGGTAACAGCCCTGAGTTCAGGAATATCGGCATATCATATATTAGCAAAAGTCGAACATCTTGTATCCCTGGAATTGTTGTATAAATCTGATCAGGGACAACCACTTGAGTTTCTAGGTTGGCTGTAAATTTTTTCACTTTTCATTTTCACTATGGTGACTTCAGATTTTTAACTTCTCTTGAGGGAGCCTCAACAGCAAAATGGTTCAGAAATTCTGGTTTAAAGCTGCAATACCATTTATTTTTTGTCACTGGCCCATAAATATGATAACCTGTCAACATTTTATTACTGAAGCCACATCGTAGTGAGTCTTTTTTGTTAGCAAAGAAAAACCATGCTTAACTTTTGATTAAGGTCTGTTTTGACCCATAAAAAGTGCATTCAGTGATTATGGGGTAAACTATTATGGTACATTTGTACACTCTGTCAATATTATAGCTACAATGAGATATGTACGGCCAATATGTGCGGCCAAGACAGTCTGTTCAGTACCAGCCAAACTATTTACACCTGCCAATACTGATAATCAACTTTTTAAGCAATGATCAGCCAGTTCTTATATTGTTTCAATAATATTGTGCACCCCTTGTGGACGTCGTTGTTCAAAGGGTCTATCACTATTCGCAAATTACATCTTTCAAAATAAATAGAATTTACATCAGACTGATGTTGCAGTGGGAACCATTAGGGTTCGGTGTTTTGCCTAATCCTAAACCTACTGGAGCTGTGAAACAAACCAACAACCATCTTCACATCTAAACCACAGAGACTCCAAAACTCCAATAAGAGAAACCTTTTTATTGGACAAAATTTACAAAATAATTCTCAAAAAGTCAAAAAAAGGTTTTCTGAACATACATCCCACTGGAGTAAATACATATCTGTCCTCTCTTAGAACAAATCCATCCGAGCGGTCTCTGTCTCTTAGGGTCATCTGCTCCGAGTCCAGAGGAGGAAATAAAGCTCCTTCCTTCCCAGTTTATCACGTCCACAATACAAACAGCGGAGTACAATGATATGGACAATGGATGGGGGCTTATTTTTAAACAATCTCATGTTCTGACACTTCAGTTCTCACAGCTGCTCGGGCTGAGCTCATTCATCCCTCCGGTTCCCTCCTTCCCTTCAGTAAAGTCAGTCAGTGGGTCACACATCCCGTCCACAAAGGTCGAGTCCTGCACGTGTCTGAGCAGGACGAACGCGGCCACAGAGCGTTCCTCCTCGCCGTCTTCTTGTCCTCTAACCTACGGTCACAAACCTGCTGCCTTTGTTGCTGTGTGCCGTGGCCGTGCGCCGGTCCTTCAGGATACGGAATCGCTCGTTCAAGGTCATCGACGTTTGCTACAAGAGAGAAAAATACCACAGATTTGTTCACATACTGTGTTGTAACGCTTGGTCATTACCATAAACTCTGGCGTATGACCCACAATTCTTATACTTTAACTTTTTTCATTGAAGATGCCGGCTGCAGCCTGTACACTGAAAAAATAGATATAACGCTTTAAAACGGGATAATGTCTGCGGTCAGTGGCCACGACCACAAACTGAACAACCACGAGGTTACTGAAACTTTGTCCCCATTCCCTGCAGCTTCATGCAATCAGCAGCACTGCAGTTCAAAATGTGCTGGAAAAACACCTAAACTAGTGAAACTTTTTTTTGCCCGAGGAGCACCAAAGACCAAGCAAAAAACTATAACACCCCATATTCATATTCACTCAAAATCACCTTTTTAATATGAGCAGCAAAATGTGATTATTCTGCACGTTTAATTCTTTTTTACTAAGCTAATAAAAACAGAAAAAAAACATTAGTTATAAAACATTTAAAATCAGATTAAAGGGTTGAAACTAAAAACTGATTTTCAATAATGATGTTATATGTACGCTCATAAGTTCAACAATTAATTTAAATACTTATTTGAAATTTTCCGACCTTGAACGTTTCATTCTTAAATCATATGCCTGTTTGTTAAGTCAAAAAAACACAACTTCTGCTCCCCCAATTGCAATACAGATTTGAACTTTATTCTAACACCTAACAGACAGGACCTGTTTGTTAGTTCCTTAGTTTCTTTTTATTCCAGCCAACAGTCAAAGGGTTTGGCATTTTGGTTTTATTTGATGCATAATGCTGATGTGCAAAACTCTTTAAAGTTTGACATGGACATTTTTCAGTTATTTGTTTTTTTCATACATAATCAAAGTACATAAAGTTGTAGGAGAGTAAATTAAAACCTCCACCATCAGCTGCTGTTTAGTTGCAGTAATAACTCAGGGCTGTACAGTCCCACACACATCTGGAATTGTCTTCAGGCACACCAGTGTGCACAGCCACATCATTAGAGAACCACTGACCAAGACAGCGATGGCACGGGTAAGACTGACTTTTAATCATCTTCTTTCTCTCATTTGAAAGGAATCCTACCTTGGGATAAGGGTAAGATTTTGTTCAAGGTTTTATCAAATACCTTAAATAAAATCCTGAAGGTGTTCTTAAATGCACGCTGTCAAAAATATACAAATCAGTTTCCTTGTTATGGTAAATTTATTTCTTAAATTCAGGCATTTCTCACCATGTTTCTGACACAGCAGCTTACTGTCAAAATTTGATGGACAATTTAAAAATCTTCTTAAAGCTTGGACACTTGTTGGGTTTTTCAGTCATAATATTAACAGATAGTGTCCGTACAGCAAAAGATTTAACTTTTGAAAACCATACAAATGTAGGATTTTAATACTGCTCTCCTATAATTAAAGAAATATTAGGGATGCACGATATTCAATTTTTGCCTATATCTGATACGCCCATACAGTGTTGACATTTGGAAATGGATTTGACAGGCCACCTGTCATTAAAATGAGAAAAACTTAATATTTTAGCAATCTTTAAAAAGCTTGTTTGAAACTGAAAATAATATTGTTACTGGACACACATTTTGAACAGGAATTAGGATTTTCAAACTGAATTCACCTTTTTTTACCCAAATTTGAGCAGCTCTGAGATGTCAGAAATTATTGAAGCAAAACATTAAACCACTAAAACCATTTTTTTCTGTTCATCTATGCGAATTAAAAACTTTCATTTGGCATCTAAATGGAGAAATTATAAAAATCATAATGTGCTTTGCTCTTTTGTAAAACAGTAAATTTAAAAATTCATGATAATTAATTTTTTGCATTAAAAATGTAGTTTTCAGTTAAAATGCTTCTACATACTAGAGTATTAACCATCGCAAAATCATAAAAAACGTTTTGTGGTAATAAACAATGCTGCTATTTTATGGCAGCTGTGGCATGAACCTTACTTTGGGTGGTGGTCTAATAAATTTGTCCAGCACTGCATTTCCAAACTCATTATCACCATACTGATGTTTTTGTCAAGAGCACAAAAGTCTCCACTTTACTTAAATTGACCCCTTTCTTTATTTGCATCAGAGACAGATTTGAAACAAGAAAAAAAAAAACACATTATTTCATAAATTTTACTTTTAACTCATGAAAGTGGACATTCAGTGATGATGAGGTAAAGTATTTTTGTACATTCTGCCAATATTACAGCCAATAAATGGGTTATTAAAGGCCAATCTATAAGGCTAAATAATCACCTGTAAGTATCATTTTCACATCTACTGACACGATCATCGACTTTATGGACAAATATCTGCAGATACCAGTACAGTTCCAATAATATTGTGCATCCCTATGAAACATTACTTAAAAATCTAAGTGGCATTAGGCTACATGCCAAGTATTTGTCTAAACAGAGAAGAAAAAACATTTCAAATCAACTAAAACCGTTTAAAGCTCTTACTGGTTTTCCAACACTGTTGATGTCAAACTGCAGAGGCACTCCTTTAGGTATCTTCTTCTCTACAGTCTCCATTTTCAGAGGAGCAGAGCTGGGGGCAGGGGGGTGCAGCGTCCATGCAGATGGAGGCCTGAGGAACATTCATACAGTCGGTCACATCCACATGCTCGTGTCTTGTTTGTAAAATAATGAATCACATCAGTTATTACACATTAGAAGAAAACACTGAACTTGTGTGGATAACGTTTTAAGACACCATAAAGCCATGAGTGTCATTCTGAAGCATGGTTTGAGACACTCACTCAGGCTGAGTCCTGGCTGTGGGGTTGTCAATCGAAACAGTTAAGATCCCACTGCTGGCTGTCGATGTGCGCCACCTGGTGGATTAACAGAGGAACTGTTACGGTATCACACAAACTCTACAAACAGACTGTTAAATATCAAACAATAGTCTTCTTCCCCTCCAAATGATTCATATCCTCTGTTTATTTCCTCTTCCTCACACATGTACACAAAACAGAGTAACAGAGGATGAGAAAAGTCTGACGACACTCACTGTCGGGTTCGCACTGGAGGAGAGCGGGGACTTGGCTTCTGCACCTGCGCCTGAACCTGTCATCAGGACAACATGACGTAATAAACACACAGAGACAATCAGAAATGGCTCAAATAAATACTCACAGCGTCCCTAAACGTAATTAAGTATAAGACTTTTTAAGATCATTTTCAATCATTCAGTCAATAGAAGTATTGATACTGCAGGTCATACAAATTCAGCTTTAGTTCAAAGGGTTTAGATGGAAGCAGAAAACTGATGACGAATTGGAATATTAAAAGGTTTGATTTATGTCATTACTTCCTTTCTTTGCGAACACTTTGAAAAACAATGGGATTTATTTGTGTGTGCACGATTCTTTTGAAAGCACAACAAAATACATTTGGAAAAAAATTAGAAACAGTCAAAGTACTCCAAGGAGCACAAACCTCTGCCAAGGCATTTCTGACATTATCTGCCCTAACAAACCCTTTAAACAAAATCCTGGACCTGCATCCTGATTCAGATTTTCACAAAAATCCAGTCACTTCTTTCTTGTGCTATGACTAACATTGTCTCCCAGTGTTTGAGCTAAGCTAACTAGCGGTGGGTGAGCTCTGCCCGTCTCTTTTTTGTTACTGGATGCACAGATAAAAGAATGGTGTCTATCTGCTTGTCATGGACTCGGGAGTGAGGCAAGACACAATAAAAATAAAAAAGTTGTCATATCGCTTTAAAGAAGGTGACCAAGCATTCTGTGGAAATGGGACATCTCGCATTCACCCTGTAAATAGTCATTTACTGTTAGATTGACATTAAAACTACAAGTATAGGCTGAAAAAGTCACATATTGTTTTTGTTTTTACAGCAAGTATAGCTCCGGTTTAAAAGGTAGGTGTAAGATTAACATCATACCCTCAGCCTTTTTCCAAACTATCTCAGCTGGTTCAATTAGAGCTCTTAACAGACCAAACTTCACAAACACAGACATCCATCATACAGCTCTCATTGTGAATTGAATTGTTTACCTTGAGTCCTCTGCGAAAAAGAAACGTGGCCTGGCGTGCCTCTCTCTGAGTCTGCTGGATGGGTGGCAGTGATCTGCACAAAGGTGACACAAAGTTCAGGTGAGTGTCCATATACATGCCACACTTAAAGGGTTTGTTTGGGTTTTTGAAGTGAAGTTGCTAGAAGCCCATGGAACTAGTGAATATGAGCACCAATAGAGGAACATGTGAGCTTTGTCTCTGCGGGGAGGTATCAGGGGGCAGGTGCTAGCTGGTACATTGTAGTGTATAGGTCCACCGAAAGCCACTTGCAGATTAAAACTACTCAAAAAACTACATTGGCTCGACAATACGATACAGTAAGCTTCTTTACAGCGTTTAACTTTTCCTGATGTAGGGCCCTATAAATCTGCGAAGACGGAATCACAAAATTGGGCATTAAAAGGCGAATTCAACGTAAAAACAATTGGCTGACATTTTACATACAATTCTTTGTTTCAGAATATAAAGGAACATTTTCTGGCGCAAATGCTCCGAGGGGGTCACTAAGGCTCAGGACAATGCAGCCTTTACTTCCCCTTCCCCTCCTCCTCCCTTCATTAACAATGCAAACATGTCGAAGTGGCCGCCTGAGACATCGCCTAAGTTGGCAAAGAAGCTACGAAACTCCTGGCTAACTCCAAAGTACAGGGCAGGGCAGATTCCCAACAATTGTGTCAGACGATCAAATGTTCAGCAAATTTTCTCAACATACTGTTGACTGAACACGTAAAGATACAAGTGAGGACCACCTGAAGAGTGAGTGTCTATATTTCATTTCTTTATACTGTGTCTTGAAGTTAAATTTGCGTATAGTGCTACAAACCAAATTCTCAAAAAATGAAAATCGAAAAAAAAAAAGGAATACGGGAAAAATTAAAACAGAATTTGGGGAAAAAAATAACAGATTTTATAGGGCCCTAGTGATGCGACGAAGGGTTACGTATCCTTCCGCCAGCATCTCCCCTCATTAGATCAGGTCAGAGTGCTGCGGTGGGGTCAGGTAGCGATCGCTTCAGCACAAACTTAAATTTCTACATTTATTTTAAATTTCATATTATTTAAATATGGACATCAGGACCAGAGGCAATAGAGGATTGTGTTTGCAGTTCCTATTTCACCTATCAGGACTGTGACAGCAGGTTGGAGCTGTACTAAAATAAAGCTCTCTGCTGTTAGGTCCATGAGAAGGTGTGTTACTGAGTCCCACTCGTGACAGCAATGGGCCTACAAGTTTGCGAACATGGGCTCACAGCTCAGGCATCTGCACCACCAGGTATGTTGTGATCTGTCCTGCTCCTCCGTTCTCCATCCTCTTTCTACCAGTGGCTCCATCCTGCGAAACTTCTTCCTATGTGTGCTCCTGTTCATAAAGATAGCCTCTCGTACCCACAACTAACGGTGCGTTGTTGTTACTAGCATCAAAATCACTTAGTTTTAGTTCAATTTTAGTAAAGTTAGTGTTTTTTGTTTCATGACTACCTGACCAGCTGATGGTAGAGTGATACATAATCCCTACGTCCCAACATACTAAAGTTTTGAATATAGGGGCTTTGTTGAGAAATAACCATACCATACCAAACCATTTTCTTCCTCTTATCCTTGGTCAGGTCGCAGGGCAGCAGCCTTAGCAGAGAAGCCCAGACTTCCCTCTTCCTGCCCACTTCGTCCAGCTCTTCCCGGGGGAGCCCGAGGCATTCCCAGACCAGCTGGTCACTACCCACAGCTCATGACCATAGGTGAGGGTAGGAACGGAGATCAAGTGGTAAATCAAAAGCTTCTCCTTTCGGCTCAGGGAGAAATTAAACACTGTAAAGAATCTTATTGTAGCACATTGTCGAGCCAACATAGTTTTTTGAGAAGTTTTAACATAGAAGTGGGTTTATTACGAGGCTTTCGATGGCACCATGTACTGCCATGTACCAGCAACTGTCCGTCCCCAGATATCTCCCCCCAGGGACAAAGCATGCAAGTTTCCTTATTGGCACTGAAATGGGCTTTTAGCAGCCAAACTTCAAAAATACAGAACAAACCCTTTAATATAATAATTAGTAAACACAGAGGAGTTTATTCTCCTGAACCTGTTTGACATCCAACAACACTTTTGGTTATATTGCATAATCACATCTTGTGTCTGAGGACATTAGGTTTTAAAAATACTTCCACAATTGAATTTCTTCAGCAACAATCTTTACTTGTACACACGCAGTAGCCACTCTCCCTCACCGTCTTTGTAGCTGAAATGGTCTCCTCACAGACGTTACATTCTGGCCTCTCTGCAGGTCGGGCTGCCTGTACGGCCTCCTCTGTACCTCTGGCTTCCTGTACGGAGCTCCACGTTGAATGAAGGGCTTCGACTTCTGTAGTGTTTTCTTAAAAAGAAAGTGGAGGACAAGAAGATGGTACATAAAAACATTAAGAGACATTTTTTAAGAATCAGAAATGACATTAGATGCAAATATATTACTAAAGTCCACCTGTTAAGAGGAATTTGGGAATATGTTTCCCATACTTGATGATTTATTTGACGAGTTGTTGATTTTTCTTCAACATTTGATGATGTTTGGACTTTAAAGGATATCATACTCAGAGGTTTTTATGTTCATTATGGTGCTATTGTTCTCAGACAACTTTAACTACAATTAAAGAGAGTCAATAAATCCCAGAGAAGTTTGACGTGTTGAAATATTTAATCAGATTATTTAAACAGACCATATTAAGCTTTTTTGATTTTTAAATATCAACCCTCACCTCACAATGTTCTCATGACTCACTAGTAAACTAAATTGGTATCCACAGTAACAAAAAAAACAATATCCATCAACTGATAAGCAGACTGTGTTGGTTAAACTGGTCGTAAGCTGGAGCTTTGTGTTAACATCTTGAAGCACAGGTTAGTGGATCTTCTCCTGCAGGAGGACTAAAGACTGGCCAGAGGCCGTGTTGGCATTGCTAATACAAGCCACACCTGCAAGACAAATACCCTTGTTGAGTGCTGATCATTCATGTAAGTCTATCAGTGGATCAATCAGAGAGCAAACAAATGTCAGTTGAGTTTAGTTTTAGCCGTGCTCTGAGACTTTTCTTACGACTAGTCTGTCCTGTTTACAAGCTCAGTGCCCCCAAGTACTGATGACTACCTAAATACTGAACATGTCCTGGATTTGAAAAGCTCCTGTCCCAGTTCAGATCACGTATAATGCCCAACCTTGGATTTATTGTCAGATGACAATGTTGCCAAGACTATTGCTGTTTTCACCAGTAGTGAAGCCTACCTTAGGGGGGCGTCCCTCAGGTATGCTTTCCCTATCAATAGATCTCCTGACACCTTGAGCTAATACTGCTTTCCCACTAGAATTAGCAGGTAAATGCAGGTTTTTCAACGCAGGTAAACCTGCTAACAATCGGCAAGTGACTCCTTTCCCATTTCCAGCAGACCTGGGTCTAATCGCCAGCAGACAAGCTGTAGGACTGTTTTCTTCCTCAAGCTGACGTCATCACGTTGATGACATCATAAGCGCAACGAAACACAGCCAAGTAAACAATGAAAAAGAGCATGGAAGCCACGGGCACAGTGGTCAACTGTTTTCCATACTTCATACTTTTGCCCCTATTTAAAAACGTACAAACTCAGCGCAGACTGAATGACATTCGAGCGCTGATGATACGAAGGCAGATGGAATTTGTTGCGGAGAAGGCAGAGTCACAGAAGTAACAGACGGCAGAGACAGACGCAGTATTATGTCATAGGCACGTTACGCCAACGTCATCCTGTAAATTTGCGGGTTCACCCAGGTGTGACGTTCCCACTGGGAGCTGATTGGAGGCAAGCCGATTAAAAACACATGTCGCTTGCAAGGTCAGTCGACCTGCGTCTAAATGCAGATTAGACCCTTTCCCACTGTCGACAGGAGCCGATTGTTACCGTGTTGAAACAGGTTGTACCCTTGATCAAAGAACAATGACGTCTCCATGTAAACAGTCTGTCTTTTGTCTGCTACCGTTTTACCATGTCTGGTCAGAATACACTCAGCGCCCCTCTCACCACTGGGTGTCTCCCATTCGTTTCCCACTGTACATAAAAACCCTGTTCTCCCCTCAGATGGGTCTTTCTTCATTTGGACCACTCGTGTGCTAACTGACCTTTTCTTTGCAAAGAAAAGAAAAACCTTGTCGACCGGCAGAAGTCTCTAGTTCATTCTTCGCCAGAAACAAGAAAACACTTCTACAACATATGAGCAAAATGGCACATGCACCCACATACACACATGGGCAGACACACCCACTCACAGCACTCCTGCCTCCCACTGAGTGTATGTACCTCCCTCTCTCCAGTATTATGCTGATACTTCCTCTGGATATGGAGCAAACTGGGTCAACTCAACGCCCCCTGAACAGCTATTGACTCAGAGTTTTTCCAAGAGCTCCAGGACAGCAATAAAAGCATCATAAAGTAACAGGCCTTGATTGTGCTGTTTTTGGCACTGAGGGTTACATTTTCATTTTAAAACTAGCAGACATTAACAGTAGGTACAGACTGAAAGACATGCTGTTCTTCAACGAGGCAAAACCTGGTGACAACCAACTAAGAAGTAGAACAAATGTGTTTTGACTGTGTATCCACTGAGAAGGATCACACAGATTCAATGAGGACGTTATATTTGTGTTGATCAGTGCAATACGACTTTGGGGGAACACGAGTTCACACGTACACGCAGGCAAACACACTAGTACAGTGCTTCTATCCTATGCTGTTCTACTGTGCCTGTGTGCTCCTCTCTCATCCATTTTGTGTCTCTGGTACTGCTTCTTCAGACAAGAGTCCAACCCATACTGCCGTCTCAAGGTGTAATGCTTACGCCCCTGTGATGTTTTGCCTCCACTATGAACGTACAAGCTGTATTGCAGTGTGCATTGGCAAAGATGTTACAGCCTGGCAGACTAAACATGAACGTTCTGAGGTGTAAATAAAACAGACTCTAGTTACTATGCAAAACTGGGGGTTTACTCGTTCCACAGAAGCAGAATGAAGATGTACTTTTGGAAGCCCGTGTTTGATTCCTGTGTCAAGACATCCCACAGATGACAACACCCTCTGACCAGTCCTTAGTCTGATTCACCACTACATTCATTGTTAAAAATAGACTCAGCTCGCTCGGAAAAAAACAAAAAAAGGGACGAGTGCAAGGTGCAAACCTCACTGGAAGTCAAAAGAAGTACGGTGAAGACGAGTCAGACTGGCATCAAATCTACACCATGACCTTATATACGAGGGAGAGACTTTCCATCGAATGATTCTCCGTCATTCTGATCTCCCTTTATCAGAGGAGTACATGTGCATCTTGGTGTGGCCTCCATTACCTTATTGATTGTTGCTCTGTTCAGTGTGCTAACTCTTTTGAGCAGAACAGTCGGCCTCCTTGCTGCCAGTCCTGTTATGACCCCCTGACCTCGTCGTCTACCCGGCAGGGGAGGGACCCTCCTGTTTCTTAATTTAGGAGCTCCTCCACGGGGCACGCCACCTCCTGGTAGAGTTAAAGATAGAGTCAATAAACATGCCTGGACCTGTCTGGCCTGAAAAACACAGAGTAATTAAATGAGATATTCTCAGTCAGACAGCGTGAGCACACACCTCTCTGTGCAGGTCCAGCAGCTCTGGCTGAAACTCCTTTCCCTTGAATTAATCGGCCTTTTTTCTTCACAGGTCGGCGGTTCACTGTGGCCTGTCTCCTTTTTATCTGCTGCTCTTTCTTATTCAATCGAATTATATCATCTGTTGGTTTAATTACATGTGAATTAATGAACAAGATCATCTTAATGCTGAAATGGGATCAATTTAGCAAACCAGCACCCGCTCTACAATCTACCACTGAAATGTGGCTAACATTAGCTAGCATGTTTATAATAATGTCAGCCAAAGACCACCTTACCTAATGACATGTCGACTTTATCTGGTACCGCTGTTTTCCTCCCCCGTCCTGTTGCAAACTCATCTCCGTTCATACTCGAAAAACACGACAAACACGCCAGAGAAACGAGAAATATGCGATAATACCTCACACCGTATCAGTCCAGCGTTCTTATTTCGGCTACGCTACAACTACAAATGTGCAGATCCTTCTTCTGCTGCTTTGATTTCCGGCGGACTAGGCACAACTTGGTGCATTGCTGCCACACACAGATGGCTACACGCTACTGCAGCTCCATCCTGAAGCCTTCTGCCGTACAGGCCTGTTGTTAAAAGAAGTGAACTACTGCTGGTGCACTCTTATGGAAGCGAATAAGGACCAGAATTAATATTAAAATGGATTAACAGAAATGCTTTATCATTTTCAGAATAAAGCTGCATTTTTTGGCTCATAGATAAAATAATAATAAATTACCCAAACTGCATTATCATTTTCTTGTTCAAGACTGCTCATTCTGTGACTTAATTAAAATGAAAAAGCAAAAGACGTTTAAAATTTAAATTTCAAAAGATAACCCAGCAAATACTTACCAAAATTTAATCTGAACTGTCAAATTTGAAAATTAAAAAGCATTAGCGGTAATGCTTTTTTATTTCAAGGTTATGGCTGCAATTTTTGACTCATAAATAAAATTAACAATAAGTCATCCAAACTGCATTTTCATTTTCTTGTTCAAGACTGCTCACTCTGTGACTTAATTAAAATGAAAAAGCAAAACACGTTTAAGATTTAATTTTCAAAAGATGCCCCAGCAAATACTTAACAAAATTTAATCTGAATTGTCAAACTTGAAAATTAAAAAGCATTAGCGGTTTTTTAATTAATAATACGGCTTAGGGACCGTGGCAAGTTACCATGTCAAGAAATGCTGTGAACAAAAAACTGGTTTGTTTTAGGAGGTACCGTGCCGGTGGAAACTCAACGCAAACCGGGTAGAGCTGAGTAGAGCACAGTAGAGTAGGGCTAAGGCGGCGGGAGGAAAAGGGCCAATAGCATAGGCTGAATCTCAATCTCCTCCCTAAACCCTGAGCCCTGAGCCCTCATTGACTTTGGTGACTGCACCTGGAAAGTGATTGAGTGCATGAGGCTGCAAGGGCTTGAAGTGCTATAAATAGGAATGGGACAGCCCTTTGTTTTTGTTTTTTTGTTCTTGACAGCAATGCAAAATGCTAGAGATAAAATAAACTACCAGCATTTTTTTTTTTTTACCTCCAACATTTTTTTATTATTTATGTGAAACACATACACCCATATGCACAGATTTGCAACACCTTGTATATACAAGCTTTACATTATATACATATTTACATAATATACATACATATATGTACATACAAGAGGCATCTCAAAAATGGTTAAACATATTAAAGGATTTCATAATTTTCAGAGTTTTCTTTTCTCTTTTGTCTTCCATTCCTTTAAGTGAGCTAATATAATACTCTATTTCCTTCTTTAATTTTTTGTAATTTTTGTTTCCATTTACAGTTATATAAATATACAATATTTCCCATATAATATAATTAAATAAAGAAAATGCATCTCCTGCAGTTTCTATTTTCACTATCATAAAAAAAAAAAAAAAAACATCCTTTTCTTTAAGTCAATTTTGGACCTGGTCTGTGCATTATAGAGTTGCTGTACATCTAACAAAAATGCACAACTATGAAGACATTCAAAAAACAAAGGGCAAATAGTTTCAGTTTCTTAGTTATAGAAAACACAGCATCTCTCCACAACTCCAAACCTATCATCAACTTGAGTAGTTGGATAAATCAGGTGCATTATTTTGAATGCCACTTCCTTATTTTATTTGTGACACAGTATTTCCTGATTAAAATTCCATTCAGGCTTCCAATTAATGTTATCAAATTCTGAATTCCAGATGGATTTTGACTGAGGAGTTGAAATTGGTGGTAGAGTTTCCTAATATGTTTATTGGTACATTGTTTGCTTATTAACTGTACACCACTTACAATGAGCTCTGATAAATAGCCTATTGTATGGTGTCCTCTCCTCCCCCTTGCAGTAATGTTGACAGACCATCAGGAATTGCATCAAACACAATTGTGAACTCTTTAGGAGTGACTGGGATTTTTATTCTTATTATTTATTTATTATTTTATATATTAGCGACAGCAAGCTGGTTGCCCCAGGAGATTCCTGCCATACGTCACAATGCAATGAACTATGGGTAATTCCCTCACGCTAAGTCTGCGGCGATGCCCACTCGCGGAAAGTGTGCATGAAGGGTTCAGAAAGTCAGCGAGAGATCCCTCACACACTTTATGATTTGGTAGTGGGACAGCCCTAAGCCCTCACGGACTTTGCGGGAGCGTGCCTCTAAGTCAGTGAGTGTGTGAGTGTGGACATTACGGTCGGGCCTCTCATTCTACTTCAGACGTAAAAAGGCGCGGCGCATGCTCCGTACTTACAGCCCCCCAAGTGCATCGTGGGAAATGTAGTTAGATAGTTGGTTACAAAACCCAAACACCAGCATGGTCATGTAACTGGTTGTGTAAAGGGAAAACACACGTCCTCAAACGTGACTTTCGTAACTAGGCAGCTGAAGAAGCAGCTTCATTGTCTGTATCCTCTCGCACAACAGTTTTGGTTACTTTCTTGCATGCTACAGTGCATCGTAAGGAGGTAGGTTTGATTTTCTGCACAACTTTCATTCGGACGTAGTGACTCTGAGTCGGTCTTTTTCGGTGTTTTTGTCAATATTATGTGTTTTCCTCCGAATTCAGCCTTGGTTGCATGTTGACTAGCCCAGCACCGCAGCTATATCGATATTTATGGTGTTCACAGCCTGTCTTTTTACTTATGGTTTCTCCGTTTCCATTTTGTTGTATGCACAGAGCATCCTCGTCCTTTGCACCAGTTCTTTTATTGAGGCTCGTGCCCGCCTGTCATCAAGGCTACACCTCGGTTTTCTTCTTCCAGACGAAGCCAGTCACCAGTCAAACCATCATGTCCGGTACAAAACGCAAGGCACCAGCAGCCCCTGCCAAAGAGCCCAGTCCCAAACAGCCCAAACTGACCCCCGGGAAGGAGGAGAAGAAGCAGGAGAAAGCTGCAGGCTGGCTGCAGGAGCATCTGAGGCAGAAGAGGACTGAGAACAAGGACATGAAATTCAACAAAAAACGCCTGCGGTTCATATCCGAGGCTCAGAAGATCAAGCAGGGCTCAGAGGGAGTCCTGTACTGGATGTCTAGAGACCAGAGAGTACAAGGTGAAAAGTGAATTTAATGTTTTGCTTCATGTTTGAATGAAGGGAGTGATGGGACACCTAACGCAGTACTAAAAGTACAGTGTGTAAAATTTGAGCACTTTTAAATCAGATTATTCTGTTACATATGTGTTTTTGTAGTAAGATAAGAATTCCTCAAATAATTCCTTAAGTTTTAAGAGACACAAGGTTTTACATTTTAGAGATGACAGGGGTTGGATAATGGCTACTGTTAATCGCTGCCATTAGAAAAGGTTGTAGTGCATTAGAGGCTGGCACAGGAAAACAGGACCTGCCACTGCTGCCCTTCAGTTTCTGTCTCTAGTTTTTGCTGCTCCAGCAACCTCCAGTGCTGTAAACAGAGACCCATGTGGAAGTGCTTGAAGCTGTAGTACCAAGTTGTCTGCTGTCTAAAGGTTCTCATAAGAACCCCACTAAATCCTTACATTTAGCTATTATTTTCCATGTCCAGAGTGTGCAGGTAATGTTGATAAAAAGTCAAATGTCCTGGAAAAGCTTGAATTGGCGTTGAAAATTATTGATCTTCCTTCCACCTTGTTAGTAAACAAAAATCAAACATAGGAAATGAAGTAAAATGTACTTGGTAACTAATTCCACACTGAGCCATAAAATATGAGGATACAATAATGCAAGTTAAGGAATAAAATATAAAACTCAAAACCATGGTGACAAAAAGAAATAAAATGGCAAAATAAAATTTTAGGATACTTTAACAGTAAATCAACAAAACATATCTATAAAAAAAGCAGAGTAAATAAAAATTTAAAAAAAGTATAAACCAAACCGGAACTGAAGAAGCTTCTTGGATGAGAAGTGAAACGTCTTCCCAACAAACTCTACACAGTCCAGTTGCCTTGCTTTTGAATCTTCAGAATGACCATGACCTGGATGAATGAGAATCTACACAGACATAAATTTATAATAGTGAGACACTACATAAAAGCCAAACTCAAAAAAAAAGGCAATGTTCATGTCTGAGAGTTAGAGATAACTTAGTCTTAAGTTCAGTATGAGACAGTGGAGCTAGCTAGAGATATTGGTCATCAGCCTTTAATCTTGTTTTTTTTAGAGGACTAGATTTACCTGTGAATTGCCTACACCAATATTGTAACTTCAGTTGGTTTTGTGACACTAGAATCTGTGGGTGTCATTGCTCTATTCTATGATAAATTTGTCCTAATTTCTAACAATGTCAGAGAATGTATGGTATGTCCTGGAAAATGATTTGTAGAAAAGAGTGGGAACCCTGATGTCTCATCGGGCAACATGTTTTATTGTCTTTTCTCTTGTGTTTTAGATAATTGGGCGTTGATCTATGCACAGCAGCTTGCTGTGAAGGAGAGCCTTCCTCTGCACATCTGTTTCTGCCTGGACGTCCCTAAATCAGAGCTCTCCACTCTGAGGCATTTCAGCTTCATGCTGAAAGGTCTGAAGGAAGTGGCAAAGGTAATAACCAATGATTAATTTAAGTGCACTTACGGCAGCAAAAGTTCTTGTAGTCATTTGATTTGTAGGAAACTTTTTTGTTTTTAGTTTTCTTTTGTCTTAAGACAACAATTCACAGTGTTAAGACAGAAAAAACCCAACTGACTTTCTTTGCAGTCTAAAGTGATTTAATATGACAAATATGAATGATGGTTAAGTGTTTATCCAAGGGAAAGGTAGGTGCATATCAGAAAAATATATGCTGGTAAACAAAAATAATAATTTATTGAATATACAATGTCACAATAATAATGATTTTTCAAATCGGCAGTATTGTTTTGTGAAGGTCTTTCATACCTTATCCACTTGGCCCAGAGTTAATAATATCACCATTTGGAGAGGCAAACATAGCCTGGTCCTTTCCTTAACATAAATATTTGGTTATTTCTGTTGTTTCTATTGTTTCATTTCTGAAGCTTGATAAACGTGTTGCTGCCTGTCTGGTACAGGACACTCTTGTAAATGAGATTGTAATCTCAGTGAAGTTCTCCTGGTGAATTAAAGTCTAAATTAAAAAACAATATCAATTTACTGTCATATCAGGAGGGGGTTAGGGAGTAACTCGCCTCTTGAAATGGTAATTTTACAAGCAGATATAAGGCTGCCGTAAAGGTATCTATCTATTAGTGGCCTTGCTTGAAAATCCACTTGCAGAAAACCCCTGAAATTACACAGGCATGTTCCTGTATGAACACGCCTGTGTAATTTGTATACCTACTGCAGGAAAACCTCTTGCTGTTGAAGACAGAGCCTGATTTATTAATCCAATCTAGAGTTATCCCAAACAGCTTTTTTTGATCCCTTATCCTGATGCGATTTTTGAGTCCCAAACCAGCTTTAACATTTCTCTAGACACATTTACCTGACTTAGACCTAAGTCTCTATAAGCAGACGTTTTCACTGTGTGCACTCTGTGTTCAAACATGGTGAAAAGCTCTTCAGGCTTTTAGAAGGCTTACAGTCGAGAGACCCAGTGCCATGCTACCTTCTGGTTGGTTTACAAAAATCCATCATCCCTGCACCTCTCTATTGGTTGAATCTGAGAGGTTCAGTTGAGGTGGGTTTCACAGGGGTCCAACCAATATTGACTCTGCGTTTTCAAAATCAGAACTCCTCCAGAAAGAACAATTTGAACAATTTACACAATATAAAAAAAGCTTCCACTGTACAGAAAATTTAGATGTATGTAGACTGTACCAGGCTCTGAAGATGTGTATTTAGGCCTTAAAAACCGACTGTTATCTCCACACATGCAGTGTTTTCCGCACACCTCAGATGACAAATACATTCCCCTGAAAGTTTATGCATTGCTCAGCTTAAAAGCTAATCACTTTTTGATGCCCTACAAAAACATTTGCACTTCTGTCAGAAGCTACAGCTAGCATTGAACTTAAAGATGTCATTTATTTATGCTCATTTGAGCAGTGACATAATTTATCAGGCATACCTCCTATATGGTGCTTCATATACGTAAAATGACATATTCTAATTAGAAATTAAGAGCCAATATTGAGAAAGCAGTGAAATGATGACCATCTGTACTCACAAGTGACATTATAGTGAATTATTCATACGAGAGGGAAACAGCCTTTTCTATCATCTGTAATAATGTCTTCTTTGTGTCTGCACATTGAAGCCTTTTTTAATAAAGACTGATTTGTTATTATTATTTTTGAATATGAATAGTGGATGTTTGATACCATTGTAGTCCTTTTTTGAAGGTACTATCTATCTTTATCGAACAGAAATGCAAAAACCTGGACATCCAGTTCCACTTGTTGCACGGTTCAGCGGGGGATGTTCTTCCTGGCTTTGCCTCTGACCGTGGCCTGGGGGTGGTGGTGACTGATTTCTCCCCGCTCAGGGAGCCGCTTCAGTGGTTGGAGAGTGTCAAAAAGAAGCTCCCCAAAGACGTTCCCCTCATACAGGTAAAAGAGGATTATTGTTCTTGTGAATATTTGGTATTGCTGTCTTTTATATGTAAGTGCAAAAGAAAAAGAGGTTAGCAATGTTGTTTATCTCCCTCTTATTTCCAGATTATAGCCTTCAAAACTATTTCCTTTCAAGTTTGGGCGATGTTTTAAGAAAAACATTTTATTTGTAAAGTATTAAAATTTCATATTTTATTGACAGAATGCAATGCCAGTTTTCATTTGCTTTTTACTCAATTATTTGTTGTTTTGAATGTTCTTTGTGAATTTGTATTGGATATCAAATGGTATAGCTGTTTTTTTATTTTATTGATCTTTTATATTAATTATTCTATGCCAGCAAAGTGTTGTCAAGACTCATCCTCTAGCATCACATTTTCTGCCATCAGAACTATGAGTGTCCTGACATTGAGGAGATATGTCCCTTTATTGAAAGAGTATGTAGTCCCATACTGGCCTGATACTGGGTTTCCTGTGCTGTATGTTACGTCCTCAATGTGCGAAACATTTTTATTGGACGACACAAAGAATTGGCTATTGCATCCAGACTTCATGTGGTGCATTCCTTCAGAGTGATCAGGCTGTGTCGGGTACAGGTTGGTGCAGTTGATCCTGATCATGTTCCCATATTCACATCTAACCCTACCCAACTGAATAGAGCAACAGGTCTTCAGACTGCTGTTGGTGTTGAATGCTTGGCACCCCAACAAAATGGTTTCATTGGGTGTGGTCTGGTAGTACACCATACCAACAATCGGAAGGTTGCAGGTTTGACCCCAGCTTCCGCCATCACATGTAGATGTGTGCTCAGGCAAGCCTCTATACCAAAGTTGCTCTCACTGCTGTGTCAGTGGTGTATAAATAAGCATAAAAGGGCATAAGTGCGTCAGCTAATACTGATTGATAACCCACATAGAAACTTCAACCATCAGTAAATGAATGAGAGTGAACGGGTGTGAATGGGTCGATGTGACTTGGATGTAAAAGCTCGTTGAGTATATGGAAATACTAGGAAATAACTTTATAAGCTCAAGTCAATATATAATTTTACATTTTCCAAAAAGAAGGGACAGATTGGTGGTTTTTACTTTTCCCACCTGTGCAAGTGGGAAAACGCTGTTGTGAACTAAATGAAACCAAACTGAACTGGATTACTTTTTGGTGATTTTTTTTTTTCTTTTTTTTGAACAACAAAAAGTAAGAGGCTATAAAAATGGCAGTACTTTGCTGACATGTTATTTGAATATGTAATATAATTCATATGTATCGAGTTGCTCATTCCTCAAATGCACAATCTTTACAAGTTGTGCCTCACTGTAAAAGTGACAAACCAGGTTTCCAATGGTAATATAATTCTATTGTAATTGTTTAAGGGGAGAAATATTGCCCAGACTTTTTGAGGAGTGTATATTGCTTGTTCTTAAATGCTAATCTTAATAATTAAGAGCTGTTAAGTTAAATGGTTATATTTGATGTGTGTTGTAAAATCTGTGAGATTTTTTTTTTTGTATCATGACCTCAAAAGCAGTGTTAATTTTGACAGCACTCTTTAATTTAGTTTTAGTTTTAGTCTTTTGCCTAAAATATATTTTAGTTTTAGTCATAATTTAGTCATCTAAATTGTTTTAATTTTAGTCTAATTTTATTGATGAAATTTCACAACATTTTAGTCGACGAAATCTACTGTAAATTTAGTTGACTAAAATTTAAACTGTGAAGTGTAAGGCATTTTTTCTGTTTCCTCGAATTTCTGAAGTCATGTTTTACACTTGGATCCCGCCACCATGAAGCTGAGGCAGTTGTGATTGGATGTCCCTCTTAACTCATCCAGCCTTTCCACACAACCAAAGCAGCTGTGATTGAATATATTCCTTACTTGTCTCTACTTTCTACTTGATGAAAATTAAGTCTGATTGGATTTAGTCTCTGTCAAACATATTAGTCTAGTTTTAATCTGTTGATGAAAATGTCAGTTAATTCAGTTTTAGTTTTTGTCAATGAACACTTGTTTTTTTAGTTATAGTCTAGTTTTCGTCAGTGGAAAAAAAGGTTGTTGACGAAAACTATGACGAAAATAATTGGCTGACAAAATTAAAGCTGCCCAAAAGCGATCAGAAAAGTTTTGATTGTGATTTAAATTCCCCAAAAGCTAAGGTACTTCTTGATATTCTGTTCTGCATGTAAAAACTGACTTACCTTTTACAGGTTGATGCCCACAATGTCGTTCCCTGTTGGGTAACATCACCCAAACTAGAGTACGCCGCCAGGACAATTAGAGGAAAGATCACCAAGCTTCTGCCAGAGTTCCTGACTGATTTTCCCTTGATTGAGAAACACCCTCACACAGCAACGAGAACTGCCAAAGTAAGTACTGTGGCAACAATGAAAGACATCTTTGATTCTGTACTAGCATATGTAGCTCAGCAGATTATTTCTTGAAGATTTTGGTTGTTGTTTGAGTTTTTTACCACTGCTCTCTTCTGCTCATTATCTTTTGACCGCCCAGAAGTTAGAAGTCTCTTGACCTGTGCCAGATATTTGAGTTGGGGGAGTGTGTTTTTAACAGAGTTCACTGGTTGATGATATACTGGTTTTGCCTAGTTTTCTATCATGTATGTTTTAGTGACTTACTTTCAGCATTAATCACTGCCTAATTTTCTCCCTCCTCTTAATTTCACCTTACAGGCAATAGACTGGGACCAGACCTTGGCCTCCCTGGATGTTGACAGAACAGTAGGGGAGACTGAGTGGGCTAAGCCAGGCACCAAAGGAGGGGTGGCCATGCTGGAGTCATTCATTGATGTACGCTTAAAATTGTTTGACACCCAACGCAATGACCCAAACGCTATTGCCCTCAGCCAGCTCTCCCCTTGGATACGCTTTGGTAAGTAACACTGAAATGTACAAATTTAAAACGAATCTATTTTGTCCTCACTTTTCTCATATTGCTACCACAGAAAGATAGACCTATCTCCAAAAAGCCTTGTACTTCTTCCCTAAACCAAAGCTGCTGTAACCTGCTGCTACTTTTTTATGTATTTTCTCTGGTTAAAAATTATATTCCAGGATAGTTGATGGGCATGTCTCACATGTATCAACATGAGGGACCTTGTTATTGAGACAGTGAATGGTTTGCCATGGCACTAGATGTGAGTAATGATAGGACAATAATGTCTGTCTCGATTCTTCAGATAAATGAGAGTAAAAGACTTATGGTGCTTTCCATTTGCATCAGAACTCAGATGTGTTAAGTGGGAATTATGTCACATCTTGGTCAAATGTGTTCCAGTTCCTATCTGGTAAAGTCGGGGTACATGAACATCGTCTGACTTTCTGAGTAGGAAATTCCAACAAAAATGGCTTCTCAGTGGTGTATCTAATATTCAACGTGAACAGACGGACTTCCGAGATCAAATGTAAAACACCATTAATCCACTAAGATTTAGAAATGCTATGTCTGCTTAACATCTGGCGGCCTTGTGCCATCAAAATGTTTCCAGCATTTCTCTGCAGTTTTGAAGTTGTGCTTCTACAATTATGACAAAGAACAATTGTCTTATCTCAAATGAGCTTTGAACAAAACTGCTTAGATCCTGAAGCACATTTCAGTGTCTTCCTGTGGATGTTTTGGTATTAAGGTCTAAAACAGATGGGGTGTCTTGCATTGATCAGTATTTGTGACCTTGCTTTTCAGAAAATATATTTTAGGGTTATCACGAAACCAAATTTCTGACTTGCAAACTGTATTTGATTAAATTAATCAATATTTGTCACCAGTAATATCAGTTAATACTGCCGTAAACAACCATGGCATTAAATTATATGATAACATTTGTCTAAATCTACTCCTTGTTTCCCCATTTCTTTTTTATCCCATCAGGTCACATTTCAGCTCAGCGAGTGGCCCTGCAGGTTCAGCACAGCGGGAGGAAGAAAGGGGTGTCAGTCACCTCCTTCATCGAGGAGCTGGTGGTGCGGAGGGAGCTGACCGACAACTTCTGCTTCTACAACAAGAAATATGACTGTGTGGAGGGTCAGTTCACTTCTCATTTACCAACATTTTATTTACAATGTTGGAAAAATTCTTTCTGTTAGTGACATCTAGATGACAGGGCTGCCTCGTTGAAATGTTACCCATCATGGAACTTGTCTTGTTTTTTATTTTTTTTTATAAACGTTTTTGTATCTAATCCGTGTTTGTGGAACGCAGGTGCTTATGACTGGGCTCAGAAGACCCTGAAAGATCATGACAAAGACAAGAGGCCATACATCTACTCACGTGAGCAGCTGGAGAAGGCAAAGACACACGACAAGCTCTGGAATGCAGCTCAGGTAGGACATGTGGTCTCAGGCAAGAGGTATTGACATATTTGCAGGCGCATGACTAACCTGACATCTCTCAGTTCTGTGGACAGTATGCATTTTAGCCAATAATAACTGGACGTGCATTGTTGAGCCACTAAAGTAGCATACCATATCATTAATATGGAACAAAAATGTCACTGGAGCTGTCAGATAAGTCTGGTCGCCTTCATAAGACTCACCAATGAAAAAAATGATTGTAGACCGGACTGAAACAGATGCTGTGCAGCAGACATGTGGGTCAGCTCCGTCTTGAAATATATTCGGTGTTCTTTTTTTGCAAGTGTGAATGGGGATTTACAAAATGAGCAACAGTAAAATGTTAAGGTGACTAAAAATCAATGGTGAAAACACATAGTGATTTCTGTGCGTGTATTTTTTTTTTTTTTTTTTTTTACTATAGTCGCCTCCATTTATGTCAAACAGTTGACCATATAACCTGGTGACTTTCAGCCAGCTGCCTTGATAGATTTAATTTTTTGTCATCTATTTATCTATTGAAAAGGGGGAGTGTTCTCCTGAATACCTCTCAGTGAAGTTTTTATTATTAAAAAAATTACAAATATCTGATATGTATTAGGAAAAAAATGACGATAAGCACAGACTTGACTTAAATTAGCGTTTTACATGGTCACCTGTTGAACTGACACATTGAACTTAAAGTCTGACAGGTTTAAAGGGGAAAAAAATAATTCTCAGAAATTTTGAAACTGAGGTCTTCTGAGTACAAATGTAACCAACACTGATCTGTTTCTGCATCTCATTTTTATTTCATGTGCCTTCACTGTGATAACCTGACACACCAGATGGGCCATTCAGTGTATTTCACTAGTTCATCTGGGTTCATCTGGCTACAGAAATTGAATCAGGGAAATCCAGCTGCACTGCAAGGTTATAGTTGTGATGGACCTCCATGATTCTATCCATGGTGTCACTCCTGTTGCTCAAACACCTCCTTTACTGTGTGACTCTGTTTTCTGACCTGTCATAGGATGGCCAAACTAGATATTTTAGCTCTTCCTGCCTTCACAATTTACTTCCTTCAAAATTGAGGACTTGCTCTAATTAAAAAACACTGCAGGGGCTGTATTTACAGAACATCATAGCTATTTTGTGTTGTGGAAGAATTTCACATATGGACATTTGTTTCCTGAAAGTGAAATTTTTTTTCGCTGTGAGACTCTCATGGAGCACTTTGGGCAAAACAAGCCAGTGAGCCCACTTTTTAGACCTTTTTTCTGTCTTTTATGTGAAATTCATTCATGAAAACGAAACATTTTGTCCTAAAGTAAATACAACTGAAGTGCGTTTTTACTGTGAGTCCTTAAATTTTAAAGAGAACCTGGTTAGATGTGACAACAGAAATCTTTGCTGACCTTACAGCAATCTTTAATCTCCTATAATCTTTTGTTATGATTTGTAAGAAACCCTCGAACCGCAGTTTTACATGTTGTGCATTTAAAGTTACCCAACCTTCCATCTGGAGGAAGGATTAAAGGGCCGGTACAGGCCTGCATGACTGTAGTCAGGGAGTGCTGAACATTTTGGCCTCACGTCTCAAGCACTCCAGTCTTCATACGGTCTATGCTCTGTTCTTAAAGACACATGCTGTAGTTTGTTCTTCACTTGTGCTTGTATCATGTCCCCATTAGTTCCAGATGGTCAGTGAGGGGAAGATGCACGGTTTCCTGAGGATGTACTGGGCTAAAAAGATCCTGGAGTGGACTCCTTCACCAGGGGAGGCCCTCTCAACTGCTCTGTACCTAAATGATCGCTATGAGCTGGATGGCCAAGACCCCAATGGCTTTGTTGGTAAGCATTAATACTTGAACATGAATGACTCTCATGTCCTGACTGGTGTTAGCTCATGTACTCTGTTTTTGTCCTGCAGGCTGCATGTGGTCCATCTGCGGGATCCACGACCAGGGCTGGGCGGAGAGACCCATTTTTGGAAAGATCCGCTACATGAATTACAAAGGCTGCCAGCGAAAGTTTGATGTTGCTCGCTTTGAGAGGAAATATTGTCCCAAAAACCTCTGAGACACTACATATTTTACGGAGTGTAAATAAGATGCCTGAAAGCCTTTGTCTCAGGGAGCTTTGTTTAAGGTCTGTGTCGATTTCTGTCTTGCCTTTGAAAACTGTTTTGTGTCCCAAGTTCTGTTTGTTTCTGCCTCTGCTTGATATTCAGACAGGCTGTTTACATCAATCTGTTCAGTAAGTAATATTTTACTGTACATTGTGTTGTTGCATTACTAAACAAGAGATTGATGTATTTGGTGCTTGCCTGTGCTACTTTTATGATATAAAGACATTTTTACTTTAAATGTGATTTCAAGTAAACAATGCCCTGTTTGTAGTTAGTGTTTACGATCCATATATATTATAACTCAGTGCATGCAGTAAATATACGCTTTCTTTTAAAACCTTCTCTTATACCAAACTGTAAATAAACTTTTATTTTTTTCTACAATCTCTTCTTCAGTTGCTTTTTACGATTGGTAGTCATGCAGACGTACTTGGCTGGTCTTTCTAAGTTGTTAGGAACTTTTCAAAATCTTTTGTTACCATTTATTCCCATATGAACACTAGAAAGCTCTTGGAGAGTGCAAACCTCTGCCAAGGTAGCTCAACTATTGCTGTTACATCTATAAGCAATAGTTCCATGATAAAGTTACCATCATAATATGATTCTTTCACCCTAAAAACCCCCACCTAGCACTCAGAATCATGTTGATATCAAGACAGTTAATGAGCAAAAATGTTCGCGCGCTAATGCCTGTTATCTTGATCACCACCAAAATCTAATCATTTCTAAGTTGGACCATTACCAACATCTCCTGAAAATTTCAGCAAAATCCGCTTAGTAGTTTTTGCGTAATCTTGCTAACAAACAAACATGCTGGTTAAAACATAACCTCCTTGGTGGAGGTATTGACTGGGAATACCCCCAAACTGGACAAATATCTGATGCCTGGTGCTTCACATGCAAGGCTGCCCATGAGGGTCAATAAAGGGGAAAGATATCTGTGGCCCAGAGTCTTAACCTGGCACACCAGCTGGACGGTTGAATGTATTTCACAGGTCCATCTGGGGAAGATTCCAAAGAAAGTGTTTGGAAACAGGGAGAAGCTTTCAGAAGCATATCTGGCAGGTGGTTGGACAATTGTTCCATCAATCATAATCATTACAGGCCAATCAGATAATGTAGTAGGTGAACGTGAGCCACGTCATGAAACAAACTTGTCAAAATATGTCAGAAGTGAAGCAACTCAATTATGCACAAAAATATAAGACCTGGGGTGCAGAAAATAGCAGCAGGAACTCTGGACTGATGAGCCGTAGCATAAGACAGTTTGATGGATTAGTCTTTTTCTTATGTTCCTTAATTATTCCACGGTGTGCACTGGACCTCACTTTCATTTATTTCAGTCCCTGTTATTGAGAAAGTGTCTGCAGAGGAGGTCAAACTGTCTTTTTTTAATGCTGTGTAATATTAAAAAACAAAATAAAGGCTCTTAGAGATCCCAGGAAACAAAAAGAACTCTGGGCAATACTCATTTTTTTCACAGCTTAATTTAGGTATGCAAGTGCTTTTCATTTTACAATTCACAAGTAAATTGATGTTGATTATGGCCCCAAAACACTGAATGCATTTACAAAAAAAGTTTTTAATGTCTCAGGAGAAATATTAGGAAAATACAGACCCGTAAGTCTGTTACTCTGACAGTGTTGTTAACACACACTGATAAATCCCGGCTCTGCTGCCACTAAAAAATAGCCAAATGGATCTAATGGACAAAATCTAATAACTCTGTAGAAGATTAAAGACGCTCTGTTACTTGAGTTTAACTGTAGGAGACTTTTATTCGAGCTCTTCCTGTTTTCATGTAAATAGTGGCCTCTGGTGGACAAAGCTGTTACTACAACTTAAGGCCTTGCTGGATTGGTCATTGCAGACCTGTGTTTGGAATCAGAAGTTCCTGCTATCCTGACACAACAGAGGAATGTTTTTCACATACCCATTGGATAGATTTTACATCTGAGAAACATCCAGTAGAAAGCAACTGTAACAGGCAGGACTTTTCAAGAAAAACTGGAACTAGTCAGAGGCTTGAGGACGCCTCTCTCTCTTGGTAAAACTAAACCAGGTTAGAACTGTCTCATCGTCCCTAAAAGGACGCTGATAAGCCCAGCCATTTTCTGAGCAATCTGAACAACTGTTTCAGCTTGGATCTTGGATCAAGATGTTTCTGTCACATGGAATCCAGTTGCTTTGCAAGGTTGTTCCTGCAGCCACAAGATCCTAAATCAAATGTGTTGATCTGTTAGGTCTCCATACGGTAAGAGAGGTAAGAGAAACATTTGTAACAAAAATGTTCCTATTATTTTGTTTATATTGTTACCTTTTTTCAACAGTCTCAATGAAACTGTTATGATTTAAAAACAAGATCAAATATTTGACTTTATTCTGAGTTTATTCAATCCAAAGTGCATTAAAACATGCAAAAGGGAAAATATTCTTTTAAATCTTTAAAATGGGCTCTATTTTTTCACAGGAAACAATAACTTGAATTGCTGTTATGGTTTCTTTAAAAGTTTTTTTTCTAAAATATTATTGATGCAGCTTTGACAAAAGAAAGGAAACTAAACATAACCATCGATCACCAAGATGTTTAAGAATCCTAGCTTGGACAGATTACTTTTGCAAGATAAATCTTTATTTCTAAAGTGACTTGTCATTCAAATACTTAAAAATACAATATATTGGGTAAAAAGATGGCTTTAGATGAGAACAAGCTCAGATAATTGGTGCAAAACAAAATCATGTAGAACACAGAGAGGGGATTTTGACTTTCGTTTTCTACCCAAAATCAGCACAAGTGTGTGAAACCGGGAGTTGAGACGGTGTGTTGTTCCCTTTCCTTTTCCCCACTCTAAAACCGCTGCTCTGAGTTCTGCTCTGCCAGCAGATGTCCCTGTTTCCTCAGGGAATGAAACTTTATTCTGTAAATCATTTTCTGCAGAAATATATTTACTACTCCATTCATGGCACAGGTAGACGACTGTGCGAGTTAGGCAACAAGTTTATTCTGGACCTTACTTGTTCAGTTAGAGATAGGGAGTCTAGTTGTTAAGTCTGCTCTGTCAAGTCACTCTCTGAAGGGTGAGGATACTGCCATTTTTTTCAATATGTAACACTGCAGACTCTGTGACTCAAATAACAAAACTGTTTATCTTTCATTTCTGTATGACCCAAAACTAAATGATCTTCAGTCTAGAGTTGAGAGCCAGGCTCTTAGTAAGTACATGGGTATGATTTATGGAAGAATTACATTTGTTTTGTCCTTTTCCTCGTAACATGGTGCTATACAGTGGGTTTTCCACTTAAATGTTTGTCTTGTGTACAGAGAAAGCCCTCATAATACAGATTTGTCTGTACTTAAATGGATTTTTCAGTAATTTTAAAGTTGGGTTGTCTGAGGTACTTGCAGTAGTCGGTGAAGTAGCTGAAAGGACTCCAGCAGTGCTGCACCTATAAAGGAGAGTCAGCTCAGACGACCAGTAAGGTACACCGCTGTTTGTGAGTAAAATCACTTTGTGTTACTCTGATTTTAACTTAAAAAGAGCCACAAAACTATGTTGGGTTGACTGTACAGCTGGGTGAAAAGTTTCCGAGCGCCCCCAGGAAGTCTCTGTGTTTGGCACTATTTTACGATGCAGTAAATGGCTGTGTTCTTCCGCTTGTGTGCGTTGGTTTCACAGAAGTTTGTCCCCTCTCTTTTTTGGCTCGCTGAATCTTGCTCTGAAGAATTTCTCCTGCCGTTTACTCTGGTTCATAAAGGTAACTCTGTGCATCCACAGTAGAGGGATCATCATTGTCACTGGACTCAAGGTCACTCATATTTGGTTCAGTATTAGTTTCCTCTGCTGTTGTTGTGTCTTCCTGAGTCCTCATGGCAGATCAGTGGAAGCAATGTGCACAGGCAGAAGAACACGGCCATTTGCTGCATGACAAAACAGTGCCAAACACAAAGACTTCAAGAGGAAAAATAAAGTGCTCTGAAAGTTTTCATCCAATCATGTATTTGATCTGACATAGTTTTATGGCTTGTTGTTACATAAAACTCACACAATTACATTAAAAAACTGTACCAACCAACAGCAGTATATCTTACCAATCATCTCAGCTCGTTCTCCTTAAAAGTACAGCGCTGCTGGGAGCCCTTTCAGCCACTTCCCTGACTATTGTGTAATACCTATACAACCCTACTTCAAAAATACTGAAATATCCCTTTTAATACGGACAAATGTTAAGATGTGTTATTGATTAATAACTTGTTTGACACAATAACCCCAAACACTCAGATCTTCCACTTCAATGCTTAAACATGGAACATGGATGGATTTTCTTTCAGCAGCATGGTTTCATAAACTGTTTTCCTTTGGCAGACAGTACCAGGGGAAACTAACACATTTAGAGTTCAGAGTAACGTTCTTCATCTTCATCAGACGCAGCAGCAGCTGATCTGTCAGCCGGAGCGATGACATTTAACATGGTGACAAATGCTGCTGGGATGAAATTGACACTAAAGTGAGTCAATCATTGCTCTGATCTCTTTATTTTGCCTCCTCTTTGAATCATGATGGGGCTTTACACTCCAACAAAACTATTTTATTTGATAATGTCAGGATTCACTCTGACTGAGTGAGCTTGATGAAGCTGCGTCACAGTTTCTTGTAAATTAAAAAAATGTCTGTTTTATATACTGTACTTGTGTTTGTCTGAGTCACCATTCTGGCTTTTTTTTAGATTTGATTTTCCATTGTTGCTGTTATTGATTCAGGTACTCTCTGAAACGCTTGACCCATTATAAGAGAGAAACAGAGAAAAAAGCATTTAGAGGACTTAAAGTTAGATTCCAGCTCTTGATTATAGATTTTGTCTGTTGACAAGCTTTTGACTTTGTTTGAGTGCAGTAAGTTTTTTCTTTGGAAAAATTTAACAGATGTTCCAGATTATTATTATTATTTTTTTTATAAATTTATACCTGACATACACCCCAAAAGCCTCAGTACAATATTATACTATTAAAACATGTGATAACCTGGTGGTTGATAACATTCATCCGTTCATCCATCACCTATACTGGTTGTCCCTTTTGTTGTCACAGGGGCTGGAGCCTGTCCCAGCTGGCATCGGGTGAGAGGTGGTGTTCACCCTGAACCAGTCACCAGCCAATCGCCGGGCCAAATAGAGAGACAGACAACCATCCATTCTCACACTCATACCTGAGGGCAATTTGGAGTCCCCAGACAACTCCATGAACATTTTGTTGGTCTGTGGGAGGAAGCCGGAGCACCTGGAGAGAACCTACGCATGCACAGAGGGAACATGAAAACTCCCTGCCCAACCTGGGGATCTTCTTGCTGTGAGTCACGTGCACTACCTGTTGCACCACCATGCCACCCTTAATTGTTAGCTGTGTGTGTTAAAAGCCTTAGACATTATTTTTGACCTCATGGCCCCTTTTAAGATGATTTGATCAGATTTAAGGCTTAAAAAGCCAAAGTCTTTGGGTCTCATGGTCATAGTACAAAACCAACCTCAAGTCCTTATTCCAAACACATCACTGCACTTCATTGTCCCACCATCGTACTTCACACCTCGTGAAGGCATAAAAGGTATAAAACTTGCAGGCAGTAGTTCTGTTTTTTTGTTTGGTTTATTAAAATCCTCACTTCATCCCTCATTAATGAAGGATTCGGTTAATTCTGGTCCTACAGTTCATGTTAAAATCAGACCTTTATAACACAGAACTGTGGAAACATTTCAGATGTGCCATTGTGACCTCAGCACTGCATGCAGCTCCACTTGTTTTCAGTTCAAACCAGCTCTCTGCATGCTCGCACCAGAAACAGAGAAATAAAGCAGCACAGACACAGACCTTTTTCTTCCCCTCACAGCGCTCCTCTGAGGAAACCTGAAGGAACCTCTGGGAGAACAGGGAACATTGGGTAAAAAAGAAAAAGTTCTGGTATAGCAGCCTTTTCAGTGCTGCGGTTGTACTGAGTCAAGTTGTAAAGCATGCAGATGAAGCAGCAAATGCCCATCAAATATTCATCAGACTAGGGGAGGCAGAGCAGCTTGTAAAGGAGGATGAAATAGAAAGGGCAGGAACAGTCACTTCATACACTATCTGATGCTGCCTCTTTACTTTGCTCCAACTCTTTTTTTTTAATTCTGCAGACTAAATCACCATCTCATTAGATGCAGACTGATCGTGAATGAGAGATCTGACGGTGAAATATGTGTCACTTCTCATCATGATCTGTTCCATCAGCAGTTATCCTTCTGCCTCTGAATATCTGTCCGTGTAATTTGCAGGATTACAGCCTGACAATGAAGCTGATTTGATGAGAGTGTAATTGTGTGTGTAAGAGGTAAATCACTGTAGATGCTGCAGGGCCGGCAGCAGCGGGCAGCGTGTGGACGACTCTGCGGTCGTCACCTTCCACTGCCATGGCAACGGCCTGCGAGTCACCCCGGGTGCGCTTCACACTGCAACGCCCATTTACCCTCAGTCCTGGACTAACTCCTGAGGAGACCTGAAGGATGTAAGAGATGGAAAGTGATATGTGCACAATAACTACAATGCTTAAAAAAATGGAGAGAGAGTAGACTCTGAAGTGTTTCCCGTTACAATGTGATGATTCATTTAGCAGACGCTTTTGTCCAAAGTGACGCACATCTGAGCATAAATAAAAACAAGCCAGAATCTAGACTGGAGGGAACACTAGTGCAACAAACTGCTTCAAGTCCGGACTCATCATCACTATCTTCTTCATCATCATCAAGTCCTCATGTCATTGACATAGTCGTCAAATTAAGCATCAGCGTACTCAGTGCTGAGTTGTTCACAAGGGGCTGGGTCTTAAACCTTCTAAATTGTTCTGCCACTGAGGACTACAGAGGAGAAAAGTCAAACTAGGTGCATCAGTGTTCCCTAATCAGTTGAGTCTTCAACTTTCTCTTAAAAGTAGATAGGGACTCTGCAGCTTGAATGGAGTTTGGTAGTTCATTCCACCACTTGGGAACAACAGAGAGACTACTTTTCACAATTCGGACCATGAGATCTTCTTGTCCATGGCTTCCCCCCTATCTGTACCATGTGCCCTGTTGCTTCAATCCCACCATCTGGCTCGCACGCTGCTTCTCAGCCCCAGCCCTCACTTCGTATTGGACCAGGTCCCACCTTTCCTTGGCCTTCAGTTTGTTGTAGTGGGTTGTTAGAATGCGCCCCAGTTACAGATCCCACAAGTTCTCTGTGACGCAGTGGTGATCCTGCCTGGTCCACAGCCTCCTGTGCCCTCCACTTTCTGCCAGTCCTCACCTTAATGCCAGCTTGGGTTCCCTGTACTGGAGCTCCTCCCTCACTCTGGCAACCATACAAAAACCATCTTATTTTTTCCTAATGATATAAAATGTCCCATTGAAAATGCCATTTTTCATCCCACATTTATTTTTACATAAACAAATGCAATAACCTTGCACTGCAGCTGAATCTGCCTGATTCAATGTCTGTAATCAGGCAGATCCATCTTGCCAAGCTCTAGTATACGATTGTGAGCAGCACGATCAGCTTCATTTTCAGCAGCAAGAGTTGGGAGCTACTAGCGAGACAAAAGCAGGAAGTGACTGCTCGTACAGAGATTAGCATAGATGCTAACAGCTTCAGTGGCAGTTTTATCAGATCTCTATCATATTTCTCTATCAATTGAAAATCAAATATCAACACTACAAAACACTATAGGATATTTTTGCTTCACTACCACAGCAGCCGTGCCTGCCCACTATATATTCTTTTTGGCCCGTAATGAACGTGATTGATGGAGCAATCGTCCAATCACATGTCAGATATGCTTCTGAAAGGCTCTGCATATTCCAAAAAACTTTCTATGATCTCTTTTATTTTAGATTTAAGTTTTTTTTTTAATTTAAAGAGTGCAGAAATGAGTGAACATGCTGGTCTTTAAAGGAGTTAAACCTCACGAAATATGTTTCATATTTAATGTGCATATTCCAGGCAAAAGTATTTTTAAGACTGACACGTTTAAAATAAAAAGCTGACTTTATCCATAAGACCACAAAAGGGAGTTTTATTTTGAACACTGAAACAAACAAAAAACTATGCATCAAAATCAACGTTACTGCCAACAAATGACCCATCTCAGGGTGTAATAATAATAATCAAATGCTAATTTCAATTATTTATTTCATTTTTTCTTTATTAATACAGTAGAGATATGTGGAAGACTGACTCATTTATATATATAACTTCTACAGCAGTTGTTGTGAAGTGGACTTTTTTTCATTCGGGACAAATAAGTATGTTTATTAAAGAAACTTTTAAGGGTTCTTGAAGAACAAAGAAAACGGTAACATCAGGAAAACATAAAAACCCTGTGATCCCACCTTTAGTTTA
Organism: Cetoscarus ocellatus; assembly: GCA_037902135.1. Classification (NCBI taxonomy): domain Eukaryota; kingdom Metazoa; phylum Chordata; class Actinopteri; order Labriformes; family Labridae; genus Cetoscarus; species Cetoscarus ocellatus. The sequence continues at coordinate 514,956 of JBAMNC010000313.1, read as the reverse complement.
AGTGATTTCCTGATACACACTGAGGGCTCTGGTTACAGAAACATTTGTGACACTGTGTGGATCAGCTGAAGTTCTGTGCAGAGTAAACTAAGGAGATGAACGCTAGTTAAAGTTAAACCCACTAAACACTGTATAGACATGCAGGTCATGTCTATAATGGGTCCTTCGATCCATGACCAATTCTGGACATCTATTGGACGTCCAAACTAGATCCTCTTTTTGGACGTCAAACCATGACCCAACTGGGACGTCATATTGACGTTTAACTTTTGACATTAGGACCAGGTAATTTTTTGTATGTCATTTAGACGTCTTCCACGGATGCAGGAAATTTAATCATAACTATTTTATCGAGCGCTTAAAAAGAACTCAAAGACGCTGTACAGAGTACATTGAAAAAATAAATGAGATAAATGGGTCCGTCGGTCCATGACCAATTCTGGACATCTATTGGACGTCCAAACTAGATCCCCTTTTCCGACGCCCAACCATGACCCAACTGACGTTTAACTGTTGACATTAACTTTTTGGACATCATTTGGACGTCTTTGACATGTGTAGGAAATTTATTAAAATATATCTATATTTTGTAAAATGCTTAAAACAAACTAAAAGGCACTATACAGTGTACATTAAAAAGTGGTAAAGCACTCCGAGAGCGCAGACCTCTGCCAAGCAGCTCAGTTGTTGTTCTCCATGCCTTTGCTCTGCGTGTAACCAGAGCGTGTAGGCTAACCAATCAGATGGTGCTGTGGGTGGGACAAAATACGGCTCAATGTCAAGTTATGGGATTTTTGGAAAATTTGGGGATTTTTTTTGCATCCAGACAAATATGCAGATCACCACCAATTTTATAGCTTCTTCCTTGGACCAAACCACACCTCTGGTAAAATTTTCATGTAAACCCATCCAGTAGTTTTTGAGTACTGTTGCTATCAGACGAACAAACAAATCAAAAAAACCCAACAAACACACAAAAAGACCCAGGTGAAAAAATAATAAAATAAGCAAGCAGGTTCAGTCAACAAGTTACAAGATCCACTACTAACTAGGTTGCTCTATTGGGTGATATATATATCAACAACAATCTCACTTCTTGCAGATTGATATTTTTCATTCCACAATGTGCGTATAAAATAAATATAGTACTATAATGTTGGGTGGGAATCACAATTTATAGGTGGAACTGAGCTGCTTGGCGGAGGTCTGTGCTCTCAGAGTGCTTTTCTAGTTGAAACATGTAGTGCATAAAGCTTTGCCAGTGAAGCACCATGTATTTATTTTCCTGTTCAGTATATCCCAAGTAGTGTGGTCATATTAATTTTAAAATTACAATAACTGTACGATAGCTAAAGGCATTGAGCTTTCTTATATAAAGTCAGAAGTTATTCCAGAGACTTTATTTGACTAGACTATGACTATTAAATGCTATAATTTGGGTGAAATTAGCTTTTTATTTGACAATACTGCATCTTTAAGTCCAAGACAAATATGATTTCAGTAAGAGTATTTAGAGATGTATTGAAACTTACCTAAACAAGTCATATCCAATCGTTGCATTTGTGGCATAACATTTTTTGAAATGTAAAGAAACCAAAGTAAAATGACGTAAAAAAAAATGTATCTTGTATATTCTGTTTGAATATTACAAATGAGGTTTTTTTTTTATTATAAAATGTAATTCTTATTAAAAAAAAACTTTAATGGTTCCAATTTTACGTAAGATGATAAAATGCTCTCAAACTAAATAATTTAAGGCATTATTAAAGCATCTTAAAAGTTAGAGGTAAAAGTCTGGGATCAGTTTATTTGGTGATGAGAATGCGATATCTAGTTAGAAATGCTAATGTTTTAAGTTTAATGTATCTACTTCAAGAGGTTTTCATGGAGCTAAGTGAACACTATATATGAACAAACACGTCATCTGTTTGTTTCAAAGGTTAACAGCCGGTTGCTTCTGCTGTGCTCAATCTCCAAAATGTCTTAAAATAAATGCAGCAGCTGAGTGGTCCTGTCATCTTTCTGACTTGTTTAATTTCAGGAGAATCACTGAAAGCACACACGGGAGAGCTTGATTGAGAATCATGCTGCATGTTACAGAAACAAAGATAAAGCAACAACACGTCTAAAAGTCTCATCTGAAAGTTTTCTTACAAAAGGTTGTCCATTTGTATGAAAACTGAGTCTCTCTCTGTTGGACAATCACATGCTCTGATGTCTACCTCTGAGTTGTTTTTCTTTTGAAACAAATTTGAGGTAAAATTATTTGACACAGTCTTTGTTTCTGTGAGACACGAATCATGCAAAGTTAAACTCCTGATATTTTGATGGTTTTGAGGATTTATTACTGCCAAGGAGGTTTTGTTTTAGTCTGAAATTTGTCTTTTTGTTTCTCTGTCTGTTTATCCGTCTGTCAGTCTGTAAGTAAGATAATTAAAAAAGTTCTCTGGAGATTTGAATGTCATTTTCAGGAAACATTGGCACAAGGAAAAAGTGATGAAATTCTTGTGTGAATGTACATGCAGATCTAAAATTTATTCAAGGATTTGGTAATATTATGTGATGGAGCAGTTTTCCACATTTTTAGCAACAAGCCAATAATGTCAGAAAAGCTTTGGCGGAGGGTTGTGCTCTCAGATCACCCCTAGCTTTTGATTATTTTTTTTTTTGACCCTTATATCCTTAAATATTACTAACACATTTTACCCTTGGGGTCAATCTGACCCCAGGGATATTTGTCTCCAGAAAATGATTTACATAAAATTGTTGAGCAAGTTTTTGTGTCAGGCACTTTATTTATTTGTTGAATACATAAATAACCCCTTAATGATGAGTTGAACTGTCCTGTAGTGCCACCATCAGGCCAAACTTTTAAATTAGAATTAATGAATCGTGAAAAGTTTTCATACAAATCTTCTCAAATTTACTGACAACAATAATGACCACAAGAGTATGAACCCCACTGCTTTGGATGATAATATGACCTTTCCTGTAGTGCCACCATCAGGTCAAACTTTGAGTTTTAGAGTTAGTGTATCCTGAAAATCTTTCATCCAAATCTTGAATGAACCATATTGATTGATGTTGGTGACCCCCCTTTTCTCTCATGAACATATTTATTTACTTATTTTTTTCTCCTTTTTGTGTAACATATTTGTACTTAGTCACTATAAAGTCACCCCCCACCCTCTCTTTTGTTATTCCAAAACTTGAAATGTCTTTACAGGCATAGTGGTTGGAAATATTGCCCTGTCAGTCTCAGCATTCAAAAGCCTTGCTGTTGTTTCACCTTTTGATTTGTTAACTCCTGCCAATATAAGCTTCAAAGTCAGTTACATCCAGGTCTTTCCCACTGTCTGCATACACACACTTCCCCTCTAAATATGGCATCCAAGTACAATACTTTCAGTCCATGATGTTAAGAAGAGCTCTAATGATGACTTGATAGTTGGAAAGCCTTGGATGTGATCAACTCACAAGTCTGCATTGGCTTCCACATTTTGACAAGAGTTCACAGGTCAGGTTGTTTCCCACATGCCCACACCACGAGAAGTATCAAAGTTCACATGAGAATAGTTGTTTTCCCCACACCCCTGTTATGCATCAACTCAAAAGTATCAACTCTGCACCTGCAGGTGTGGAGGTGTTAGGTCACACACACAGAACAGACAAGTTTTACACAGCTAAAACAGCTTGGGGTCAAATTGACCCCAGAGGAACACCAATGTGTGCAATATGTATTCAACGCATTGAAAAAATATCATTATGATAATTTCATGCTTAATCAGTTGTCCCCATCAAATTAGGAAAAGTCATGAAATATAAAGCAAAAACAACAAAGTTTATTTGAATGATAAACATTGAATAGAGTCAAACTGACCTCAAGGATAATAGGAGGGTTAAAGGTATCTTTGTTTTAAATACTTATTTTTCAATCACCCTGACAGTTCTGGTGTTTGGACCCTTTATTTATTTATTCATTTATTTGTGTACATAATTTGAATAAGAACAGAAAGAGGACAACAGCTCACCTTGCTTAGAATGTATTTGGAAATACAAAACCCAAAACCAGTGAAGTTGGCACGTTGTGTAAATCGTAAATAAAAACAGAATACGATTTGCAAATCCTTTTCAACTTATATTCAATTGAATACACTGCAAAGACAAGATATTTAATGTTCGAACTGAGAAACTTTATTTTCTTTTGCAAATAATCATCAACTTAGAATTTAATGGCAGCAACACATTGCAAAAAAGTTGGCACAGGGGCATTTTTACTACTGTGTTACATCGCCTTTCCTTTTAACAACACTCAGTAAACGTTTGGGAACGGAGGAGACCAATTTTTGAAGCTTTTCAGGTGGAATTCTTTCCCATTCTTCCTTTATTTACAGCTTAAGTTGTTCAACAGTCCGGGGTCTCCGTTGTTGTATTTTACGCTTCATAATGCGCCACACATTTTCAATGGGGGACAGGTCTGGACTACAGGCAGGCCAGTCTAGTACCCGCACTCTTTTACTACGAAGCCACGCTGTTGTAACACGTGCAGAATGTGGCTTGGCATTGTCTTGCTGAAATAAGCAGGGGCGTCCATGAAAAAGACGTTGCTTGGATGGCAACATATGTTGCTCCAAAACCTGTATGTACCTTTCAGCATTAATGGTGCCTTCACAGATGTGTAAGTTACCCATGCCTTGGGCACTAATACACCCCCATACCATCACAGATGCTGGCTTTTGAACTTTGCGCCTATAACAGTCCGGCTGGTTCTTTTCCTCTTTGGTCCAGAGGACACGACGACCACACTTTCCAAAAACAATTTGAAATGTGGACTCGTCAGACCACAGAACACTTTTCCACTTTGCATCACTCCATCTTAGATGAGCTCGGGCCCAGCGAAGCCGGCGGCGTTTCTGGGTGTTGTTGATAAATGGCTTTCGCTTTGCATAGTAGAGTTTTAACTTGCACTTACAGATGTAGCGACGAACTGTAGTTGCTGACAGTGGTTTTCTGAAGTGTTCCTGAGCCCATGTGGTGATATCCTTTACACAGTGATGCCGGTTTCTGATGCAGTACCGCCTGAGGGATCGAAGGTCACGGGCATTCAATGTTGATTTTCGGCCTTGCTGCTTATGTGCAGTAATTTCTCCAGATTCTCTGAACCTTTTGATGATACCACGTAGATGATGAAATCCCTAAATTCCTTGCAATAGCTCATTGAGAAATGTTGTTCTTAAACTGTTCGACAATTTGCTCACGCATTTGTTCACAAAGTGGTGACCCTCGCCCCATCCTTGTTTGTGAATGACTGACCATTTCAGGGAAGCTGCTTTTATACCCAATCATGGCACCCACCTGTTCTCAATTAGCCTGTTCACCTGTGGGATGTTCCAAATAAGTGTTTGATGAGCATTCCTCAACTTTCTCAGTCTTTTTTGCCACTTGTGCCAGCTTTTTTGAAACATGTTGCAGGCATCAAATTCAAAATGAGCTAATATTTGCAAAAAATAACACAGTTTACCAGTTCGAACATTAAGTATCTTGTCTTTGCTGTGTATTCAATTGAATATAGGTTGAAAGGGATTTGCAAATCATTGTATTCTGTTTTTATTTATGATTTACACAACGTGCCAACTTCACTGGTTTTGGGTTTTGTAAAAGTAAATATATGAGAATCTGGGCATTACAGCGATACAGCAGTGTCTACGGGCCTCACAGCAAGAAAGATGCTGGTTTACACCTCATATTGGTCAGGGCTAATCTGAGCATTTTCTCTCCTGTGCATGCTTGGGTTCTCTTCAGGCACTCCAACTTCCTCCTAAAGCCAAAAGAAAAAAGCTTGTTAGGTTAAATGGTGTCTCCAAATTGCTGGTGGTTGTGGGTGAGAGTGTAAATGGTTGTCTGTGGCCCTGGAATCAACGACCATTTCAGGGTGCACCCTGATGTCATCTATGAAGATGTCAAAGTATCTGAAGGTATAAGCAGTACAGATAAGTGATGGATATATAATAATCAGAATCAGAAATACCCTATTCATCGCTAAGGAAATATTCAGTTGTTTTAGTTGCTTTTATACATTAAAGTATCAATTTAAAAAACTACAAAAACATTGAAATGAAACACATATGCAAATAAGCAACATCCCCAAAGAAATGGTGAAAGAAAAATAAAACATAACAACAATGTAAGAAAATTAATAAATGCACAATTTCCAGAGTTCGACAGACTAAGTATATAAAATTGGGGTAAGAATATATCCTATACACAGACATATATGTATATATATATATATATATATATATATATATATATATATATATATATATATATATATATATATATATATATATGTATATAATTACCCTGATTTGTTTTCCTATTAATCATTGCTTTATTATATCCTTATAGTAGACACATTTAAAAATATATTTTTTATTTGTGAAATATTTTATTTTTCATGGTGAATTTTTTCCTCTGAAGTTGTTGTATAACTGTTTAAAATGTTCTTCATTTGTTGTATTTTAAGAAAAGGTCTTTTTTTATTTGATGTTGTGTTGTCTTATTTGTTGTGTTTTCTTATTTGAATTTTTTTTCTTTTAGATTTTTTCTGTCTTTTAGTTGCTTTATATTCTTTTATATTTGTGTTCTGCAGTTCAGGGGAAAGAAACCAGAGTTGTTTCTGTTTTTGTTCTTGAACAGAAAAAAAAAAATTACTTGTATAAGATCAGTAGACAGTTAAATATTAGATAGAATTAAGCTCTATGGCCCTGTGGGGATCTTTTTAACTCAACTCAAGTTGTTCTACCCTTTATTGCAGACTTCAGCTTTGAGTTGAGAAATAGGCTAACGCACGGATGGTTTGGACGTGAGTGGTGGGTTATACTTAATGGAGACCCTCCATTTTAAGCTGCAACCCTGAATGAAGGGACTGTGTGTTCAGATGAATCTGAGACTGTTATGTGTGTAAATGGTTGTGTCTTCTCTCCCTCCTTCACACTCTTCCTCTGTTCTAAAATTAGACCCTTCCCTCTAATTGACAGGCCGCCCCTCCATCATCACCACCACCACTACCCTTCATCATCATCCTCATCATCTTTAACACCTCCCTCGCTTTTCTTCCCACTGGAGCGACTTTCAGCACCGGACAGCTCCCGTCTTCCCCGTGCTCCGCCCACCTCCGGCTGACAGGCAGTGAGAAACAACCGCACACTCGGCTGGGCGACACTTCAGGCGGCCTATGAGCTTTTTCATTGGGAGGGACGGGACTTCTGGAGCAATTTGCTGCCCTCCTCTTCATCCTGCTCCTTTCACATGGATTTATCCGGGAAGGAGTGAGGAGGGGACAGAGCGCGCGGGTATAGTGGCGCTTCACGTGAATGGAGGACGGATTGATGTGGAGTTGGTGTTGTTTTTGAGTGAATTAGGAGGCTGGAGGGTGTGCTGGCTGGTGTTTGGATCTAAAACATAGGAGAAGAGGAGGGAGATGAGAAGTGGAGTCGTTTTCGCGCGGCTATGGGAGTAAAATTTAGGATTTCCTCTGTTTTGCGCATCTCAAAGTGCCTCTAAACCCCTCAAAGGAAAGCAGAGAAGAAGACAGAGGGTTGGTGATGCTCGCCTCACTTCGCAAAGTGCCCCTGGTTTCTTCTCTGCGCCTGTAAAGTGGACAATCATGGCTCTCCTTCTGCTCCTGCACGCGGGGCTCGTCTTGGGCTCAAACTACGGCTACGTGGAGTGGTCCGACAATGACCGAGACGAGAAGCACCCACCAGTCTTCAGCACCCAAAATATCAACAGGGAGCCGCCCCACCATCACCCGACCTACTACCACCCTGCGCCGGCCACGGAGCGCACGGTGGTGGCGCACAAGATCGAGGAGGACCTGCCGCGCGTAGTGACCGCTTTCCTGCACACTGGGGACTCCTCCGCGCTCCGGCAGGTCAACTGCTCTCGGAGGTACGAGCTGAGCAGCCTGCGAGGTGGCCTGCACGTCGCCTCCCACTACTCCCTGCACGGCATCCTGGACACCGTGGCGCACGCCACAAACTTCCTAAACATGATCCTGCAGGCCAACAGGTCCCGCGAGCAGACTCTGCGCAGGGACATCCACTGGTACCACGCGCTGGTGCAGAGCATCCTGGAGGGGGATCCCAAAATCCACAGAGCTGTGGTCACTTTCCACGAGGACGCACCGACTCCAGGACCGCACATTTTCCTCCAGGCGACCAGGACTGAGAAAGACGTGGTGCTGCAGGATTTATCCATCTCTGCGCACCGGCAGCTGAAGAGCAGGAGCCCGGAGTCTGATTGGTTTAACGAGTTCAGGGACGGCAGGAGACCACACATGCACAGGAGACTTCCAGAGGTCCCAGGAAACAGGAGAGGAGGATTCCTGCTGGAGAAGAGTCAGATCAAGTGGTCTGCGCCGTATTTGGAGTGCGAGCACGGTGCGTTCGTGCCCCACTGGCTGCTCACCTTGTCTGCTGGTTTCTATGGACTGAAGAGCAACTCTGCTCCGGAGTTCAGGTGAGAGGCTGGTTGCGTGAGAGGAACTTTAGAAACAAGGAAAACGTGCAGGTAGATTTTCAAAAATGATATTTTAAACTTTTTTTCTTCAAACATGCTGGAAAACAGAATTTATTTTGGTCCAGATCTTTGCCAGGGGTGGGGAGTAAATTTTTGCTTTTAGTCAAACTTTTTGAGTACTTGAACTTTTTTAAGTAATTTTTGAAACCAGTACTATACTTTACTTATAATTGAGTCATTTCTGAGTGTGTTGTACTGCAGAACTGTTTACATAGCATAAAGCTATATAAAAACTATGGAAACCCAAAGTGATTAAAAGTTTAAGTCAGTTAGAGTTGACACAAGACCAACATTCTAACTTTATAAAAAGATTAGCTTCATTACTTATAACCAAAGTAAATGTCAATGCTGAAACAATATTGGATCAGGACTTGACATCTAATGGACAGAGGTATGAATGGGCACTGAAATCCATTAACAATCTGGTACTGGTACCAGTATACCAAACTGGATACCAGCACAGACTCTGGTACCTCATGGGGCATCTCCAATGTGTGGCATCGATTGGACTCAATTGTACAAGGTTATCTGGACTTCCTATTAATGGTTGCACCAAGTATCTGGTACATATTTTTGTGAGCATTTGACAGCATTGGCTGTGTTCATGCATAGGGCATATGTTTTGGCAAGCTTGTGTATTTCGGTTTGATCTGGTTATATCCAGCTCAACTCCTAAAGTAAGAATAAAATAGACTGTGTATGTACAAGTGCTGCACTCAATCCGTTAAGTGCAAAAAAAATGTGCCATTGAAACCCAGTCAAACTGCAATTTTTGACCTCACTTCCATTAAAGCATTAAACATGCAGGTATATCTGGGTGTCACACTGGGCTTTTGTTTTGGAATAAATAACTTTAACTACTCACCACCAGATGGCGACGTTTTAACGATATAAATATTAGTGTGAGTATTTGGAACTGTACAAAGAGTAATAATGCATAGAACAGTGTTGCTGCTTATCTTTGACATATCCCAGGCTGAGTAATTCATCACAAAAAAATTACTTTGCGTTTAGAATATTTGAAACATTTTTATCATCGAAAAACATGGCTGCATCATGACAAAGTCCTGGTATGAAAAGGTCAACTTTTCTAATAAGTTATGAATATTATGTATGAATATATATGAGGCCCAAAGACATTTCCTGGGTAAAGCCTGGGTGAAATACTTGGGTTTTTCCAGGTGTTTTGCAAATGTGAATGGGGCCCCAAGGAAAATATATTTATTCTAGTGAACTGTGGCTTCATGTTCATTTCCATGCTCTACTCACTTTCCTTTAAGGGTCCCATGTCCTGGTGTGTTTGACCATTTAGCAAGGTTTTAATTATGTTGAATCGTTAAAATTAAAAATGTTGTCTCTGTTCAGGATCAGATGACGCTTTTTTTTCCCTTCCCTTTGGGAAAGCTTGGATCTGAGTGCCCATTTACGCGTCAGAAATGTCTGAAAACAGCGTTTTCGTTGTGTTTGTGCTTTCTGTTTACACGAGAACGGTGCCCGGAGTGCCTGAATCCGCAGAGTTTTGATACCCGGGTTCAGAGTGAAAAGTTTTGAAAACATTTCATTTTGTCTTGGTGTAAACAGGAATCGCCATTTTCAGTTAAAAACAGGGAAGTGCGGCACATGTGCAGTAATCTTTCAGATAAAGGTTGCGCACGCACTCAGGAACAACAACAACAACAGCAACATCAGCAGCTATGGGCGATTACCGAGCAACATGTGTGCTGCTAACTGGTTTGTTATCGCTCCTCCAACAAAGTGTGGATTTGCTGCTTCTATACTCTGACCAGCGGGGACGCACTCACTATTGTTTGTGAAAAGTTTGTCTTCACTGAAAAGTGTTCATGCGCAGACGTGTATTGTAACACTGCTGTTTCACACCAACTTGCATCGCCAACTACAGACCGGACATGCATGCTACTGTGTTTTCAGTCATTCTTGTGGATCCATGTGAACACGGAGCGCTTTAAAAAACGCAAAGGAAAAAGCTTTCTGTTTCTGGTGACATCGTTGTCATGTAAACAGGCCCTCAGGGGGCAGGAGGCTGCATGAGGCGATGATAATGATCTCTGCACTGATTGGCTGCCCAAATAATGTCTGATGGGAGTTGGGGGGGTAGACAGGCAACAAGTGGGCTTTCAAAACAGTCATGGCATCTACTAACCTGACACACCAGACAAACCCTTCAAAATATTTCACCAGTCCATCAGGGAAACAGCCCATAGAAAGTGTTTGGGGAGGGCAGAACCTTTCAAAAGCATGTCAGCAGGTGATTGAACAATTGTTCCAGTGTCTTTATTTGTTTTTCATTTTACAAAGAAGTTTGACCGATGTTATGATAGAACTACTACTTAAGCTGTTAGCATCTGTGCTAATTTCTGTACGTGCAGTCACTTCCTGTAGTCATCTCACTTGTACTTCCCATCTCCTCCTGCTCTAAAGGACGCTGATTGGGCCAAGCACAAACATTATAGATTGGAGCTTGGCAAGATGGATCTGCCTGGTTACAGACACTGAATCAGGCAGATCCAGCTGCTGCGCAAAGTTAGGCATCTGCCTGTGGCAAGCAGAAAACACACATGTAGGTGGAGGCTGTATAGCTATTATACTATGAACTACAGGAAGTAAAAAATTGAGTGTTTTAAGGGGCATTTTCTTTAAAGAGGCATTTCTCCATGAACTAAAAGTTTAGTAAAGCTGTTTTTCTGCTAACAACATTGAAAGTAAAGGAATTTGATTTTGTAGGACATGGGACCTTTAAGAAAAGCTTGTAAAAACTAGACAAATGTTCAAATAAGTTATAAAATGTACTCACCAGGAGAAACAGTTGGAACTGCTCTATTCATGAATCCCTCTTATTCTATCAAAATTATCTCCCGTTCAATAACAAACACACACATTTGATTGACAGTAATATACTATGATCAGCTGCAGCCTTGATGCTGTAAACAGATGGTGCAAAAGAGGCTCCACAGACGCAGGTATACTTCTCATTTAAAATGCTCGCTTGTCAGGGCACAGCTGTGCATCTCTGCTGCTGCATCCCTCCATCTAATGAACGCTGCAGGCTTTACTCAGCGTGTGTGAGTGTAAGAGAGGGGATCTATACAAGCGGCCTTTTGTTATGTGAACTTGAATGGCTGTGAGGAGCATAAAACCACACCAGGAGCTCATACTTCAAGGCAGCAGTCCAGGAGTGTGTGGAGGGGATCAATTAAACCATGAATAAACAATGAGTGATCACGAACTGCATTATAGGAGAGGCACTCTAAATTTCAGGTGCACTTAAGCTTTACATCCATCTGTGAGGATGCAACACACAAAAAGATATTTATACTAGAAAGTGACGGTTTGTACCACAAGAGATTTATAAGAAAAAAAACAGAAAAAAAATATGAATATATGATGATTTTGTAGCAGTTTTTGTGCATGTACACTTTGGTTCAAGGGTCCCCAGAGGGTAGTAAATCAGAGTGACACACAAGGGATAAAACTGCAAAAAAGCTGAGTCTTAAGACCTCTCAACTTTTAATGACCAGGTTAACAGGGGTGCGTCTGACTCCAGAAGATTTTACTATGAATTTGGAAATTTGTCCACAACCTCAAAAACACAGGACAAATCATCAGTGTAAGGCTAGAACAAGTTAGTTAGAACTGTTAAAAGGTTTTGCAAAATGAGCACTGCTAACATGAAGCAAAAGAACACCACATCTACTCACACCTACAGAGAAATGTTTATTTAAGTATTTAGCTCTAACAGGAGACCAAACAAATGTGACATTTTAGTTGGATGACACTTAATCACTGGCTGCAGTGAGTTGTGAGTGATTCTGGCCTTTAGATTTGGCATTTTTCCACCGGGTTGATGCGTCCCGGAGTGCTGCATCACTAACTTGTCCATAGACAATCACTCTCAGGTTATGGAGCTCCTGGCGTGGCCTTGAGTCACTCTGGATATGTCTGTGAAATAGACTGCAATTTCTGTTACCCCCAGATGTTATAAATCATGGATGTAACCACTGTGACTTCACCTTTTGGTTGGAGACTGCCCTTTTCAAGCCTTGAGGCCAGTGTTTTGGCTGTCATCATGTTTTTTTCTGCCTTTGAGTCAGAAGTGCTAATGTTTGTAGGAGATGTTGTCACCGCTGAGGATGAAGGAGTGGATTAATGTCAAATCATCAAAGCTGAACCGTCTGTCCTCGTGGCTGGTTTGTCCATGACCTGGTAAATTGCTTCTCACTGCGACCAGCCTAAATTAGAAATGGTGGCCCCTTGTTGCCCAAATATTTTCACTCGTTTAAACTTTATCTTTCAAAAGTGTTGCAGTTTGGATTAAAGATGGACAGAATTCAACTGAATAGACAAGACAAGACTAGTATAAAAACATTGAAACATTATGTTCTATTTCCCTTGATAACATATTTTTTATAATTTAGGGCTGTTACAATATTAAATTTTCATCTCACGATTATATTGAACAAAAAAATATGATAAATATTATCGCAATATTTATAGAAAAATATTGAAATATGTATATATACATATATATACACACACACACACACACACACACATATATATATATATATATGTGTGTGTGGGGGGGTGTGTGGGGGTGTGTGGGGGTGTGTGTGTTTGTTAGTAGAAATTTATAGAAAATTTTGCTAGTACACCTAAAATGGTGTATAGGGAGGTCAAGAAACTCTCTGTAACCATAACTATATGCAAAAATGTACTCAAATAATAATGACTAAACATTAATGAAAAAAGCAACCAAATGATCCCATGATGTGACCTAAATGTCATAACACAGGGCATTTTTCATTTATTCAGTTATTCATTTCTTTTTTTGCTTTTTCTCAGTGTTGATTTCATTGCAAAGCTAAAAGAGATTGTGTATTTAAAATGCATTTTTAAGCTCCACAGCCTCCTCTCTTCCCCAAAATCATCAGTTAAGAGTTCATGACTGATCCAGTGTTTCATTCGGCTCCTGAGTTTTGTTAAGCCGTTGTTTGAAAACACACAATTTCCTGTTTCAGTTGTTCTCATGCTGTCAAAATAAAAGCAATGGCCTATAGTTGCAGATAACTAATTTTATTGTAAAAATATACTCCAGTGGACATAGCAGCTTTTTTCTTTCTAACACAGACATCAGATTAAACTCACATCTAAGCTGTTGACACAGCGGTTAAAAAGAGATCTAACTGCTGCAGCCCTGGATCAGGCTGATGTGCGATGAGATAACGAGCGAACATGCTATATTGTTGTTGTTTATAGGCATCAAACTTGTAACACTGTAAACACACACAGTATATCAGGCAAATGCCATGTTTTTCTGTGTGAATGTGTGTATGTGTGTGCTTCACTCAGCAGAGAAGTTCCTCTGCTGTGCTGCATTAGTCGTCTGGGTTTGGATCACCACCAGTATCTTTTAATTTGTCTCCTGTACCATAACGAACATTCCTTAAAAATGTCGTCAAAATTCATAGAGAACTTATTAAGTTATTAGCAAATAAGTGGGAACTGCACTACTTTGCACTGCCAACAAATTCTTTAAAAAATCCTGGATCTACATCTGGATTCAGATCACTATCAAAATCTAATTGATTGGTCCTTGGCCCATTTTTGACATATCCAAAAAATTCACTCAAACTATCCTGTTAACAAAAACAAACAAACTAAAACCGTTAAAAACACAACTTCCTTGGTGGCAGCGATGAAGCTTTAAGCTGGGTATTTCCAACATTGCTTGGTGAGCTATCATTGAAAATGAGGAAAACTGCCCTGACCTTTATTGTTAAATCCTTGAAAAGGTTCCTGGATCTCTGTTGGTACTTGGATCACCACCAAAACCAGATCACTCTTCCTTGTGCCATGACCGACATTCCCTAAAAAATTTACCCGAATCCATTAAGGTCTTCATGAGCTATCAGTGAAAATTGGAAAACTGGCCTACGGTGCCATGTTTACAAATCCTTGGAAAAATTTCTAGATTTGCATCCTTATTTGGATCACAACCTAAAAAAAAAGGCCTGAAAAGCATAAAATGTCTGATTACAGACATGAATCAGGCAAATACAGCTGCTGTGCAAGGTTAATCAGCACCCCTGTGCCACTATTGTTTTATATGACAAAGTGCAAGGCATTGATAAGGGAATTGTTAGGGCATAAAGGCAAATATCAATATTTTGATGTCAGCAGAGGGAGACAAATGAGGAGGAAACAGAATGAAATGGTTGTTTAAGTCCACAGCATTGATAAGGGAATTGTTAGGGCATAAAGGCAAATATGATCAATTCCTCAAGCTAGCACCATCCTTAGTCATGAGTGGTACCATTAGGGGTCAATGAAAAATAACATTTGTCAACAGCATAGTAACATTGTAATAAATAATAATAAAAAAACAGCAGAATTTTGTTGTGTAAAATTTGGTCCCAGCCTTACACAGAGCAGTTGTTTTCCTTTCAGCCAATTACACTTTTAATAATGTGGAAATTGTTATTTTACTAAAATGTATGAGGATCTAAAGCAACCTTCTTTTTACAGCAATTTGAAAAGAGTTAAAATGTTGGTGTTGGAAAAATTTATGTTAGTGCAGAGTTCATTATACTATGGAAGGAGTCAAATCCCTGAAAAACAGACTATCTATAGAAAAAGAGTTGAAGTTATGAAGAATAGAGTTAAAATTAGATATCAACAAATCAAATACGAAGGTGTCACTGCAGCATCTTTAACACTGACGTGGTCACTCTGAACTCTAAACCTGGCATTTACACTTATAGTGTCAATGACCCTGCCTTGCTCATGTACTGACAAATGCTACAAGCCTCCATCAGTAGATCAACAGTTTCAACATGACCTCTGGATTTGGCAACATGTTAAATTATGGCACTGAGGACCAAATTGATCTGTTTGTATGCGCCAGAACATTCCATAACTTTTCTGTCTTTAAAATAAATCTGCAACATCAGTACACAAACAGCATGCTTTTAGCTTAGGATTTGCTTTTTTATCGACTATGTTCTGATTAACTCTTTTTTGCATACTGCATAGAGAAACAAACTGATCAGCTCACTGCATAAAACGTTCAATATTGTAATATGTTTTAGAAAATATTTGAATTTTTTTTTTGGTGCAAACGACAAAACAAATGTTGCAATGTTTGGTGCAATATAAAAGTGTTATAACCAAACACAGTATCTGTATTTCAGCTATATTTTCTATTAATATAAAACTAGAAAGCACTTGTAAACAGTTGTTCACTAATGCCGGTTATCTGGATCACCACCAAAATCTAATCATTTTTAAGTGGAGACATTACCAACATCTCTTGAAAATTTCAGCAACATTCGTACAGTAGTTTTTGCGTCATCTTGCTAACAAACAAACAAACAGACAGACATACGCTGGCAAAAACATAACCTTCTTGGCAGAGGTAATAATTATTTGCAACAATATTTACACCTTGCAGCATTAAACTGGAGGTTACACTTCAATAGCTAAAAATGATACTCTGAGAGAGCACATCACTAACACTGCATAGAAGGGTTGATCATCAGTCACATTGTTATGTTACAGAGTGTTAAATTTTAATGCCAAAGAGAGACGATAATTAGACTTTATCATTGTTAATGTACCAACTCCAACAAGATTTAAATCAACTCTCTGTGGTGTGGGCCCATATAGAAGTGTTGATATTAAGTCTGTTAGTGTTAATCTGACTATGCAGATGCTGCTGCAAGTCTTTTTCTTATCTAACTTTTAACCCACTCGGGGGAAAAATCCTGAATTACACGATCAAGCTGCTCACTTGCATGTAAACATACTGATCTCAACTACAGCTGGGAAATAGCAGTAAAGTGCTGTCAAGTTCAAAGCTCCATAAAAATGTGGACTGTGATTAGGGATTATTTTGTCCTATTTTCAGCGTAATGCAGCTTGGTTCTGGCTGGAAACGCTTTTGATGTCAGCAGAGGGAGACAAATGAGGAGGAAACAGAATGAAATGGTTGTTTAAGTCCACAGCAGCTCTTGTTTTAAGGCTCACTCTCTAATTGAGGAAAAAGACTGGCAGCTACTAAAGATACAAGCTGTTTCCCCTCTCACTCTTCTCCTGTAGTGTTAGTGGTGGTCTGCAGCTTTTCTGTGGCTTCTTCCACTCATCTCAGTCCTGTTATGACAAGTCTAAAAATAGAAAGTTGTTTGGCTTTGGTCAGAGAGGTCTAAGCTAGTGTAGATGATGGGGTCACATCCATCAAGTTTTCTACTCTTACCTCAAAGCAGCCTCTTTCTTCTTTTGCACTCTCCTACTTTCAGTCCAAACCAATTCAAAATGCATTTAACTGGGAAAGAAGCCCATATCATCTATCTCTGGATTTGAGGGATGTGTCATGAAATATTTTATTGCCAAAGACAGTAAAAGACTTTTTCTTAATAGTGATACATCAGGCAAAATACGCTTTTTAATGGTTGTTGTCCAAAAATAAAGTATGAGTCCATGGCCTGTAGATAGGATAAACTTCCCAAGCCCGGTGTTCTTTAGCTGACATGGCAGCCCAATCTGCAGGAATATGTCAAGATATGTGCTTCCACAGTAAACATTAGAGCACAGCACTGAAAAGCCAAAGCCATATTGACCTGTTTAGAGGGATCTGGTCAGACATAGCATAGGAGTTAGTAGGCATGGCAAAATCTAAAATCTTAGAGGATTTTTACCCAAGAAACCTTGAAAATATTAGGTATGGCTATTAAGTTATGAGACTGTACTTGTGAGGATAACACCACTTGGTTCTCAGTCATATATATTATAGGTTGGGTATTCACGCACAACTGCTGTTAATCTACTATATGTGATGTCTTTAGGTCACTGCTGGCCACTGATTGAAGTGCTACACTTTCTTTACTTCAGAGATCCCACCACTTCTTCATTTTGATTGGTCAGTGAGAAAGAAGTGACATATATATCACAGTGCTGTTTCAAAAGTTGAATTGTTTTCGCCTTGACAAAAAAAAGCTCACAGTAAGGGAGCTGAGTGCTGTAAATGTTATTACCTCCGCCAAGGAGGTTATGTTTCTGCCAACCTATCTTTGTTTGTTTGTTTGTTAGCAAGATTTTATAAAAACCACGGAACAGATTTTGCTGCCATTTTCAGGAGATGTTGGTAATGGCCCAACTTAAAACTGATTAGATTTTGGTGGTGATCCAGATAACCGCCATTAACAATATCAACATGATTCCGGTGCTATGTGTGGGTTTTTAGGGTCAAGGAGTCATATAATGATGGTATTACAATGGTTTTCATTGTTATATGAATTCCTATAGTGGACACAGACACAAATAGAACTGTCTATAAATCCTAGGATAGCCTTGTGCTAAATATCCCCCTTTTTCGATCAGTTTTAACTGTTTTACTGTTTGTCATGTAATGCCATCCCTATATGTTTCTACAAAATATGTCTGACACTTCAGCAACAAAAACTAATGTCTACTTTGTATTACATTACTAATTGTAATATTGGCATGCAAATGACTTTTTTTTGCTTATCATCATATTTGCAGGCCATTGTCATTCTAACATTAGCATTAATACAAAGCACCTATCATATAGCGTAGTATAGGCTTTTATTGTTCTGTTCTAGATGGCACAGTGTTTCCAAAGACACAAGAGAGAGCAGGAATGATCAATCACAACATCCCCATTGTGCTTGAATGCAAAGGAGCAAGTCTGATCTATGTGTCTTGAATTTTGAGGAGCTCTTTTTGGACCAGTGATATGAGATGGAAGCCTGCAAATGTGCTCACCACGGCTCAGTTGTTTGCAAAAATGGGAAAAGAAGTCCTTCTGTTGTTGTTGTAGCATGAAAAAATATGAATGCTTCAAAAAAAAGGAAAAAACACTGAGAATTACTTTTGTAACCACCGACACCCTAAATATATCATAGCTTTTAATGTCTGCTTTTGCTCGCGTCCACAGATGGCTCACAGATCAGACCTCCATCGCATTTCTCTGCTTTCAGACTCTATCAAGCCTCGACCCGTAAATACACTCACACATGCACACGGTTTCTGTCGGTCAGGGGTATCAGCACCTCTGCCTCCCTAACTCTCTGTCTGGTTGTGTGCTTGAGGAGAGCTGGTGGCCAAAGCCTCCCTCTCTGGTTGTTTGTTCCACTTGGTGGGCAGATGGAGGTGTCAGTCCCAACCAGCAGACCCCCGAGGAGACAAAGATAAGAGACATATGGGAGATTGTGTGAATGCTCAGGCTGTTTGATGGTGGGGTAATTTGGCAGGAGAGGGTAAATCAAAGACGAGTGAGCGTGCTGTACTTGTGCACAACACACAGAAAGAAAGGGAATGAACAAGTTGTGCTGGGCTCGGCATCACAACAAAGGCAACAATGAAAGTGGGCTTGTTCGAGGCAGAGATCTTTTCTAATGTTGTGTTCACACAGCCAATATTTTATCTGGAAAGCTAATATGCCTTCATTATAGGCGGCTGTGGTGTTAATAGTGATGATGATGTTAATAAAGGATATCTGACCAAACAAGGTTATTCTTTCTATTCTAAATTGATCTGTAACAGAAAATAAACATTAAAAACCCGGACAGTTTGAGTCAAAGCTTTTTGTTTGTTTGCTACAGTCATACACAACAGGTACTACAGTGAAACCTACAAGATGAAATAGATCCACTGTTCAATAAGGAATAACTGTGGGATGCTGCTGTTGGGTTTGTACATAAATTTGTAATCAAACGGTTGCGATATGTCAGATTCAGGCAGAATCAATGCAGCTTTTGCTGCTTCATTTTGATGGATGGCAATTGATAAGCCAGTATTGATCCTGCTTATCAGTTTGAGTCTACAACAATTCCTGTATCAATACCTGTGAATATTCTGTGTGGACAAAAATAAGCCTACACCAATTTTCAGTGGGCACAAGGTCAAACACATGTCACTCCTGATAAAGCAATGTGCATCTGAGAATGAGTACAACACAAGCAAGAATCTAGACCAGAGGGAACAACTTTAGTAAGAGCAACAAATTGCTTCAAGTTGGACAAAACACAGGGGCTGCCATGTAGTGTGAAGACAGTGCCCTTTTTCAACCAAGCTATGGGCAGAAAACCTTGTCAAGTCACCTCAATATCTTTCAACTGTTGTCATTTTATCTATGTATCATAACCCTAATATCTATTTATTGTCTTATTGTCTCCTTATCATTATATATTAAACAAAAAACCTTCACTAATGTTCTTCATATGTGCATGTTAACATAGTAAGCTGTACAAATTTAGTATATTCCTATAATACTTCAGCTGTTTCCAGCTCACCAGTTGACCTTTTCTTTCCTTTTGTTGCTTTAATTAACATGACCCTCTGTGCCTTTTCCTTTGACTCTTTTGGTCTGTTTGACCTGATTGTTTATTTTATTGTACCTAGAGCTCTGCCTTTTTTGCCTTTGCTTTGTCTGTTAAAGCACTTTGTGAGCATCTGTTTTTAAAGGTGCTATATAAATGAAGTTATTATTATCCATATCACCATGTCCCCATGTCATCAACATTGTATTAAGCATCATCATATTCAGTTGTTCACAAAGAGCTGGGTCTTAACCCCTCTAACTTGTTCTACTACTGAGGACTACAGAGGAGAAGAGTCAGACTAGGAGCATTAGTTTTCCCTAATCAGTTGAGTCTTCAACTTTCTCTTAAAAGTATGTAGGGACTCTGCAGCTTGAATGGAGTTTGGTAGTTCACTCCACCACTTGGGAACAACAGAGGACAAGAGTCTAGCTGGTGATTTTGAGCCCGGATGAATTAGGAGCACTGAACGCCTCTTACTGGCAGAGTGTAGCAGGCAAGAGGCAGTATAGACCTGGATGAGGGGTTCCAGGTAGGCAGGAGCCATTCTTGTTACAGTTTTGTAGGCCAGAAGTAGAGCTTTGAATTTGATGCAAGCTGGAATTTTGGGAGCCGAGGAAGAGAGATCAGCAGCAGAGTGACATGTGCTGTTTTGGGCTGGTTAAAGACCAGATGTGCTGCTGCATTCTCTATCATCTACAGAGGTTTGAATGTGCATGCAGGGAGGCCTGCTTCCTGCTAATAAGAAGAATAGGAAGCTAATAGGCAGCTGATGTGTGAAATTACCATAGCCTGTGCTATCTGTTCTGTCAGGTAGGGTCTGATCCTCCTTATTTTATTGAGGGCATATCATATATTAAACACTGTGCTGCATAAATAAATGCTTCTGTAAATTGCTGGTATCCCAACGACACAACGTATAAAAGTCACAATTTTGGGGACTTTTTTTTCTCCTGTCTGCCGAAATCACATTTGGTGTCCTTGTTTTATAAGGCATGCAGAACAAAGAGTGGAGGAAATTGATAAGGGAATTGTTATGCAAAAAGACTAGGAGTGTTGCTTTCTTGGGAGAAATTTTATTGATTTCCCATCCCTAGTCTTTTTGTACCATTCATTAAACCAGAGCTAAAAGGCGGAACCTTATCTTCATACCCAACTTGACAAGTTGTCCAATATTGGAGTTTAAAAATGTACATTAAAGACACCAATAGTGAAATCTCATGGGCAATGTCAAGAGTAAAAAAAAAAAAAAAAACGCTACAGACATCCTGTTGATTGTGCTAAGGGCAGTCTTTGCTAACACATGAAATGAAAATGAAAGTTAGAATCTTTTTTCTAGCTAATGTACTTGAAGCTAGCAACTTAATTCTTTATAAATGTTTGTGTACTTTCACACAAAGATGGAAAACGCTAGACACAAACAGGCCTGTACAAGCTAACAGAGGCTACTTTAAACTAGGAATTTACCAGTGACCAAAAATCATCTTTCTAGTTTATTTAATTTATTTTTTAGCTTATAAATGTAAGGTAAGCATAAACTTTTAGGCTAATGTGATATTAAAAAGAACATACTTCAAAGCTAATATTGTATGCTTAAGCGAGGTAATGATCTCGCTTATATATTCATTCATTCATTTTCTATACCGACTATCCCTTTCGGGGTTGCGGGGGGCTGGAGCCTATCCCAGCTGTCATTGGGCGAGAGGCGGGGTACACCCTGAACCGGTCGCCAGTCGATTGCAGGGCAACATATAGAGACAGGCAACCACTCACGCTCACACCCATACCTAAGGGCAATTTAGAGTGACCAATTAACCTAATGAGCATGTTTTTTGGTCTGTGGGAGGAAGCCGGAGTGCCCGGAGAGAACCCACGCATGCACGGGAAGAACATGCAAACTTCACACAGAAAGGCCCTGCCGGACCCGGGAATCGAACCGGGGACCTTCTTGCTGTGAGGCACGTGCACTACCTGCTGCGCCACCGTGCCGCCCTGATCTCGCTTATATATTAGCTAGAAATGTACATCATAGCTGAAGCAATGTTTGCAAGAAATTTATTTTCTGATCTTATTTTGCTAAGTACTAACCCCCGAGTTAAATGCAGAATGTACAAATCCACTGCTTGAAGGCACTATAGGAAATATTTGAGGTATTATACTATGGTTAGTGCTCAGCTAAAAATAAGTTATGAACATTTTTTTGTTATAAATCAGGTTCTAGTTTTCTGAAAATTTACATCGTAATATGGTCCATGTCAGTTTTCAGTATTCGCTTTGAGGCCTGCGTGAATGACCTACAGCACTGAAAACAGTATTATTTAGCACATAGCCTGGCCTTCACGTTACAGGGAAATTGCTACAGTGTGAACATGGGGAATTGAAGGCACAACCCTAAACAAGTGTTTTACCTCATTTACTTCACAGTGTTGATCTGTGATGGCTCACTGCAGCACACACACTGTATTTATTGAGCTCAAACTGCTCCAACAACCCGCAGAGTCTAAAAGCAGAAAGAAAACACAATATTTTCCTCACTTCTCTTCTATGTGTCTATAATGTTGCTGAACAGTGCCTGAAGGCAAAGAAAAACCAGCAACTTCAGTAACAATCATTCTTCAAACTTTAAATTGAAGCAGGACAAGGAATGTTCCAACCAGACTAATCTGGCCACAGATTGTAAAAACACTAAACTTTCTAAATTACTTCCTTTGGGGATAAAGGGATAAATCAACCCTTATTAAGAACAAATCCCATATAAACACCCACCCAAGATGAATTCATACATCTGACAAGTGTTGTTTATTCAGCCAAAGCCTATTCCTCTGAGATGGAGCTTCATTGTTTTCCAGAACTAATAAAAACATATTAATGAGCCTCATTGTTCCCCTGGGTGACATGTCCTGTCATTATGATCAGCCCTGTGGACTAACAGACTGTAGTTTTATTTTTTCGATCAACCCTTAAGTAAAGCACTACATCATTTTTACATACAAAAATAAATGTGAACATCTTGAGCTGAAATATTCCTAATGAATGCACCTCTTGATAACATAAAAAGACAATAAATAAATAAATAAAATAAATAAATAACCAACAAAACAAAACTGGGTTTTCTCTGATTCTGTAAAGTGATAAGTGGGTTTGCATTGGTTTTGTAAAGTGATAACTGGGTTTTCTCTGATTTTGTAAAGTGATAACTGGGTTTTCTCTGATTTTGTAAAGTGATAACTAGGTTTGCACTGGTTTTGTAAAGTGATAACTGGGTTTGCACTGGTTTTTAAAAGCCAAAACTGGGTTTTCTGAATATTTACACATTGACAAAAATGGTAAGTTATCCATATTTTTACCTATCATCATACAAGCATGTGGTTGCCTGACAACTTGTTAGCAAGGTATGTAAGACGATGTGAGGAGTGAAAAGTTCATTGCAACTTGTCAAAGCAGTGGCAGAGATTCTTCTGTCCATAAATCTGTTTACTGTTCATTCACCTTTTTTAATACTTGAGAGATCACTGAGAGTCTTAATCTGACCCACCAGGTGGACCGTTCCATATATTTCACAAGTTCATCATGGACAGGGCCCATAGAAAGTGTTTGGGAATGGGCAGAACCTTTCAAAAGCACATCCGGCTGAACCCGGCTGAACCAGTTGCCAGCCGATTGCAGGGCCACATAGAGAGATGGAGAACCGTTCATGCTAACAATCAAACCCAGGGATGATTTGGAGACACCAGTCAGCCTAATGAGCATGTTTTTGGTACATGGGAGGAAGCTGGAGTGCCTGGAGAGAACCCACAGATGCACAGGGAGAACCTGCAAACTCAAACAGCCCTGACCTACACAGGGATTGAACTAGCAACCATCTTGCTGTAAGGAACATGCACTACCTGGTGTGCCATTGTGCTGTCCTCATTCACATTCATTACAGGCTCAGTGCAGACCCGGTGTAGTTGTTTTATAAGCAGCCGTATTGACTGGTGACTCATGTCCGCTTGCTCTGTGTTTTTGTCCTGGTTATAACAGCTGTTGAAGGAGCAACTGTGAAACTTTTTAACAACAAGGACTTGATCAAGATTATCAAATAAGTCTTGAATTGAAATCTAATCAAAGAAATATTTACTCAACATGCCTGCTATCACCAGTTAATGTGACGGATTGAATAATCAGCAGTAGATTAACATCACTGGCCTCATTTGGAGTATTTTTCATATCCTGAAATAGTAAAGCATCTCCATTTATATAACAGCTTAAGGTTAAAAATATGTACTTCCTGTTATAATAGTTTCAGTACAGTATTTTGTGTTTGCTTATGCTTTATGTTCAAAATGCCATTCTAACCCCAGCAGAGCAAGCGGTAGTTGTAATTACCAGATGAGGACAGCAGGGGGAGCATAATGGTATTGAGTTACCTAATGGTGCACATCACCTGTTCCTGCCTGTTGTTACACTCATGGCCTGTACGAAAGTATCTGTGTATCATTCACTCATTCCCCCCTTTCTCAGGTATGTTACCCTCGAAATAAGAGGTGTTGTTTACTTAGTTGAATGTGTAGACATGCTCAGGAGAGTGTTTATATCGCTGTATGTCCGTGCATTGTGAAGTACTTCGGCTAATTACCTGACTATGAGTAAACCAGTAGCCGCATGAGCTAACCTGTGGCGCTGCACTGTTGTCTACAGGTGTATGTTGTGTACTGAAATGCTGGACGACAGAATGTGCAGTTAGAGCATGATTTAAAGTTACTGTATATGATTTGAATAAGCTGAGATAATTTTGTGTTTATGTATTTTCTGTATTATATTTTCACTAAATTAGCTGCCGTACTTTATGTTTTATTTACCTTGCCATTCAGAGTTGAAAATGCTGACACAAGTGCTTATGCTCACTGTACAAATAAACATGTAAACGGTGTTTATATACATTTTCGGTGGTGATGTTTTTACACAGTCTGCAGATGTTTTTGTTTATAAGCAATACAAGTATGGTATACAGGGCTGGACAATATAACGTTTCAAAAGATTAATTCAAATTATTTTCTGCAGAGCATTTAAATATTAAAAATCAAAATTTTTCTTGACTTCAATTGTAAATTGTTGCAATGTTTGAAAAAATACTGAAAATTATTATATACTTTTTATAATGGGCAGTCCTATCAAGTTTTGCGCAAGCACATGTTTAGGCTTGTAGGCTATTTGTTTTTTTAAATGAGATAAAATATTGATCAAAGAGTTTCATGTTAATACTGTGGAAATACATCAGCTTTCAGTGTTTATGTAGACAAATCTGCCTGTGTTTAAACCAAATAATCAACATTTTGTGAGATGCATTTTAGCTCTCTGAGGGAAATTCTGTTTGGTTTTGAATATAATTTGATAACATGAAGGCCAGACTGCATCCATGTAATTTTTGTGTCACAGTTTCTTTTTTTGGAGAGAGACAGAAAAAAAGTGATAAAAATTGAGTGTCCTGGAAAAAAATCAGGGATTTTATCTGCAGGCCATATCGCCCAGCCCTAGGTTTATGTTGTGACGCTGTATTGATGTCTGTTATTGTTTGAAGTCAGTCATTACACTCCTGAGGAAAGTTTGTGTCCATGCATCATTCACTTTACTCCCCATTTCAGGTGTTTTACATTAACATAGCCACAAGTTAAACTGTAACACTAGTCGGACCTATTGGTAACATTGGTGGGAATAGATATTAAAATAAAACTGCTTTTGCACAGAAATGGCAAAAAGGTGCATGTCATGGACATAGTTACAAGGTAATAAACAGCATTTAACAGTGAATTTATGCCTTTTCATGAGGACAGGGATTTTTTTACACACCTGTGTTGTCGGGGATATCCTTAGAAATGGAGGAGAAAACCTCAGTTTTTAAACATACTAACTTACGTTAACAAGTTAATGCAGCGGTGTTGGTTCTGTTTTGAGGGATCATCATAGATACAACCCTGTGCACACACTTCAATGCTTCATTGTCCCAGACAACAAAGACTCACTGTCCCACTGGGCACACATTACCATGCTGGTCTTGCCTGATATTTAGGCCCACAATTTGTTCCTTTTATGCTGAGTCAGACTGGGGCCTTATTGACACCTACAATGGCAGAGTTGGAAATGCTCCATAAATCAATTCTCCTCTGGAACTTATGGGACAAGGAAAGTATTCAGTTTTAATTGGCTTTATAAGAGTACATCTAAAGCCAGAGCATGCAAACACAACAACAAAACAGATGACATTCAAAAAAAGTGTTTGTGAACATTTTAGGGGTGAGATTTTAAAGTATTTTTGTAAGTAATTTTCTGACCCTCTTGACAAAAATTAGCAGAACTTTCTTGTAAAATTCCTCATCAAAACTTCATCTCTTTTTTGTTCCTTTTTGTCTCCATCATCCTCTTTCTCTCTCTTCATTAAACTTCCATCACTTTTAATTTCCTCCTCACTTTCGATCCATTTCATTCATCTCTCTCTATTACCTCAGTCTATTTCCTTCTTCTTGGCCTCCTGACCTCCCTCCCCCTGAGCGTCACTCCTCCTGTCCTTTTTAATTTTCTCCTCCTTCGTTCTGCTCCTCCATATCCACCCCTCGACTCTCTCTCCCTCACACCAATTTGTTTAACCTTTCCCTGTCGTCTAACTTCTCCAACATATCTGTCCCTCATTCTTCCAATTCCTCGTTGTGCATTTCCATGAATTAAATGTATCCCTTTCAGTCCTTCTCCCTCTATGTTGTTATCATTCCTCTCCATCTACTTATTCTGCATTTTCTATTTTTGCAATATTTAATACTCTGTAGCGTACCCATCTCATTAACTTCTGCTTCGTTTTCATTTCAATTATTTAATCCCTTACCCCTCGCTTCACTTTCTCGGTGGTTCAACTTTAATTTTGCATCTTCTCTTATGATTTCCCTCCTACTTTTTCCTCTAACTGACTCTCGCTGCCCTTCTCTTCCTCCTCCATGTCCTCTTCCTCTCTCTGCAGGGGGGTCGTTCGTGTGGATGTGAATCTGCAGGATGTGGACATCGATCAGTGCTCCACCAGCGGCTGGTTTGCTGGGACACACCGCTGTAATCTGACCAGTATGGAGGTAAGTCTGTTCTGCAGTCTGGGCAATAAGCAAGTATCAGTAACGTTATGTGGCCAATAACATGGTGTATCTTTCCTGCCACAGAGCGCATAGTCTCTTTTAAATTATATGGATGGAAGTGAGAGAACACAGAGCTGACGTCAACAAACCTAATGATAGTAATAATATTAACTTTATTTGTATGGTGGTTTTAAAAACATAGGTTTACAAAGTGCTTTGACAAGCAGACAGGAACATAAAGACAGCAAAGCACAAAGAAACTAATCAGAAAAAAAACCACTTTCAAATCAGAGAACTCTCACAAACAAAAACATAATAAACACAAACACAATAAGAACCTAAGCAAGTAGAGCAGCAGAACATCTTTTGTCTCTCAGACCAACGGTGCACATGAGAGTGAAACATTTTAATGAAAGTGACAAGAACCTATAAACACCCAAAATGCGCACACAAACAATTCAGGCCCAGGTCCAAAAAACATTAAAGGCCCCCAACCCATAGAGACAGAAACACTGAAAAACCCACACCAAGGCCCGTGCCTCCCACCATAGGCAGGCACAGTCCCCAAAGTGTCCAGCCCCACAGTAAAAGGCCCCTAATATTCCCCTCACCATACCTAATGGCCCCTCCCCAGGCCCCCCACCCTCCTCACAGTAAGAACCTGCTCGCACCATCTCAAGAAAACCTTGAGGGAGTTTAGCTTCAGTCTCCTTTAAAAAAAGTGTAACCCTGGAGTAAATTCACATGTCATAGATCTTACCCGATGAACATTCAGAATGTCTGATATTAAACTTTAAGGTTTTGTGTTTATTATTGTCGTTTGTTTTGTTTGTTCCTTGCGGTATCAGTATTACAGTATGTCATTATACTACACAATTAAAAAGGAATGATTAATTTTATATCATTTTCATTTTTAATCGCCACAACCCCCTCTTCTCCTTCTAAAAGAGGTTTCTGATATGATTAACAACTCATGTCAGTGCGTAAATGTAAAAAGAAATATAATATTAAGGGATATTTCAGGATTTTTGAAGTGGGGATGTATGAGGTACATGGCATGAGCCTGAATGTAAGCTGTATCTCTGTCTGAGCAGTCACTTCCTGCTATCCTCTGGCTCTTAGTTCCTTCTTCTTCCTGCTTTAAAGGATGTTGATTGGACCTTGGCAAGATAGAGCTTGGCAAGATGGATCTGCCTGATTATGGGCACTGAATCAGGCTGATCCAGCTGCAGCGCCAGTTTAGGTTAGAAGAGCAATATTTTTATCATTTATAATTGTTGAAAACATCAAATCAGGTTATGTAACTATACTTAAAACACTATCTTTGTGAGTGGTGTGGAGTTGAGGGTTGCAAAAGACAGACGTTCTTACAGGGGAGGGTCTGTGCACTTAAGGTAGGTTTTCATTGTGGCCCCATCATTCTTACATATTTTTTAATGTGGCCCTTGATGCAATTGGGACACCTCTGGTCTGGTGTTTTTTTAGATGATTTATAAGACAACAAAACCGGACAAAACAGATTTGATGCTTTAAAAGAAAAGTAGAAAAGATGGAGTGAAATCAGAGAGTTTTATAGTGATGTATGTCCAACTCTACTACAGGCATTCATACCACAACAGCTCAGCGTGACACATATTCTTCCTCTCATTGCGTTGTAAATGGTGTATGCACAGTGTTTGTAAGTCAGTGTGTTGTGCAGAGTGCTGGTCTGTGCTGATGAGTGTTGTTGAAGGTGATACCTGTGAATGACTGTCTTCATAATAAAGTGTTTGTACCTATGTGAGCGCTGTGCTGGAACTGACAGCAGCCATTCATCATGTCTGAACGCGCCTCTCTGTTTGTGTGTGTTCCTCACTGTGTATTTGTGTGTGTTGTTGGTTTTTCTGTGATGGATTGCCGGAAGTGGCTCTGACTCCACCAGCGGAGTGAGGCCGCTCAGGCTTGCGTGGCATGTCGCTGGCCATATGATGTATTATAAATGCAGTGTAATGGATTGCTGCGAGTTGCGGTGAATAATTGACCGTGCTCTTTGTCTGCCTGCTGGCCCCCCTCTGTGTGTCAGGGGGGTAAAACTACAGAGGGAAAACAGGAGAGGTCCGTGTTCGTCCTGATCTGTCGCACTGTTTCCTCCATATCATTCAATCCTTATGAGCTCCTCTCGCCTGGCTGCTGTCTGTGCAAATCTGATTATACTGGTGTGTTCAGGTCCGCGTTAGTTGTGTTTGATGTTTTTCTGCTCTCATCACAGTGGGCAGAAACAGACGTTCAGTTACCAAGGCCATCCTGTGGACCTCTGTGAAAATGCTTTGAATTACCCAAGGCTTCCTGGGTGTTTATTTCAGGGATGAGAAATAACCTTAAAATATTAAAACTAGAGCTAAACAATATGGGAAAAAATATCACTGTACCTATATTTTTCCTCCTGCAATATTTATCTCAATTTTTCTAAAGTAGCTCCTCCTGATAATTGCAGCCCCTTTTTTCAGTGCAGCAATTTAAACTTCAATAAAATGATTTTTCTTGCCATCTTTAAAGGGGACATGTTATGCAAAAACACTTTTTTAAGGCTTTTGAACACATTTATTTGGGTATTTGGTCTTCCTCCCAGCCCACAAAATGTGATAGTAGACAGCAAAACCTGTATTTAGCAGGCTACATGAATGTAAACTCATGGCATTCGGCGAGCTGTTGAGTCTGTGGATTTACTGTTGTATACCAGTGTATATTTGATTGGCATACCTAACCTAATTGGTCTGCCTGAGTATCTCCCCCTCCCCCCCTGCTGGAGAGATTCCTCTGCGAAGCGCAGCCATGTTGTTTATAATCTTAGCAGAGATTGGTGTTCAGCATGCCTAAGCTCAGAAGCTGTCACTGCTCGGTTGTTGGCTGTAAACAGCCTCATATATCTTCACATATAGGCTACCAGCCTCGGAGGACCAAAGGGCCCAGTGGATCAATTTTATTTTTTAAGGGAATGAGCAGCTACAGCCGGCTAAAACCTGTGTGAGTGTGTCAGTCACTTCACGTCTGTCTGCTTCTTAACTTCAGTCAGTTCAATACAGGACTGGGAACTAGACATTTCCTGAATCCGGGCTCAGTACCAACAATCCGTCGCCAAACCTGATGATGGAAATGTGAACATTGTAATGCTGTGTAGTATTTATTTTGCTCATTACTACGAGCTAACGCTAACAGCAGGGTGAAGTGAACCAGAGGTAACTGCATAACATGTTCGTCAGTGTTCACATTACTTGTTGAAAGTCCGAAGGATAAACTTCAATGTATGAGCATTCTTACATTAGTCAAGAGAAGTTTAACAGTTGGCTGAATATAATCAGTCCCACTGCGGTGACTAGGCCGAGGTTAGCATGTTTTGCAATAGCTTGTGGTGTTTGGGGAAAAGAGCTTTGCTGTTGTAACCGTGCGTGTGTGGTAACTGGGATGAATTAAGGGTTTGTATGTTTTTATGACTGTAAGCGGCACGTGGCTGGAGCGCATGCTTCACTCGAGTTACGCAGCTCTATCGTGAATTGCCGTATATATGCTGCTCTGCTCTGGCTCATTAGCATATGACAGGGACCGCCCTCAAAACCAGCCGTTCTAAACAGAGGGGTTATGTGAGCGTGGAGAATGTTTGTACTAGACTGGCCTGCCTGCAGTCTAGACCTGTCCGCCAGTGAAATTGTGTGGTGCATCATGAATCCGACATAATGCGACAACGGAGACCCCAGACAGTTGAGCAACTGAAGTTGTACATCAGGCAAGAATGGGAAATAATTCTTCCAACAAATCTTTAACAATTAGTGTCCATAGTTTCCAAATGCTTACTGAGAGTTATTAAAAGGAAAGGTGATGTAAGACAGTGGTGAACATGCCTCTGTCCAAGCTTCTTTTGACCAGGTTGCAGGCATCAAAAAAAAGAAAGTTAATTAGTTTGAAAATAAATATCTTTAAAATTTAAATTAAAATTTCTTAACATTTATAAAATGCCCCAGCTTCATTTAAATGTGGGCTTGAAATTACCAGAAACTTTTCACAAATATTTTTCTTCAAATGGACATTCCTTCCTTGTCTTGTCCATATAAAATACTTATGAGACTGTTATTCCTCATAATACTCAAGTGAACATGTGCTTCAAACTGTTTTTATTCTGTGAATAACATTAATCCTGAACACGCAGCACAATGGCAGGACATTTTAACGGGATCATTACACAGCTTACTGCTCATTAGTCTTCTCTTCTGATGATATTTCTTTGAACACAATATTCAGCTAAATGACAGTCGATGATTCAGTGCCGTCAGGAATCAACAGTGCCATTTTTCTCTCACTTTTAGGGATTAAAGAATATTAGAAGCAGATATGAAATCCTGTTAAAATTATAAATTCCCCACTTATATTACAAGTGTTTTGATAGAGGCAACAAGAATCGACCATGAAGATGTTCAGAAATATCATTTATCTTGTCTGTTCATGGATGATTTAATTTTGTAATAATATAATCAAAACATATTGACGTTTGCCAGCAGATCATTTTAGAAATATTACAGCCTTCCGCAGTGTCATTGTCTGAGGATTTCACAGAAGGCATGAGG
Source organism: Cetoscarus ocellatus (assembly GCA_037902135.1). Lineage (NCBI taxonomy): Eukaryota > Metazoa > Chordata > Actinopteri > Labriformes > Labridae > Cetoscarus > Cetoscarus ocellatus. The sequence continues at coordinate 483,330 of JBAMNC010000313.1, read as the reverse complement.
AGGTTGGTGCTGAGAGCCAGATTTTTAATTTGCATTATAAAACTTTGAAACTGCAAGAGTAACACAATCTCGCTATGAGTCTTGTTCTGAAACTTTTTACATTTATTGCAAACATCTGTTCAAACTAAACAGCCACATTCTGTGCTGACAAAATGAAACAAAGAGACTGAGGCTGTTTATAACGCAGCTGGGAGATATGACTTAAAATTCATGTCATGATGCTTTTTTTTCTCTTTGCTGAATGATGATATAGAGTGATGTTACAGAACAGAAATGATCATGCATTTAAATTTGTTTATAAGTGCTCCCTTTTAAAGAATGTCTGTAATGGAACAATCAGTCATGTCTGTGCTTGAGTGTAAAGAAAGATGATTTTACACATAAGGGGGTAGTGTTGGGGCCTCACTGCAAGAAGGTTTGACTCCCTGGGTTGATAGAGGCCTTTCTGGGTGTAGTTTACATGTTCACTCATTAATGCACATGTGGTACTCAGGTTCCTTCCTACAAACCAAAAACATTGTGTTGGATTAATTTGTGACGCTAAATTGATCTTGGGTATAAGAATGTGTTTGAATGATTGTCTGTCTCTGTGTATGGGCCCTGTGATTGACGAAGGACTAGTCCAAGATGTACCCTGACTCTTGCCCAATGTCAGCCGGGATAGGCTCAAGCCCCCAGGAATCCAGAAAGGGTCAAGAGATAGTGATAAAGGATGGATGATTTTAAACATGTAGGGATGATAAATGGACGGATTTTATTGATACCAATGCCATTATTGATTTTGTTTAGAAACATGATTCATTATTGATTCTGTCTTTGATTCCTGTTGATTTTCTGTGTGAATATAAGTCATTTTCTGCAAGTTTTCAGAGACAACAATGTCAAACTGAACCTTAATACTGTGCTGCATAGTTGAGACGTGTACTTCTGCAAGTTGCTGATTGTTCCACTTCTGCCTGAAATCACTGAGACAGCGGACATCAAACTGTCAGTGTCATTATGTGTCAGACTGAGCCGCAATTTCTGTCTCCTTTGCGTCATAATCACATTTATGACATCTTTGTTGTTGCGGACTGCCTTTAATGAGAGCATGACATTCTTGGTTTGCAGTGAATGCAGAGCATAACTGAATGTGTTGTTTTAAGATTTTTTTCTTCTCCTTAGTTGCATTAAGAGGCTTCAGAAAACACGTAATTTCCACAATAAAAGCATTCGAAGGTGGTGAAATGGCATAAAAAACATCATTTGGAGATTCACAGAGATTAGCGGTGAGCGAATTGAGCTACAGTATTAACAGATGCTCTTTTGATGATAGTCAGAGCAGCAGACAGCTCCTTTGAACCGTGAGTTAGAAAAATGCATGTCATGGGTGTAACACACTGTTAAAGTAACATTTATTTCAATCACTGCAGCTCTGGATCAAGTTAGACTGTGTTGGTGCTCATAGTCTGCAGCCCTTTTCATAGTGCATTAAAAAAAGCACAGCGACAAGACTCTGCCCTTATTGTCAGAAAGTTTAACTGGAAAAACTGGACACAGTGCTCCAGCCCAGTGGTGGCCATCTTTGCCATGTAACAGGAAAAACTGTCTCATAAATGGCTTTTAGAGCAGTGTACACATGTAATATCCACTCATATGTTTTAGTATGTTGCTAATTGTGTCAGTGAGAGCAAATGTTTAAGTTTAGAGAGGTTAAATAAGTTTCTTATTTTATCTCTTGTTTTGTTTTGTAAAGGTGGCCTGGCAGATAGCATTTAGAAATGCTATAGCACCCCTCTTTTTAAAGCACTGCATTACATCAGAGCACCTGTGAAAATAACTGGAAACATGATTTTAAGATGTGAGAGTTACAGAAGAGGCAACAGCTGTTGAAATATTCAAGTCACTCTGCTTTCCAAATATTTTTAAAGTCCCAGATCTATCCAAAGAGCAAAAAGATTTAACTTGTTAAATCTGTTTGCTCTGTACAATTGTTGTTAACTGAAACAAGCAATGCAGGAAATGGCCAAACTGGCCAAAATTAGACATTTAACCCCGTGTAGCTCACTTCATATACATTTTTGAGGGGGGTTCCAAGAGATTTTTTTTCTTATTAAGGCATGATCTATATACATCCCAGAAGTAATGCATGCAACCCCAGCGTTGGGGCTGCATTTAAGGCATCACCTGGTGGCCATTTTGTTGTACATTGGTGTGGTTACACCAAAATATGTACATTTCCACCAGGCTTGTAATGTCAGCAAAGCTTGGTGAGTTTTTATTTGTATTAAAGCCTCTACATTAGCAATTAATTTTAGAGAAAAATAATTTAAAAAAGAAGAAGAAGAAGAACGGCTACAGTTTGAATTTGGTCCTCACGTAGAGGTCGGTACTCAGACTATAATAATTAGTAATCAGGATAATACAATATTTATTCTTCTAATAGAAGAGCATTTTTGTCGTTTCCTGGCAGGTGGCATTGATGTAAAATTAGATGTTCAGGTAGAATTGTAAACAAAAGAGTAAAGTTGTAGACAGCGGCTGCTATGAGTAAAAAATCATTTATAGACCAAGCTGTCTCATTCATAACACCTGAGAGGTTTCCATGGCAATCAACGGTTCAGTCCTTCCAAAATTGTGAATCCTAAATTGGGACACAACTATCATCTTCCTATATTCTTTGTAATTAGGCCTATGCTACATTTATTACATATAATTCTTAGCTCTTGACTTACATTCAGATCAGCAAGTGTAAAAGGTTATCTTTAGTCAGGACAAGCTGTGTAAACTACTTTACAGCACAGTTTGTATGTCTCGTTTCATTAAGGAGTATCAGTCTGTCAAATAATCGTTATATAAAGAAAGGGGAGAATGACATCAGAGTTATGTAAGAGGACGTGATACAGTGCTTTCATAATTGGGAAAAAACACATGAATCACAAGCAAACACATGGAAACACAAGCTTTCGATTTGTTATCTCTTGTTGACAGAATAACTTCGATACACAACAGGCCTTTGTTCCCCCTTTTGTTTGTCTGTTTCAGTTCACGACTCCAAGTGCTGGATGAAATATAAATAATTTAGAGCCAGGAAATGAAAGTTTGACTATCTTGTTTGTTCCCTTCACATTTTACTTGTCATTTGGTGCTTTTTCTCCCTCAGTGCTTGCCTCTTTAACTTATTCTCCCTTGCATGCTTTAATCAATTGCTTATTCCTGTTGTTTAACCAGCCCATTACCCAAACTTTGGTGTTGTGCATCTCAGCCGTCACCTCAATTTTCCAGCTCAAATTAGAGTGTAGAAACTCTGCAGTCGAAAGCGTCCAACAGAAATGATTTGTCTGCTTTAATTTCAGAGCAACACGCTCGCAATACAACATTAAAGGAGATGACACAGGGGCTTTTTCAGCTTGTTATCACAGACAAAGAGAAGAATTACTTTTTGTTCATATGATTGTCATTAAAACAGTTTAATTCAAAACCTCTCAGAACATTTTTTATTTTTGTGAAATGGGCTGTAGAGAACTCAGTGTGAGGCTTATTGCTCTCCACATCAAGCACAAACTCACCCTGAGGCTTCGTCTCACAGAGAAAAGATAATCAGAGGCAGAGTGTAGTAATGTGACAGAGTGCTGTGTTCTGCAGAGCATTACCGTTACACCTCTGTTCTTATTACCACTGTGAGATGATGGTTCAGGCAGTTTGGAGCAGAACAACTGCTATACGGACTTTTTTCATTTTAGTTTTCTTTGCTTTAGGAGAATGGCCCCCTTTCTGTTTTGTAAAGGCAGTTAAATGATACCCGGAGAGGTAATTGACCTCTAGTTGATTCCCTGATTTGTCTGCTGATCCACCAATCACAGAGCCCCACCCTATGGCAACTTTTGCTTGGCTGCTTCGGACTTTGCTTGTACCAGGCCTTTTTCAGTCACCCCCAATTTCCACTTAGTCCCCCCTGTATAGCATTTTGTACATGTAGCACACTTAGCTGCAGTCTCGTCAGTCAGTCGGTTTCCACATCCTGTGCCATAAAACCGTCTCCAGCACATGCCAGCAGTGCACCTCTGCAGTGGTTCGCTGGAGATACGTCTCAAGACTCTTTTCAGAGGTGGCAGCTCCTGGCAGATCAACCAAAACAGAGATGCAAGGAAGAAGAGTTTCATCAGCCTGGCAAAATAACAACTTATTTACTTGTTGCTCTTCCTGTTGTCTCGTGATCTTATAATTCCCCTGTGCAGTTGTAGTTCTCTTGTGATCTTTAGATCTTGTGTTTTGGGTCAGCCTTTTTTACAGTTTTGTTTGGTAGGTGGCGCAGTGGCACAGCAGGTTAGTGCACCTGCCTCACAGCAAGAAGGTTGCTGGTTCAACTCGCCAAGTCACTCAGGGCCTTTCCGTGTAGAGTTTGCATGAATGGGTTTTCTCTGGGTGCTTAAGTTACTTCCCATTAATCATAAATATGCATTTTGGATTCACTGGTGACTTGTCCTTAAGTATGAGTGTCTCTCATACTTAAGGACCTCTTTCCTAGTGGCTCCGGACACCAGTGACCAGGAAGGAACATGTAGTGTTGATAGTGGATGATCTAAGGAACATCTGAATGTATGAAATCTTGTTTGTCTTGCATATTTGAATACATCTTTACGAGTTTTGGAAAGTTGAATTGTACTCATACACCCTCCTGTTCCCTTGTCTTTATCTTTTCACAGAGGCCAAGTTTACAAAAATACTGAAAGACTTGAATTTAGTATTTTTAACTGCTTCAAACTAAAAGAATAGGCCTGGGTCACTTTAATCATTCTATAGCACATATTTGAGCTATTGGTACAATTAGATTTTTTATCAGTGTACCTTTCAACACCACCCAGCGTGCATCAACTGATGAAAAGTCATGTCAACCAAGATCAACCAAAACTAAATTTGGATAAAGTAATTCCAGCACAAAGCACACAGATCATTTTGTTGGCTTTGTTGAGAAAAAATTAAATGCCGTTAACAGTGTTACTGTAGCATCTTGTCGAGCCAGGGTAGTTTTTTGAGTAGTTATAGCCTATAAGCAGGCTAATGCACCGAGTAGTTCAAGGTCAAGGTAAACTTTACTATCCCCGAGGGGCAATTTGTTCTGCAGCCAGCAGTAACACACAGACAACAAACCAACAATAAATACAATAAATAATCCCTTAAAGGCAGTATATACCGCACCAACATTACAGGGAGTTATTCAGCAGAACAATGGCTGCCGGAACCGAAGAATTCCTCATCCTATTGGTTTTCTGTGTACCAGCTACCATCTGCCCCTGTTTATCTCCCCCAAGGGACAAAGCTCGCAAGTTCCTTTTTTGGTCATGATATTTACCAGTGCTTTAAGCCTGTAGCAACCCCACTTAAAAAAACTCAAAACAAACAAACAAACAAACAAACAAAAGAAAAAACTAACCCTTTAAGTCTTTGCACATAAAGTTAGAAACAGATTGAGCTGTTTTTTCAGTTTCCTCAGAATAGGAGGCAGCTTTGACAAGCTAAGCATGTCAAGTGTTGGCTGGTTTATCAGTAACGTAAGTCTTGAATTAGCTTAGAATTAGCTTTGATGCAGTTGGCTTTTGCTGTCCCTGGGTTGTGCCACGGCAGGTGAGTCTCATGTCCACTGTTTTATTCCCATGCATACCCATGTGTCATGTCCGTCTCTTATGTCCCCTTTAAATTCCAACATAAGTCCACACAAGGATTTTAAAGCCCCACTATGTAAGATTCAGGTTTGTCTGCTCTCAAGTGGCCTCTCTGGTCATTGGGTGTAATTGCACTGTTGTAACACAGCGCCTCACAGCAATATGCATTTGTTGACATACAGAGCCGGGAGAAGCGAGTCGACAGGACGTCCGAAGACACAAATAAACCACGTGGACTGATATGGTACAGTATTATGATGTTTCTTTCCAAATATGTCGTTTTTCAAGCGTCTGCAGTCAGTTGTTAGCCCAGCGTTTGCGTGTGAGCATCCTGGGAGCATCTCTCTTCCTGCTGAAAAAACAGGAGCTGGATGTGGTTATGTTGCGTCCACCATGTTCCCAGACTGCAGGACTTAGAAACAGTGAATGACCGAGCGTCACAGCGCCATGAATATCTCCAGCAATCTGAGAAACTCGCCGGCAAATAACCGCTGGTAGCATTTGGTGACAAAACAACGTCCACCGAGTTACACAAAGCATGCAATGCTACGGAGCAACCACCGACTGAAACCAAGTGTTGAACGGGGGAAAACCTGAAGAAAACATAACTTACCTCTCCAGCAGTAACTTTGCAAGCTCGGCGTCCGTCTTGCAATTTTTCATCTCCCGACGCTCTCGCCACCTAGCAAAGTGGGCTCCACTATTAATTCTAGTTTTGTTCATTGCGTTGTCCGATAGTCTCTTTTTGGCCCTTGAATCTGGAGAAAGAGTCCTCCTCACACGCTTTGCGGATGCCATGGCTGCTACTACTACATGCAAAACACCGGCTTCTTTAGCTGGAAGCCAAATCTCGCATAGTGCCATAAAGCAGTTTGCACTTCTCGCAGCCGCTCACGACATGTGTCCCCGTCACAGGATCAAAAGTTACATAGCCCCTAAACAGAGCAGGGAAGCGCTGTGGGGGGAAGGTGGGGGGGGCATTCTCTCTGTTACAGCGCCGAGCTCCACTGAACAGACTTTGGAGAGAATATTTGAAGGCTCAGAAGATCTGCACTGCTGCTTTAATGCTGACTGTACGGTCCTTTCGTCTCTCTGTCCTGTGCAGCCATGATTGTTTACTCTCCAGCACAGTGAACATCACCTGACTGACCTGGCTCAACAGCATCGTCCTGAGGGCTTAATGAAATTGATTTTATTTCTTATTAAATGTTAGAAATTGATACATTAAAAATGCTGATACATGGCTGTGTATCAACATCTCATCACGACAAATATCACAATATTACAGCGCATCGATTTTTTGCCCCACCTCTAAACTGTGACACTGTAAAATCATCCCATCCCTCCACTCTGGTTAGCTGAAAATGGGCTCTTGCAGTGTAGGAAAAACACCAACACATTGGTTGTCTGGTACTTTTTTTTCAGGAAGCTGTGCCTCTCTTGGAGCTTTGTGGAAAATACTGGAAATCTGCACGACCACTGGCCTTCTTGTCATGTTACTGCAGGTCCCCCTGTTTAATAGGCTAAGCTAGTGAACCATCAGCCATATGTCAAGATGACTGACACAAATGAACATAAAAAAATACACAACTGCTACATTAGCATATGAGATGTATTTGTTGCTTAAAGTGAGTTTCTTTACCATGCTGTCGTCTTCATTTTCTGAATCTTCATGTCTGTTCTCCCATCCTTATGTTTGCATTGCTCGTCTTTCACACCTTTGTTTTCTTGGTCATCTTCGTTCTCCTCTTCTTTGTTGCTTTTTTTCTGGTCTGCCCAGATACAGCATGGCAGAAGAAAGTAAGATGTGTCACTATGAACCAAATTCAAGACTTCATGCATTATGAATCGTCAGTGGTAGAGGAAGCTTCTTACATAAGGACTCCCTGCTTATATAATTGGCCGAGGACTAGAGGAGTGATCACTGAGGGATTTTTCTGACCGGGTACATCTGAGTGGATTTTTTTGTCATAGTGTTTGCTTTTTAAGTTCAAGTAAGCATCAGTTTGTGCATGCAGTGTGTTTGAATTTGTGTGTGTGCGTGCTTTCTCTCTCAGCCTGCCATGTGTAACGTGCCGCTGGAGATAAAGGGGCTTCAAAGGCAGAGCTCTGCTAATGAGTGTAAACTGCTGTGACAGCCGAGCAGGGTTACCCCCTCTGTGTCTCCCATTGCCCTCTCTTCTCAATCAGATCCACTTCCTCTTCTCCTTTTACGGCTCTTTTACACACACTCTAGTTCACACTTGCCAAAATTTCTCTCTATAGAGGCTTTCTGAGGGGCATCATCAGCAGCAGCAGGGTGCCTGTCTTGGAGGAACAATCCTTTTCTTCAGCCTGCAATGCTGCAAATGATCAGATTTCAAACTTAAAGGGATAGCTTGGGTTTTTTGAAGTGGGGTTGCTCAAGGCACATAGCACAAGTAAATGTAACTGCCAGTGAAGCAACTGGCCATCTCTCCCCTGTGGTAAGATAGCTGGTACGGACTCTGAGTGAGTGTGAAATTTTTTTTAATGGTCAGTTCCCCAGCCTGCCCCCCTGTTGAAATATATCTGGACCTGCCCCTGTTTAGACCTGATTTCAACTTGTTCACAGTCACCTCAGCCCCTCATTGAGACAGCAGTGTTGATAGGGCTTCTGTTTCTCTTTGTTGTGACGTCAATATGCAACAGTCCCTCTTCTGTCTACATAAGCATTGTGCAGTGACAGTCTCAGTAAACTTTTTGACTACACTAACAAAAACTTCCCTTCATTAGCTCTTCCTCATCTCTCTTGAACCCCTTTTTGCCTTTTCAATCACCCTTACTCCTTTTCTTTATCATTTTAAAGCCAATTAGCTGCTAAAGGATGGTAGAAAGACAAGTCAGAAATAATCCCTTCATGCTATTTGACATCCTCACAAATTAAATCATTCCTTTTGACCAGGCTATAATTAAGGACTCCTACTCATCTTTCTGGTCTTCTTTGGAAACATCCTCCCCGGCATAAATCTCTGACCTCAGCTATTATTGGAGCAGCCGCACACAGTCACATCACTCTCTTATATGATTGTAGATGAGAGATGGGAAATAAATTATATCCAATGGATTTTTTGTTGAATGGTCACACAAGATACATATATAACATTATTTTTATGTACAGAAATAGTTGTAAGTTATCAGAAAAGTTGTAAGAAAAGTAGGTGTAATGACTCAATTTTTAATTTTAGGGTGGTTTCACATCGGAGAACTTGGCATGAATGTGAGTACTTAGTGCATAATCCTAAAGTTTGCTTCGTTTTGTGGGTTTGAACTCAGACATACTTGTAAGTTTTGTTTTATACCCGAGTTCTTTACCCACTGGGCTGGGCTGTGAATTATTTGGTACTGGGCTGAATAGAGATTAAAAATGACTAATCTTATATCTAAAGGTGTTTTATTTTGAAAGAATGACTAGACCCTTGCATATAATTTTGTGTGGGGTTTTTACTCTGCAGGCAGAAAATTAAGACCTGAGATAAACTCACTGTTAAACTGTTTGCTTGTACACTTTGCTCTGAATGTATACTCTTCAGAAAAAATTATTTTTGGTTGATTATTTCTCCCCTTTGATAATAATAATTTTCATTGCATGTCATAATGTTGGCAAGCCTGATTAGTCACCTTTACAGCAAGGTACAACTTGTGAGGATCATGCATTCATGGAATGAGCAGCACAGCTAAACATGTGGGTAGTGCCCAAAACTAAAGGTGCTGAAATTCTTGCTTCTCCTGGAAGAAAGCCCACAGTTCCTCAATCAAACAGGGGTTAAAAACTGGTCTTGAGGTGCTGTCTTCCTGGGCTAACTTATCAGTCTGTCTTTGTCTTCATCAGTCTTACAGAACTTGGAAATCACCAGGGCTGATACCAAATGTTGCTGCCACTCTGTCTACCAAAACACTATCCTCAAGTTGCAGGGAATTTTGGTACATTTTTTTGGTGGGCTTTACCCACATGTTTAGCTGTGTTGCTCATTTCACAAATGCACAATCCTTCCAAGTTTGACCTCATTTTAAAGGTGACTAATCAAACTCATTCCTCAAGGATTTGTAGATATTGACCTGTTGGAGGACGAGAGGCTGGCAGTGCTAGCAATACTGACTCTAGCTACCCTCTGCTTGATAGTGTCAGTGAATGCTACACAAACTCTCTTATTGTTGTTGTATTTGTACAGATTCAACCCACAATGTACTGCTTTTTGGTTCACTTGCCCTGTTTGGTCCTTGTTTGGTTCAGTTGGCTTTCGCACCCATTGCAAAACAAAATCTGGTCCATTTAGAAGTAAATTTAGACCCCTGTTCTTAGGCTCAGCCAGAATTGTGTTCTTTGGTTCACATCAGTGTTTGTGTGAGCTTTCACAGCATCCCAAATAAAAAACCAAAAGTGAACCAGAGCTGGTTTGGTCCAGACCAAAGATGTTAGGTGTGGTGGTATGCTTATCGAGCATCTCAGATAGACTGAGTTAGAAGCTGTATCAGGGTGCTTGGCAGAGCATTGGAGCAGGAGCGAGCGGGGAGCGCGAGCAGAAGGAATTTGGCCAGAGCCGCACCTTATCTTTCGCTCCATCCCGCTCCAATTTCGCTACGGTACTGCTCACACCAAGCTTCTGAAGCATGTCTCACACAGAGTGCATCTGTGTGTAATTAATTGCTCAGCCACCCACACTGTTTTCTGTCGGAAATTGGATGTTGACAACTTGGATCATCACCGCGGAAAGCGCAAAAGCTCTCAGACCCCAGTGCAGGTCACCTGCAATCGTCTAATTTTTTTTTTATTCAGTGAATGCAATGCGCTTCCGTATGTTCGTAGAGTGAGCAGTGACCTGTGGAGCGGTAATGAGCGGAGCGGCGCGTATCCCCTCTCAGCAGAGCGGCGGGTGCAAGGAACAGCTCTGTGAGTGAGGAGATCTCACCGCTCCACTCCGCTCACATGCTCTGGTCCATAATAAAACATTTTTGTTTTTAAAATGTTGTCTGTAAACACAGCATTGTTTCAAGAAGTTTGTTGGTCCACATGAAAAAATTGAAAAGGCAGTAGTACATATGGTGCTGTAACTCTGCTGCAGACATACACACTTGAACAAAAGAAAGACACATTGGGCATATGCATAACATGTGCAATGTAAATAAACAAAATAAGATTGGGCGTATGCTGTTCTCCATGTTCTCCTTGTTGCTCATCGTTGTAGTAAAGAAACAGAAGATTTTACTGTCAAAGCAAAACAAGCTCAGTTGTCAGGGTTAGCGCATGTAGTTTCAGGGAGAAGCAGGGAGATCAATGCCTCTGAAAATGTGCATATTCATTGTTCACATGGAAATACCAGGGCGCCGTTTTGAGATTTATTTACTCTGGGACCCAATTTCAAAAATGTGCATTTTGGGCTCCCAAAACACCAAATCTGTGTGGACAAAACACCCACACGATAAAAAAAGTTTTGTGGCTACTCCTAAATTCATGTCCGTGTGGATGGCCCATGAGTAAGAATTTGGACTTCAGAGGTTCACATTAGGTATCTTTGATTATCTTTTATTTCCAAAATTGTCCCAGATAGTACAGCCACAAAAACACCTTACCTTTTCTTTTTGACCCATCACTGTCCTTTCACGATAAACTGTAAAAACATTTAAAGGGATGCCATAGTTGTAATTTCAACGTATCACTCCTGTAAGCCTGAAACTTCCAGACAGTCCTTTATTTACAGATGAAGATCACACCTTATTTCTTATTTGTATATATTTAATTCTATGCTAAAAACTTGTTCAGTTTCCCAGCTCTCGTGTAGACACAGGTAAAGCACACTCTGGTAAAGGAGAAATGCCATTATTTCTGCTGCAGTAGGATGTGTGGGACCTTTTTTTATATAAAAATTTAATCGCCTGGGCACGTGCAGCCATTCTCTGCCCTGCTGCATGAAGCCCTGCTGCAGTTCTGCAGACTAAGGCTGTATGGGGTGAAAAAAGAGACATAAATTAAATATTTGTTTGTGCCTATACTGTACTGCTTTGCAATCCTTATCACCTTAGACACATTGCTGTAGAAGAAGAGGATTTAACCTTCAACAGTCTGTATGTTTTCTGTATGTAAGGAGAGAGATACCTGACTACAAAAGCCTGTGCAGAATGCGAGGAGTAATGAATATTTAGGTTGAGAAAATGTGCTGAATTTTGCGTTTCCCTCTAAGAGGTGTCATTCTAAATTTGTCCGTGAAGCAGACACTCGCAGGAAAGACTTGTTTTCTCATCCAGCAGATGAAAAAACATAGCTGTGACTTGGGGAGCAGAAGAGACAGAAAATAACCTGTTCTGTTCTGTCTTTTCCTGTTTCACTCTCCTCTTTGTGTTTTGTTCTGCCAGAAGCTCTCCGTCTCTCCTCTGGGAGTTTGAAGCTCTGCTGCTCAAGCTGGGAGGAAGTATTTCAAGACTTAAAGTGTGTGTACTGCAACTGGCAATGCATAAACGTGTGTGTTTGTGCCTTTTAAAGTATTTTCCCCTCTTTTTGATCATCAAAGAGACCATTAGTGTTTGCATTCAGAGCTGCATTTTAAGGCAAGGTCAAAATGAGGTAAATAGGACCTTAATTTAATGAATCCAGCATTACAGAACGGCTCTGGAAACGTAAGAGGCAAACCCTGCCGAGGTGCAATTTACCTTTTTATATTCAAATTGATGCCTCCTCTCCTCAGGGAGCTGCAGGGAACATAGTGTGAATTCACATTGTGACTTTACATACACTGAATCCATTTAAGCCTATTACCATGTGGAGTGATCCTACACACCTCCATGGCTGTAACATTGAAGGGTTTCTTAGCAAACGAGCCCACTCAGCAGAAAATATTCAGCACTGGAAGGTAAGAATGCAACAGTACCCTGCAAGATATTTAAATATCAATACAAATATGGACTCGGTGAAAAGAGAGAGATTTGCACGCTCAATTTATTTCAGGCAAAGTGCAGAGATGGGGAAAAAATTAAAACAACAACAGACCAGGGACCAGCTTACCTACGTGTGGTGATGGAGTGATCTTTGGGCCGGCACAGGTGATCTTGTGTGGCAGAAGTTGCATGAGCAAACAGAAAAGAGGATGAAAAAATGTAGAGAAATGCCAACATGTTTCAGCAGATTGGCCTTCCTCAGGGCGATGTAGCACTGCATGGATGATGTATTATTTTTGGACAACCAGGAAGTTATCATCCTGATTATTACCTGGACTGAACAAGCCTGTCCTGGGATTATTGCTGGTATCAAACTAGTTTGTAAAGAAAAAATTGTTAAACCTACACATTTTGTTATCAGGATAAACTTTTTTGATGATAAATATGTTTTTGCACCCGTTTGAATCTGGAAGCATTTTCTTCGCTGGCATTTGCCACATGTGTCAGCTCCAGTGAGTGCCACCACAGCTCTCAAACCAGGCACTGAAATGTCCTGCAGCCTCAGCATGTCTCCCTGCTGTCACAGCTCTATCTCAATATATATATCACCCCAATAATGAGCTTCTATAAAAAGTTTAGGAAAAACTAAATCTCCCCACAAAGAGCCTGATTCATTGCATAACTGATCTGGGAAACCTGGAGAATTAAAGCACTCTGATGAGCAAGGGGAGTTTCTCTACAGAGGAGGACAACTGCAGCTTAAACTCTGAGAGGAACAGACAGGAAGAGTAACTGGATGGTCTCTATCTTTTTTGTGTTTCCTTCCCCTTGTGGACATGCATACCAGCTGGATTAAAACAAATATGGCTCTCCATTAGTCTTTTTTTTCTGTTTTGGCCGAGAAATGGACGTGGCTCGCAGAAAAAAATTGGCATTTATATGTATTAACGTGCTTGCCAAAATGAAATAAGGCTTGAACTGCTGCTGTCACGCAATTAAAACACTTCCAGTGTTAAACGGTCCCTAGGCTTGAGCATTATCAGCGAGAGTAATGCTTTTGTGGAACTACAACACAACAGTTTGACTTCGAAGCAGCTACCACACCTCCAACGTAAAACGTCAGGTTGTAGCCTCTAATAATGTACTCTTAATCAAAATGACCTGATCAAGTTGGTACCCATGGCTGTGGCTATGCTGTAGGGTTTTTGTTTGTTAAATATGATCTGGAACAATTAGGATCCCTGGCCATTTTTTGTCCTTTCTAACAGTTAACTTTCATTTTTAAAACAAAATAACTCTAAAATTTCATAACAGGGAATTGTCAGATACATTTTATGTTGCTGAATGAAACGCTGAAATCTTGTGTGCTTGTCTACACCACAGACCTTATTACAGTAGCACTGCTTCCTTCTTGTGTCATCACATGGCATTTGTTCTGATGTGATATGTCTGTAACAGGGAACAATAAAAATGACAGGAATTCATTAATTAAAAAGGGTAGTTGATAGAAAACATTATGGGAAAATGTTTTATAGAAAAGGTTTAAAGATAATATCTGTGTTAAATCCTGAGTGAGACAAATATGGACTTTTTGGATCAATGAGATGAATCCGCAAACTCTAGTTTGACCTAAAGATGTCTCTAACTGTCTCATTAGAAGTAAATTTACTCAAGCACTATACTTGGCTACTTTACCTAAGTATTGTTTTGAGAAACTTTTCCTATTATTTCACAACATTACTTGTAGTAGCCATTTTTAAGCATAATTATTCCTAGTTTCCCATAAGATTAGACATTACCATCCATATCAGAATCAGGAGCTATAGTAGTCTGGGGCTGCAGTGGCTCGTCACTTTGTCTGCATGTGTTAAGAGGTCTGGACAAAGGCTATGTCCAAATGTAGGTGCGTATTTTTCAAAAACAAGGTTTTCCTCCTCCTTTTTCAAAAATAATCCTGCCCACATACATAAGATTAGGGATGCACGATATTTATCGGACCGATATAATATCGGCTGATTTGGGGGGAAATCAGTCGTTTTTTATTGACCCGATACGTAATTTTATCTGATAAAAAGATCTGATAAATTACTTAAATTGGGGAAATTGTTTGCAGGCCGGGTAACCCCAAAACAAGCCGTGTCGCGCTGGTTACGCCATCTATCGCGCCTTACCAGAAGGACCCAAGCCTGCCCTCGTCTCTCTGCCAGACCAAAAGTGAACATGGCTTCACCAGTGTGGCTGTTTTTCTCAGAAGATAACCACATCATTTCTGTTTGCAAAACCTGTTTGGCGAGAATTCCGAGAGGAGGAAAGAGGACAAGTTTTAACACAGCAAATCTCATAGCTCCCCTGAAAAGTTACCATTGCGGCGAAGCGGTATTTAAAGAATATGAAGCAGCCGCGGTAGCAGCTAGCGGTGCTAACGCTGAAAACAACAACACGGGGTGTAGATGTCCCCATTTAGCATGGGTTTGAAAACTGTAAAAACTTTTTAAGGGACAGTGAAAAGGCTAAAGCCATTAATGGCAAAGTGGTGGAGTTCATAGCGTTCAACAACCAGCCCTTTTCTGTTGTTGAGAGCCTGGGTTTTCGCAAGTTAATAGCACATTTGGAGCCATG
Organism: Cetoscarus ocellatus; assembly: GCA_037902135.1. Taxonomy (NCBI): domain Eukaryota; kingdom Metazoa; phylum Chordata; class Actinopteri; order Labriformes; family Labridae; genus Cetoscarus; species Cetoscarus ocellatus. The sequence goes on along the minus strand of JBAMNC010000313.1, from coordinate 468,181 downwards.
TTACACCCTACCAAGCTGTTGCTTCTTCTTGGATGTGTCCATCCCTGCCTTCTTAGGTATCGTTGCCACACACATCCATAACTTGATAAAATAACACAAAACAAGAACAGAATACATGCAAGTTTTACCACAGACATATGGACATTTGATGTAAGTCCGGTCAGCAAGCTTAGCTTAACGGCTCAGTGGTTGGATCAAAATTTCAACATGCAAAAAAATTAAATTAAATATAAAAATATCGGTTATCAGTATCGGTATCAGCCATGAGAAGCAGGAAATTATCGGTTATCGGTATCGGTTGAAATTTTTCATATCGTGCATCACTACATAAAATCCCTGAAAACATTCCTGTCTGCTCAAAAATGCAAACATGCATACATGCACTATGATATGTTTATTTCTAATATGTTTATTACCTTGTGATGACATCCATGATACGCATTTTTTTTGCAGTTACTTTGCAAAAGCAGTTTTTTTGTCTTTTCCAACCACAAGTTTGACCAGTGTTACAGTCTGACTTGTTGCTATGTTTCCTGGTGTTAGCAGGCATATCGAGAAACTATTTCAGTTTGAGAAATGCTGTACATGGTAATCTTGATCAAATTCTGTATGAAAAAGTTTTGCGGATGCTCTTGTTGGTTTTAGCATCACGGGTAACCAGTCAACATGCTCACTAGTTATGCAATGGCACCTGGTCTAATCAAAATGTCAGCTGAGTTTGGATCATCAAAGTGTTTTCAGAGCATCATCATAGTGAGGGAGTGACTAAAAATCTGTTAGCAAATAATTAATCCAGTCAGCAAATGACAAAATAGCAACAGTTTTGCAATGCAGCAGCAAAATGCTGCAGTAAGCAGCAGTGATAATGTTGCAAAGTTAGACATCAGTGCAGAGTTTGACATCTTCAACTCAAAACACTGTTTTCCCTGTCCTGCTGCAACAACCTAGACAGAGTTTTTAAAAATCACCATCACAGAAGTTTCTCTCTAATGTGTTTTTTCAGCGACTCAAATGTATGTCTTCAGTGACTCAAATTGTTGTTTTTGTGTAGACAGAAGGCCAGACACAGAAAAAGGTACGTTTTCCAAAAATACCCAACTTTGTGTTGACAAACATAAAAATATGACCTCTCAAATAAATCAGCCTAGCTTTAATTTTTCCCGTGGTGCATACCTGGTTCTTCTTTTTTTTTCTGAAGGACAGCAATCACTTTGCTGTCCTTCAGAAAAAAAGGGACCTCAGCTCATGCTAAGAGCGAGACACACCTGTAAGCTTGTAAGCATTTACAGCACATGATGAGATTAGAGCGGATGATGATAAAAAAGGCACATTATCACTCCGCTCTGTCCAGGTTTCACCTTAAATTAAATTTATCAACAAATGCGCTGATATAAAACTGTGAAGTGGGCGTGTTGTGCTTCCTGTGTGAGGGAGAGAAAATCAGTGATTTACACAAACACACTCTCAAACAGGAGGGTATGTTGATTTGCTATTTAAACAACATGAGCATCAGGCCTAAAAATAACACCTGCTTCAGATAAGAAATAGAAGGGACATCTGTGCTGCACGCCAAAATGTTTTGTGCTGGGCATACAATAAGGTCCAAACACTAAAATGTTATGATTTCAACCAGTACTGACAAACAAAACAACAAGATTTTCATTAACACTGGTTCTTATCTGCAAAAGGTGTTGATTTGCAGTCCAACTTTAATCATCCCTTGAGATGTAGCAGACTGCGGGAGGGAAAATGATATTCAATTTTCTGAGCTATTAGCAGCCACAATCTATTCTTAGTGAATGGGGCCTTGAATCTATTAAAGCCTATTACCATCTGGAGTGGCCCCATACATCTCCATGACTGTAACACTGGAGGGTTTCTTCATAAAGGAGCACACTCAGCAAAATATACACAGCACTGCAAGGTCCTGTTCCTCTTATATCCTACATTAACATGCTGCAGACTGCAACAAAGTGTCCTAAATGGAGACTGAAACAAAGCCAAATCTATTAAATACAGTGGGATTTAAAGAAGCACACAGTGAACACAGCTCTGGTTTATATTAGTGTTTTACTGCTTGACCTTTATTAATATAAAAACCCCATCAATAATGAAAGAGCACACATTAAAGTTCAGTGTCAGGCTTTCTTTATCACTTGCTCTCAGTCTTGTGCTCTGACCATAAACCATTTTTATTAAAAAGGGACTTCTGTGATATCTTCTCTTTCCTTAATAAAACATCCAGTGGACAGATACTGCAGATTAATGTTTTAGCTTGTGGGGCTTTCTTGTCTCAGTTAAAGTTAATTTTCAGTATTTATGAATTATATGATTACCCTGAAGTGACAAGAAGTTATTGGTCTGAATTATCCCGGGACACTGTTCTGCTGCCTGATGAATAACAATGAGACCATAAAAGGAGCAGGAGCTGATGCTGAGTTTTAAAGGAGTGATAGTTCAGATCTTTGACATCTGAAGTCTGAATTAATGAGACCCTTATGGGAAATTCTAACAAATTAGCACATCAGAGTGAATTCAGTTGTCATTTGCATTTGTTAATTATCAATTGTTTAATGTATTTGCTGATAAAGGATAAAAACTGGAGGTTAAAGGTTTAGACGGCGAGTAAAGTGAAACATCAATGACTTTTTAAGTTGAACTGTGGCTTCACATTGCCAATTATCGATCTTTGTCCCTGGCAACTTATTGAGCCTCTAAAGTTTGGTTCTCAATCTCAGAGTCCATCAGTCTTCATCTGATGAAAACATGACCTCTGGGAGTGAGGTGCATGCAGTTAGCAGTTGAGGATTGAGGGTTATTGTTTAATGCTGTGCAACAATATGAGTGCAACAATTCTCAATCCCACATTCATGGTTCAATAGGCATGTCTGGATTATGGTATTTTTGATTTTGAGTACGACAACTGTCAGTCATCATTGCCCTTTTATCTTCGTATTTGTGCTGCTGAATTTAAAAATGTGTGTCAGAAGGCATGAGGGAGCACACTCCTACTATGAGTAGCAATGTGGTTAATTTGAGGCATCAAACCATACTACTCCTCTGAGAATAGGGGGACCAATATGCAACCACACCCCTTATTCTTCTAATCTGTGGTCAAGTAGGGGAAAAGATAGTCCAGCATTTGCAAAACCTGATATCAATAATGTTTGAGCCTTTAAAAAAGGCAATTGAGCCTTGTGGGCTGTGTTGCATAACATTTTGCAATTAGACATAAACTCCAAGCAAACCAGCACAGTGCATGTAATAAGGCAAAACTGGAAAGACTACTGACTCTACGACAGAGGCGTAACATACTGACCTCTACAGCAAGAAAAAATATTCTCTGCTTAAAAACGCCATGAAACACACACCTAGACTTTGACAAGAGTCCAATGGTTAATAATTGTAATCCATTTTTATATCCTTGCTAAAATCAGCAGGATGACGGTTCGAAACTAACTTTACAATTCTCACTGGGCTTGATGAGCAGATTTTAATGGTTATAATTTGATGTTATATGACAGGTCAAAGAAATGACAATTACTTGAGTAAATAAAACATCATGATGTGTTTAAATATAACATATAAAGTAAAATTATTTTTTTCTTAAAATGTTAGTAATCTACAGTTGTTTTGAGATCCAAGTCTGTTTGTTTCTCCAGCATCATAAAATAGATATAACAGAAATTCACCAGGGGCTTGAAGAAGAGCTAAATTTGATCCTCTACAGAGACAAAGTTTTTCATTTAGATCAGAAAAAAAAGAAAAAAACATTTAAGATCGCTGCTCTCAGACACTTAGCATTTTGGACATCACTATTTCTAAAATCCGAGTCAAGCCTTGCTGATTGGTCTTGCAGTTCTGCGACCAGGGAAGAAATGTACTATCCTGAAACTCTGCAAGATACTGTAGATGTGCTTGTTGACAAACTTGGAATCTAACAAATGTTGCTGCTTTTCAAGGTCACTGAGCCAGATCTATTTTTAAAATCATGGATACATTGGTAAATGCTTAAACAATCTTTTGTCACAGAGCGATGGCTGGTTTGATGCCGATAGTAGCACAACAGCTGCCCTGTCCAAATGGTCTTTATTGTGAGGTTTTTAATATATTCAGAAGACCACCACTGCCTTTAACAGGGTCTAGGTGTGATTCAAGTTTTCTCTTGACTCAAACTGGACATCAGAATATCAGATTCACCGACCTCTTCTTTGATGGCCGCTCTTTCTGAGGATAGTCTCTTTAAAGTACCAGACAGACAGTGCCCTGCTGGTTAAAATCATTTCCTGATTCGCCTTTTGAGCAGCAGTTTTCTGGAAAGTTCTTCAGGTTACTGTTTTTTCTTTACAGACTTTGCATACATTTCACTCTCTCATGATTCAGAAAAATTCACTTCATTCGAAGTGCAGAACACAGAAGTTGGTTGGCTGCTATCTTTTATTGCATTTTTGTTTGTCAACCTCCTGAGCCAGCTGGTCATTTTTTACAGATTTTACAGATTTTCTTATTTCTATTATTAAACCGAACAGAGTAATTATAGTTGGGGGCTTGACTTTACTTATGAATGATGCAACAAACTGTGCAGCTGCTGAGTTTTTAAATAACACAAAATCTTTTGACCTCAAACAACATGTTTCAGGCCCAACTTACATTGGGAAAAATACCACCGCTCACATCAGGGGAAATACCCCTTGTGTATTAGAAACTGTTTCTTTGAGTCCTTCCCCCTATCATTTGGTGTGCCATGGAGCTTGTTCCTGGATCCCATGCTTTTCTCCCTTTATCTTCTACCTCTGGGACAGGCCATCAGTATTTTTAATATACCATGTAGTCTATATGCTGATGACATACAACCTTTGTTCACTTGTAGTAGTAAGGCAGTTGCTAATGCAGCTGAAGTGGTGGGTGTCTCTTGCCTCTGGAGCCTCAGGGCGTTGGGTTTGCACCCCTGTGCCCTTAAATGACAACACTTGCAAATGAAAGACCCCTGCGGGGTCATACTCCTGATGCTGCAGATGAGCTCCACGTCATATGAAGGTCGCGGGACAAATCCCCAGGTGGGACAAATCCCCAGGGAAATCCCTTCAAAACAAGCATTGATCAAGGGACAGTCAGTCTAAGTCGGTGGCTGGAATGTGATTTCTCTTTAGGCACTTCCACTTAACTGAGTTGTTGAGGAAGTTTGCTTGACCTGGGATTGGTGTAGCTGCCTTGTTTTAGGTGAGATGCCCTGGCTCCAGCGAGGCTAGTGTAGGTGGATACACCAGTTAATGGTCTGGCTGCGCCAATGGACACCACACTGAGAGGATGGTGCTGGCAGTTGTGAGCCAACTGGTGTCAGAGGTTGGACCAGTCGATGGTCGCCTACTGTAAGTAAGTAAAAGTAGGTAAAATTTATTTTCTATAGCAGGCTTCTAACAGAGAACTGGAGGCTGGTGGTTCTAGCAATGCTAACGTTAGCCACACTCTGTGTTAGCTTTTCTGTGGTGACATTCGGCCAAATCCAAGCCACAGTTCTCTCCCTTTAGGTTAGCTTGCCTTGTTGGTTCGTGTTTGGTTTGGATGGCTTTCACAAACACCCAAACAACACGCTTGGAAGCAAACCAAGGTCCCTGTTTTTTGGCGGACCAGAGTTTGGTTCTTTGCTCTGCACCAGAGTTCGTGTCAACTTTCACATCAGCCCAAATGAACCAAACTTTCCATGAAAGCGAACCAGAGTTCATTTGGTCCAGACCAAATGTGGTAGGTGGTAAAGCACCCTAAAATACCCGAGGAAGGCTGACTCATGTCGTGTCAGATTAGATCTTAGTCGCCTTGAAGTATGTGACTACTGTCTGTTCCAGAATTCATTTTAAGACTCAGGGTGACGGGGCTTTCAGGCTGTGGCTCCAAAGCTCTGGAGCTCTCTGCCTTTTTCCTCAATGAACTCAGACTACTGATATTACTGTATTTAAAAACAACATTTCTCTCTGCTTTCTGTCTCTTTGTTGATGCTATCACTGCTAAGATATATTTTGTTCTCTATTTATTTATTATTTTATTTTATTCTGTAATTTGTCTCTGTGCAGCACGTTGTGACTCATGTTTGTGATAAGCACTTTATATAAAGTTGACATACTTAGTCTCTTAACCAAAATCAGCTTGTTATGACTTGGACAAAATGTCTAGCGTTCTGTAACAGATTTAAGATAAGGAGTCCATTTGCAGAATTTGAAGGGAAGTCCCACACATTCGCTCTTTGATTTTAAATTAGGATGATGAGTCATGATTAAGCATAAAATGAGGAAGGGGAGCATAAGGACAAGGAGTCATAGGATGAAGAAGAGGATGATACAGACAGGCCGGGAGTGGAGGGTTGTGGGGTGACAGCAGAGAGGGACAGTTGTCAAGAAGGATTCCTCCTCCAACGAGAAACACTATTCACTCTCTAATCTGTAGCCTGCAGCTCGGCGGCTATCACCGTAAAATAAGAGCCTGTCAAGTCGGCGGCAGCAGTTGGATCTTAATTGAGTGAGGCCTCCCAGTCGAGTCTACGTGGGGAGCTGGAGACCACCCACCCAGATGTCTGAGGCTTCATCTCACAAGCCTTAAAATGCCAAGTGGGACTTGAAATTCACTTCTGACACCTTTTCAAAGGCTGTGCGTCCTGCCAGCGGTAACACTTTCAACATTTCTGTGACTTAATCAACCTGTATTTCTAAATGAACCCCCTAAATTCTCTCATTTACATTCACATCCACTCTCCTCTTTTTGCTAACGTCCTTTAAAGATGCAAACAGCCAATATTAGCTCTCCTGGTGTCTCCAGCCCAGTCACAGCACTGTCACTACAATGAGCTACCAATCGATAAGCGTCTATGTGTTACTCTTTTAGCCCTTTACAATGATTTATAAATTCCAGACAGGCTTCAGTCCAAGGTCTCCTCTCCCCAGACATGCTTTGCTTCAGTGTTTGGTCATCTTGTAAAACAGCAGCAGGCAGATTCAGAGCTGAGGGGATGCCGTGATTGTAATGCTTTTAGGGTTTAATGCTTTCAGTGTATTTATAGATCTCTGAGGGACACAGAGTGCTCTCTCCCTCTCTCTCTCTCCTCTTATTTTCTCCCCTCCTGGTGCCTCGTTGACAGCTTTACATCAAGAAGTAAGGCGACAGTTCTCAAACAGGTTAAGTCCCAAAATTTAAGGGCCTAAAGGGAGAGGAACGGATATCTTTTTATTCTTTAGGCTTCACCAGTCTGTGCAGGATTTCTCTCATCAGGGAGAATACTAAAACATAAAGCATAGCAGCATGAAGAATTATAGTATGTAGCTGTCTGCTGGGACATTAATTCAAAAAGACTACATTATAACATACATATGTACACAATGATGTTAGATATCGGCATATCAGCTGTTGTACATTGTTTCCTTAAAGGGTGAGTTCAAGATTTTTGAAGCTTGGTTAGAGTTTTATAGTGATGGCTTGAACATTAGCCACAGGGATAGAAACTAGCACTGCCCCTGTACAGAAAGGGCAGGCATTGAAGCAAGGGCTTTATATTGCTGCAGATGGGGTCAACAACAAAGTGAAATTGGAAGAATTTAAGATGAAACCAAGCCACAAAAAAAGCACAGGGTGGTTGCATGCCGTATTCAACACATTTACAACAGCATATTTTTCCATTAGCAAGCCTCTTTTTGACAATTCTTAATGGCATGACACTAACCTTGTACAGCAGCTGGATCAACCTGATTCAATGTCTGTAATCATGCCCAATCAGAGTCCTTCAGAGCAGGAAAAAGCTGGGAACTATGAGTGAGGCAGCAGCAGGAAGTGACTGCTCATACAGAAGTTAGCATAGATGCTAACAGTCGTCGTATTTTTTTTTCCAGATTTGGACCACATTTCTTTTTCAAGTCAGAAACAAAAAACAACACTGAAAGCATTTCTTGATTGAAAGTATATAGTTGCTCCACGTCCAATATGTTTTTGCGAGTGCTTGTTCTACAGAGTGGCTTACGTTCTGTCCTTTGCAGCACTGCAGTACCACCTGCCTACTACATTATCTGATTTGACTGTAATGAATGTGATTAACAGAGCGATCATCCAGTTACCTGCGGGATATGCTTTTGAAAGGTTCTACCCATTCCCAAACACTTATGGGCTGCCTAGATGGACTTGTGAAATACATTGAAAGGTCTATCTGGTCTGTGAAGCTAGCACCAAACAACCTACTTTTCCTTCCACTATTAGCATACACAGCAAAATCAAAAGTGTTTGCTTTTCAGTGTAAGAGATGAGAATAAGAATACAGAGTAAATGTTAAAGTTTTAATTCTTTCAAGTCCATGAGTGAGCAAACAAGACAGAGCCCTATTCAAGATTCAAATCCAATATTGTTTTAGCTTGAGTAACTTTCATTTAATATTAAAATTAAAAAAATTGTGATTAAAACATTTGACATTGCACACAAGCATCAAGTAAATATGACACTCACTAGTGTTGACAACTGCAAAAGAGAATTGCTGCAACTCGGTCATGGTGTAAAATATTTAAGACTTTCAAAATATTGTTGATTATATGTGGTGTGGGCCAATATTGGTACTTCTCTGTGTTGCATTTGAATAAATGGACGTTGAATTAACGCTCTTGATTTTGCTGTGTTGTGATCAAAATCGTGTCTCACTGTCATTTTGCCTTATAAACAAATAAAGATTAGATAAATTAATCAATGTTATTAAATTCACTTGCTGACACTGCACAGTGATGTTGAGAAAGTGGGTTATTCTAGCTCAGATTACCTCCTCCTTTTTTTTTCCTGTGTGCACAGTGAACGATGGTCATATTTGCTGCAAAAATCCAGTTTGGCATTGGTTATCTCCTCTGAAGCCTGCAGAAGCTGGTTGGTGCGTTGCTTGTGAAAGGACATAAGAGCTGTGTGTTACTGCCACAGAATACTATAACAGAGAATTGCTAATGTAAAAGTAAATTGTTCTAAAGGTGCTGAGTACAGGAGGGAATCACCCCACATTGTTTCTGTAGACTGGCCTGAACAGAGCAGGAAGAGGCAGGAGCTACAAGTGAGACGACAGCAAAAGGGGCTGCTTGTACAGAGATAAACAAACATGCTGACGGTTTCAGTAGCAGTTTTATCAGACCTGGACTACATTCTGTATGAAAAACTAACACTGAAAGCATTTCTCTATTGAAATGATGTATTTGCTCCACTTACAACATATTTTGGTATGAGTTTGTTGTATGAAGTGGCACTTGTTTTGTACTTCACTCTGCAGCAGTAGCTTCGGCTGGTACAACATCTGATTGGCCAGTAATAAATGTGATTGACGGAACAACCTCCCAGTTACCTGCTGAAAATACCTTTAAAAAGGTTCTGCCCATTCCCAAACACTTTCTATGAGCTGTTGCTCAGATGGACTAGTGAAAGATATACTGTATAGTATATTCATATATATTTGAACATCCACCTGGTGTGACTGGAGTGTTTACTCCTTAAACTCCTTGAACTACCTGGAGTACTTGTCCCCATATGCAGTAATGTACAGCCCCTAGCTACTGTTTTTTTCTGTAAATAGGCAGAGCTGATCTCTCACTGTCACTATTGCTAAAGTTTATGCCATTGACATGTACCACTTAGATCCCACTTCAAAAATATCAAACTTTTTTTAAGACCCAAAACTGTCTGTATTTGGATGTGAGAGAACATAACTGGTGACTCTAGATTGCCCTTAGTTGACAGTGTGTGTGAAAGGTTGTTTGTCTCTGTTCTTTAGTTGTGTGCTGTGTATGTAATGTATAGAGAAGACACTTGAAAGCAGGAAAAAAGAAGAAACACTTCTGTGTCCTGAAATTGCAACAGTCTGTCCCGAGCAGATACTGATAACTGGTCACCTCTGAGTAAGATCATCGAATACCACTACGAACCACAGTTATGTTTTAAAGGTCCCATATTGCAGTCCTCTCCACATGCCAGCGCTGGTCCCTGATGTCCCCTGGACATATTTCAAGTTTGCCCTGCCTGTAAATCCACTAGGGATTGGACTTTGGCATGCCCATAAATCATGCTGTTTCACCCCTGCTCAGAGCAGGCTGTTTTAATATAAATACACATCAACTTTGTCTGACTATTCCCCTCTAAGGAGGTGGATGTGGCTTCTCTTTAATGCTAAATCTTACTCATTGGTGCTGCCAAACTGCATTCACGGTGATTTCAAATATGTGCACAAGGTTTATAGATCTGCAGGGAAAGATACAAACCTGGTTTAAGATTAGTTATAGATGGTACACATCTACTTTCCCACTTAAAGCACACGTTTCCCTTTTCTGTGTAAGGGTTGTCATAATGACAATACCAAACAGTGTTAGACCAGACTGGATTTTTTTGTCACATCATGCTAGCCATGAAAAAAAATGTTTGGACCACTGCTGCAATGCAAAAAATCAGCATGAACAGCAAGCCAGGGTTTCCTCTCTCTCAGAATTAACATTTTAATGATCAAATTCCTGTGATGAACTGGAGGAGGTCAGAGAAACTGCAGGGTTAAGGTCTCTCCAATAAAACTCTCTCTTTCCTCTGTGTGTCCTTCATTATACGATAAAAGTCTTTTACTTCAGCTTTCTGTGATTGACAATGCGGCCTTGAACCTCTGTCACTCAAGTCTTACAGAAAGTGGAATTAAAAGCCGACACTGCGCCCAAAGTGAGGCCCAATTATAAAATACTTTCACACTCTCAGCCCGCGTTGTGATGAAGGTGATCCATCAAACAGGGACACGTCAAACCACAGTTTTGTACCACTTTCATAGAGGCTGTGGAAAAACGAGGCTGGCCTTGGCTCAGTTTCAGCCGGTGCCTTCAGATGTGTGTGTGTTTGTGTGTTTTTCCTGCAGGTTTGTGTAGAGTTAGCAGGAACAGAGAAGCACTGGTGATGGATGAAATATGGATCTATATGTAGTGAGGCTGTTCAGTTTTTTTTTTGGTGACACTTAACTTGTCTTGATGGTTCTTCCTGGAGTGAAATTGATGTTTGTGACATTTTACTTTCCCTATTATCAGCATTTTAAAGGTCAGTTTGCAGGTTAAATTTCCTCTGACATAGATATTTAGCTTTGTGTGGTAATATCTGTTAATTTTCTCAGCCAACTAGGCTTATTTTTTTGCTAACGTATCACCATTTGTTGGTTTGTCTGTGAGCAAGATAACTCAAAAAATTCTAAATGATTTTTTTGAAATTTTGGAAATGTTGGTCATGGCACAATAAAGACGTGATAAAATTTTGGTGACAGTTCTAACAGGGATGTGGATTCAGAATAATTTAAAATATTTGTTGACACTGTGCAAATAGGGCAGGTCTTTTTTTCATATTTTCAACAATAACTCAGCTAAGAATGTCAGAAATGCCCAGGCAGAGATTAGTGCTCTCTGAGCACTTGATTGAAAAGTTTTTCGAAAGAGAAGAAAAAACTTTGATGTAAAAGTGGCTTTTATCAGTGAGGCTTCTCACAATACTCCTTTTTTATCGCTGCATTGCACAATAATAAAAAATAAAAATAATGTGTTAATGTTACAGTTTCATTTAGCAGAGGCTTTTGTCCAAAGTGACATAAATCTCAGAGTAAGTACAACACAGGCAAGAATCTTGACTGGTGCGAGTAGGAAGCGCAACAAACTGCTTGAAGTCCGACTGGACACAGGTGCTGCCACGTAGTGCTAGAGGCAGTGCCTTTTCTATTATTTTTTCTCCAGCCAATCTGTCGATAAACTTCACAGAACAGTTTGATCTGCCAGATTCAGTGGGTATAATCAAACAGATCCATCTTGCCTTGACTACTCTGCCTGTACGACTGTTTAGAGATTAGCATAGATTAGCAGTTTCATCAGTTCTGGACCACATTTCTGTATTTAATGGAAAACAAACAACAACACTGAATGCATTTCTCGCTAGGAGAGATATGTCTGCCTCTCCTCCGACATGCCTTGGTGAAAGTTTGTTCCACAAAATGGTTTATGTTTTACACCTTACGCCGTGGCAGTAGTGTCCGCTACCACGATTTGATTGGTCTGTAATAAGAGTGATTGATGGAATGATCATCCAATTACCTGCTGGATATCCTTTTGGAAGGTTCTGCCCTCCCAAGTACTGTCTGTGGGCTGTTGCACTGATGGATTAGTGAAATACATTGAAGGGTCTATTGGTGTGTCTGGTTATGGCAGGTTAAACAAATGTCTAGTCTGCTTAGATATTTGACAGGGTGAAATGATCAGAGATTTATGAGGCCTGATTATATGATGAACAAAAACATGTTAAATGCTTGATGGTCCAAATGCCCGAAAGTTATAGAACATGGTATAATTTTCTATTTATTATATGACTGTCTGATGAAGAGGGTTTTCTCAACTGTCTGAGGCTTTTTGTGTCTTTATTGTTGGTTGTTGGTTTGGGATGGGGCCCAGTTTGATATCTTTTCATGGGACCGAGAATTTCTGACAGTTCCCCTAATGCGAATTGCAGTCAAAGTCAGTGATGCTCCATGTCATTATGTCACAGCTAGTTGATCATTTTTGATGCAGAAGTAAAAAAAAAAGAACAACAAAGACAGTAGAGCACCCGGTAGTGGTAGTCAACCTGAAAATGGCTCTCTCACCATTAATGAAAGGACAAGTTTGTGTTTGAAAATGTGAACCTGTTGGAACAAAACTGTTCCTCCCCTCAGACAAGGTTGAAATTTGTCCAGGTATTGAAGCCATGGGCGATTCATTGTTTTTCACTCTCATTTGCTTCTCTTTAAGATACTCTTGGGAGCAGAAAACCTGCCTCTGCTGTGATAGCACTGACGGGTTTAATAAATGCAACAAAACAGAAGCAGAGTCCAATAAAAGTCCAAAATAAGCATCGTATTTCATCCCTGCCGCCCTCAGAGTCTCTGGGTAATGTCTTACCTTAATGAGACCCTCTTCTTTTAAAGTAAGCAGAAAATAAGTTTGCATTAAGTAAAGGTAGAGTGTTTATGTCTCTAGAAAGAATGTGTGTGGTTGGTTGTTGCCTGGAAGTTCCTCCATTTACCATTTTGTTGACATTTGTTTGTATTTACTGTGCAAATGTATATTTGTGGATAAAAGGCACTTAAAGATATGAGAAAGACCCTCATATGTTCACTTTAAACAAGAGTAATACATCACCTCAGCCTGTTTTATGCAGCAGCTCTACAGTAAAGGATGCAATAATTACACTGACTGGCCACTTTGATAGGTACACCTGTTCAACTGCTGATCAATGCCAATGTCTAATCAGTTAATCACAAGGCAGTAACTTAATGCATTTAGGCACATAGGCATGTTCCAGATAACCTGCTGAAGTTTAAATTGAGAATCAGAATGTGGAAGAAAGACGATTTAAGTGACTGTGAATGTTGCATGGTTCTTAATTAGAGCGTTTTGAACACACAACAAATCTCTCAAATTAGATCTTGAAGCAGATGGACAACAGCAGCAAAAAACCACACCTGGTGTCACTCTTGTCGACTAAGAACAGTAAGCTTAGGCAACAAATCGCTCATTGGAGGGTGGTTAAGAGAAGAAAATGGTATAAACAACATGACAACAGTTATCCATCCTGCCCTTTATCAACAGTTCAGGCTTGTGGTGTTATAATGAAGTGGGGGATATTTACTTGGCACACTTAGGGCCCCTTAGTACCAACTGAGCATTGATTTAAGCCCACATCCTACCAGAATATAGTTGCAGACCATGTCCATTCCACTTTGACCACAGTGTACGAATCTTCTGCTGGTTATTTTCAGCAGATTTGAAGGTGCAGTGTGTAGAATTTGGCAGCATTTCGCCGAACAGAAAGGGTGAATATAGGATATAATGTTTCTATTTGTATGTAAAGTCCGTCAAAATAGGAGTACAATCATCCTAATAAAACGTTTGTTTTATTTTTATTTAGATAGAAAAACTTAAAAAAATTTACATTAACTCGGGCCGCGTTCATGTAGGCCGACACAACGATCCGCCATGTTGTCTACGGATGGATTTTAGGGACAAAAAGAACGTTGAAATCGGTTCTGAAATCTACCTGGAATGCAGGCGAAGAAGAGGAGAGAGGACGGCAGTGGATGTAGAGACAGTTTTTACTCTGCACTAGGGATTTAAATTGTGTTTATTTACAGTGAAAGCTTGTTAAAGCATTCCAGGTAGATTTCAGAACCGGCGGACAGATTCGCGTTTTGTTCTTTTTGTCCCTAAAATCCACCCGTAGACAACATGGCGGATTGTTATGAATGCTGCCAAATTCTACACACTGCACCTTTAAGCACTACGTCACAAAGCTCAAATCATCTCAGACTGTTATTTAACATAGCACTGAGTTAGTTGTACTCCAGTGGCTTTTACAGTCACCAGATCTCAATCCAACAGAGCCACTTTGGGAGAAAAACTTGAGATATCCATCATGAATGTACATCTGACAAATCTGCAGTAGCTGTATGATGTTATCATGTCTAAAAGTCTCTGAGGAATGTTTCCAGCAAAATCTGCAAAGACAAATCAACACTGTCAGAGTTAATATTTACTCTTGTTAAGTGTCTCTGTGGGTCCACAGCACAAAGTGTTGTTTTCACTCATTTTGGAGAGTTGGTCCTTGAACTCTCATGACTGTTGACTCTTTTTAGAGTTAAAATTTAAAATGTTGTGGCACTTAAAAGTGTGACTTTAGATCAACACTTAGTATTAGGAATGCACTCTCTCAGAGTATATTTTTTCTGTACTTAAGTGTTTACTCTGTATTAACGCTGCAAATTGTAAATATGGCTGTAATTATTTACCACATATTAATGGGAAAAATTAGCTGCCAGAAAGACAGCGTGTTTGATAAATAATGGTCATCATGTAGACTGATGACTTTCAGCTAACTGTTACTGAATGTCATTGTTAAGCAGATGATAAAAACAGAGTGAGTCCTCATGAATGTCTCTTTATTTATGTGTTTAGAGACATGTGTTTGTGTGTTCTTCCCATGCGTGAGTGGGTTCTCTCCAGGCACCCCAGCTTCCTCCCACAGACCAAAAACATGCTCATTAGGTTGATTGGAGACTCTAAATTTAGTGTGAGCATGAATGGTTGTCTGTCTCTCTGTGTGGCCCTGCGATTGGCTGGTGACTGGTTCGGGGTGTACCCTGCCTCAGTGTCTGCTGGGATAGGCTCCAGTCCCCCGCGACCCCAAAAGAGATAAGCAGTATAGATAATGGATGGATATTTATAAAAAAGCAAAAAAAAAATTGTGCTGCAGTTTTAATGGCAGTCCCTGTGGTCAAAACTGATTTGGGTCCATATAAGTATAGATGTTTATTACAGCAGAGAGGACCTGCATGACGAGCGCCCCAGACTTACACACATCAGCCACTGGTATCCTCTGATCCATAAGCCCAAAATGTATATTTGTAAACACCTGCATCAACAGGTAACCTAATGTCCTCCACCTCCCTTTGAGGTTTCAGCCACATATTGTTCAAACCTGCTAAGTCTCCTTAAAGATGTCTTAGCTGTGTGTACTCGATGTTCATACAAGTCTCCTCATGTATCCAAAACAAACAGCTGCGATAAACCCTGGAAGGATTGCTACATTATCTTGCTGGGCAGTGGTTGTTTTTCCTCTTTTGTGCCTCCCTGTAAAAGGCAGAACCACATGCTGTCTGATTCTTGTACAGCAGCTTTTTTAGTCTGCACTTGTTTTTCTGTTTGTGAGTCTTCTTAAGGCGACCAGACTCATTTAACAGCTTCGGTGACATTTTTGGTCCCCAGTGCCTTTAGTGGTTCAGAAATGCATCTCTGCAGTTGTTATATGCTACAGTGCTTTACAGTCTATTGACAACAGCCGTACTTCCATGTTAGTCATGTGTCTGCAAATGGTCAAAACATAAAAACCTTTCTTCTCTATCTGTTCATGGTTTATTCTGCAGCAACACTGAATATACTCTGATCATAGTTTTGAGGGACATTAGTTATCATGGATAATTTGCTCAGCAGTAAACAGGTCTGGCAAGGACATCTGACCCCCAGAGCACTCTTGAGGTAGTCGCTTAATTAACAATATACAAGAGGTGCTCTATAAGAAGTCTGTTAGAGTCCCTTAACCGTCAAATGATGTCCGAATTCTCTGTAAAACATTTCTTTAAGTGAGACCGTCCTTATTTTCCAAGAGTGTAGGAATGTGTTTTATCATGGAGGGATTTTATATGACAGATCAGTCACACAGAATCTATAACATTTTTAGTTTCATACATTCATCTTGACTTTGTGATGCCATCATAAATGTGCCAAGTCATAGTGTGACATGTCTTTGCAGGAGTGCAAGCCAGCACGGCACAGCAGGAGCCCCACATACATACTCTCTGTGTGACATGCACACACAGCACTATGCTCCTCTGCTGGCTCTGTGTGATCACAGAATGCGTTGTTCCCCATTACATCTCTGTGACATTCACAGTGAAGGCAAAATGCCAGAAGGACTGGAATATTGCACTTTAAGATGGGCTGAGCAAGTTTTTGGTGAACAGGTCATCAGATAGACTTAAATTTTTGATGAACTGGTTTGATTTTTCAACATCAGAGGTTGACTTTTTTTTCCTACACTGTTTTAATTCACTTGCAGCTCGCTCAAATGTGGGACAAAAAGAAAGGAGATTTTACACAATGTGAAACATTTCTAGAGGCATGACTACAGATACTTTTTTACAATTCAATATTTATCACAGGAAGATGAAATATTTCCCTGTCAGCTTTTGCTCTAAAATCACTACATCATGCCACTGGCTGTGTTCCTGACGGCCTAAAGGAGCTTGAACAGCAGGAGGGACAGACAGAGTCCATCTTTAATCATGCTCGTAGGGTGTCGGATCTACCTGTCTATCCTCGCCTCTCATCTCTCCCTCTCAGCAGATGTTCAAAGTTTCAAAGTTGGACTCCAGCTGTGTTTGTCCTCGGGGGAGTCTGAGTCCTCAACTCAGCAGCTGCTCCTCCAGTCAGCGTGGCAGACTCACCCTGGTCAGGACCCTGATATATTTTTCATTAAAAAGTGATCATATTTTAGCTCAAAGGTGTGCCCCGGTCTGTTTTGTAGGCTTTAATTTGAGAAGTGGTCTTATCTCCTGTGAAAGTAAACACATACAAACAAAAACAGGCCGGGATTTACTGCAGCAGAGTGCAGTTGACTGTGGTTGCCTCTTTTTTAGACAAATTTGGATTATGCAAATTAGACACTTGTACGTGGAACTTTGTGGATAACTTTTCTCATTCTGTTGTTATGCTGCCAGTTTGGGCAAACTATTGGTTTCTCATTACCTCCACCAAAGAAGTTGTGTTTTTGCTGGCTTTTTTTGCTTGTTTGTTCGTGCATCAAATAATTTTTTAAAGGATTTGTTAACATTGTGCAATAAGGAAGCTTTCCAAATTTTACTAATAACTCAGCTAATAATGTACAAAAATGCCTTGGAGGAGAGTGGTGTACTCAGAGCCATAGACAGATACACTAGACGCCTTACCGAGTTGCCGGAACATATGTCAGTGTGTCCACCATCTTGCAAGGATCATTTGTCATGAGTGTGTCCTCTCTCAAACGGTTGGTCTGTGCAGACATTGGATCACAGGACTTATTTTTTCTCAAGAGGCACATCGAGGACACACAGTATGGCATTGAAAACCATCACATTGGGCTCATGTCAGTGGTAGTTTCAGTTTTCCACAAACTAAGATTCCATCACATAGCAAAAATGAGAACACAAAAACTCCAAATTGGCAATTCACGGAAGAGACTGTGTAAGCGAGTCCTTTTCCAAGGTTTCTTAACTGGTGAAATAAAGCAACCTCAAAATATGTGAATTGTAACAATAAATAAATATGTAATGTGACAGGTTAATATGTAAGAATAAATAAGTATGTAATATGACAGGTAAATATGTAATGTAATAGGTTAATATGTAAGAATAAATAGATATGTAATATAGTATGTAATAATAAGTAAATGTGTAATAATAAATAAATATGTTATAGGTAAATATGTAACAATTAATAATTATCTAATATAATAGGTAAATATGTAACAATAAATGAATGTACAATAGGTTAATATGTTATTGTGTGTAAATATGTTAAAATCTCTACATTTGTTTCACAAAAAATGCATTAACTTGTGCCTTAATGTAAATGTTCTTTGTACATAAATGTCACATTGTATGTAAATAAACGCTTTTGCATATTTTTGTCATGGGCTACATCATGTTGCTGTTAAAAAAGGAGCGTACAGCAGTCCCAATATCTGATTTGCAAACTTCTTCCATTTCTTCTCAATACTTTCTATAAGTATACTACATCCATGGTTATAAATAAATTAAAGATGAATAGAATGATTCTTCACAGTCACGTAAATGTAGATTTTTGTGGTTTTCTTCAGAAAACACATCGCTGTCACATCGACTTTTTTAGGTTGTCAGGGCAGACTTAACTCTTACAATATGGCAGCTGCTCTGACGTATCGAAGCGATGGGCGGACACAGGCTCCGTGGCGTCTAGTGTATATGTCTATGCTCAGAGCACTCCCAGTTCACACTTTTATTGTTGGACAGTTGACCTTAGAAAGCTCCAAACTGTGAAACATGACTCATCTGCTTGTAGGACAGCGGCATCTATCACCCCGGCTGTCAGGAGCAGGACAACAACCACTGTTTGTAAAATCACCTTCACTTCAGACTGTCCTCTTTCTTTCCTTCACTTCCTCTTATTTTTCAGTCTTCGTAGTTTCTATTCAAGGCCCTTTGTGGAGACAACAGTTGTGTATCTCTGTGAATCTGCTTTTTGCTTTGAAATAGTTGAACTGAATGATACACATCCTCTTTTTGCTTTTTTCCCTAGAACTATAGATCTCTTGGTAAGACCTGTTTTGCATAGTAAAGGTTCAAATTGAAATGCAGTTTAAGAGGATCAATGCTTCCATTTAGTCCCCACAAACATTGTATTATGCTCAATTTTCTTGTAAAGACATTCAGTTTCCTTTTATTTTCTCAAGATCTTGACTTTTTAAAATTTTTGTTGTTGTCATTGTTGCTGTTTTTTTTCTTAGCCTTATAGTGCAGCAGGATCTGCCTCAATGACTGTCTGTAATCTGGCAGATCCATCTTGCAAAGCTCAGAGCCAGAACGATTGAGCTGAGTCAGCAAAGCCTCTGCCAAATCAGCATCCATTGCAGGGAGACAGGTGAAAGCCAAAAGCATCTGTGAGCCTGTGAACAATGGATGCTCAGTTTGCTGGATGAATTTAGCCTGACAGACGGATGGACCGTTCAGTATATACTAAACAGCGTCTACTGTATTTCTCAAGTCCATCCAGGCAACAGCCCACAGAAAGTGTCTTTGGAGGCCAGAACCTTTCAAAAGCATATCTATCAGGTGATTAGACAATCCCGCTCCGTCACTTACATTCATTCTGGGCCATCAGATAATGTAGTAGCATGGTTCTACTGCCCCAGTGTAGAGCACAAAACGTGAGCCACTTTGTGGAACAGACTCTCGCCAAAACATGTAGGAAGTAGAGGAAAAATATCACATCCATTGAGAAAAGCTTTCAGTGGTGTTGTTTGTTTATCATTTAAAGCGATAGTCCAACATTTTTTTTTTTGTTTTCATGTCTTTCCTCACCCCTGAGTCCATGACAAGCAGATTGACACCACTCTTTTCGACTGTTTAGGAGTAGAAGTTAATACAGTGATAGTAGAAGATATATAACAAAACGCGGTATAAAACAAACAGTCACACCAAGCACACAGGACCGTTTAGAGTTGCTGAAGAGTTTATCTGATGACTGTGGACTGAGGCAGGCTAATACTTCCCTGTGACTTCCAGCCATTTGAGCTAAGCTAGTTAGCAATAGGTGATATTTGTCCGTCTCTTCCTTGTTACTACACTCAGAGTTGAAAGAATGATGTCTATCTGCTTGTCATGGACTCGGAAGTGAGGCAAGACACAAAAACAAAATAAAATGTTGGACTATTGCTTTAATAAAGAAATGTGGTCCACATCTGATAAAATTGCTACTGAAGCTGTTAGCATATAAGCTAACCACTGTCCAAGCAGTTACTTCCTGCTGTTATCACACTTGTGGCTCCCACCTCTTCCTGCTTTAAAGGACACCGATTGCCGCTTTGGGCTGCTCACAATCGTTGTAAACGGGAGTTTGGCAAGGTAGAGCTGCTTGGTTAAAGACAATGAATCTAGAGGATCCAGCTGCTGCACCAGGTCAGTATGAATTGGCTTGGGTTATAAACTATACTCCATGGCAGTAGCACCCAAGTACTCCATCATCTGATTAGCCCATGATGAATGTGACAGAGTGACCATCCAATCACCTTTTTGTTGTGTTTTTGAAGGTTCTGCCTTCCTCAAAGACTTCCATTGGGCTTTTGCCTGGATGGATCTGTGAAATATATCCTGTAAAGCTGTAGTCTGCACCCTTTTTTGCACCATGGCCCAGTTTTATGTAATCCAATATAGTCTATGCTGGGTTGAGGGATGGATGACTGCAACAAACAAACACTCATGTTATGCATAGTATAACTCTCCATGATGGGTATTTTATTAGTTCTTACCTCTGAATTTAATTGTTCCACATCAGGAAGCTGAGCGCTGTTCTGTGTCTTAACTATGCTGTAGTTACTGACATGGTACAGAGTCAAATATTTTTACAACTACATCCAGGGAAAAGTGCACGAGCGCAAGGTTTAACCATGACTTTTTAGTTCATCACTGTGGTTACAGAGACAGAGAGCATATGATTAAAGTCTGGGAAGTCAAGCTAAACAGACAGATATGCAAGAATCTGGTCATCCTTTCAAAATAAAGCATGCTTCAGTCTCCATTATTCAAAAAAGGGTAATGAGAGTAAACATTTTAGTTTTCTCTATGGCGCGATACCAAATGATCTACAGCCTCGTACAGCCTCAGTGGCCCAGTAGTTGGGAACCTCTGCTGTAAATTGGAGAGTTTTTCTGGTGTGTCAGGTTGGGCTTTCCTGAGATCAGGGCTGATTTTTCAAGATTTGAGAGAAAACCTGAAATCAATGCATAAGCAAGAAACCAAAGTTGTACTGCAGAGGTAGTGGCCTTGATTTATCAGTCTGTTCTAGAAACCTCTGTGAATTTCAGTTCAGAAACCATCTTAGCCAGCCTTCAAGTGTGATTTGTTAACATGTGTTTTGGGATTTTTAGCAAGCAAACAACTGGTTGTTGATAAATGTGGCAGCAGAAATAACCATCATTTATATAATGTTGCCCCTAAATATTTTTGAGCAAAAATCAGAATTTGTGACATGAATGAACAAATGTGTTAAAAGGAGAGGATATGTTTTTGAACTGAAGACTGAAACTGCCACAAGAGAGGAGGAAAAGAATAAAATATTGTTTTGTAGGACAATATGTGGGATGAGTCAGAAAAATCATGTTAGTAAATGGATGCCAAAAACCTGGTTCTATGTGGAGACAAGTATTTTTAAGTGAGAGAGTCCCTCTGAGTGGAGTGAAAGCCATTCTTTCTTTTGAAAGTTTTTGACTTCAAAACTGCTATTTAAAAGGGACAGTTCGGGATTTTTGAAGTGGGTTTTTATGCGGTACACGGCATTAGCCTAAACATAAGCAACAGTGTCAAAAAACAGCTCTGCATCTTTATAGAAGTAGTTTGCACACTAGCTAGGGCTATACATTGCTGCAGATGGACCGACTTTCATGTAATTTAAAGATTTTTGGGTGAAAACAAGCTACAAAAACAGTGTAGGGTGTATACACACTATATTCAAAACATTTACAATAACTTACCTTCAATATGTAAGCCTCTTGGTACTACTTTGGTGCATGGCACAGCCAATGTGTCCTGATTGATTTTGATTTTGCTGCATATACTGATACAGGTTTCCCACCCATCCTGGAAAACATGGAAAATGATTGACCATTTCTCCAGTCATGGAAAACATATGGAAAATGAGGAAAAAAGTAAAATGTCCTTGAAAAGCTTGAATTGTCCTGGAAAATTATTTCTAGAAAAGAGTGGGAACCCTATAATTTCACTACATCCCAATAAAGATAATCTAAATTTACAAATGTTTAAAAACTTTTAAAGATGACCTATCTTATCAAGCACAGTAATTTTTAATTTAGGTTTCCTCCCTTTTCCATTCAGACTTGTTGACTCTCCATCAGAAGTTTTTCCTCCAGTGTATACAAGTATTCCCAAATATTTAGAGTATACAACTTTCATATCCATTGCAAAAGTCATCATTTTATCCAGTTTGGTAGCCGTTGTATCCTCTTGTGGAGCTTGCAGAATGTGGCTAGTCACTGCTGCTGGTGGAAGGACACTTTGGCTGGGCCGTGTACCAAAGTAGAGCCTAAGCTTACTGTTCAGGCTAATATACCTCATACAACCCCACTTCAGAAATCCCGAACTAGTCCTTTAAGATGGACACATTACACATTATTGCTTCAAGGTTGATTAAACAGATTTATTTTTGCAATATAATGCCCCTGGGCCTAGTGAACAGAAAAAAATGCTGACTTACAATTAACAGACTGAAGAATCATGTATATGAATGTGGCTGGTTTCAAAGATAATTGATAAAATGACACCAAATGTTTTACAACTGTTTAATTCATTTTATTATTTTTCTAATCACATT
Organism: Cetoscarus ocellatus; assembly: GCA_037902135.1. Lineage (NCBI taxonomy): Eukaryota > Metazoa > Chordata > Actinopteri > Labriformes > Labridae > Cetoscarus > Cetoscarus ocellatus. The sequence continues at coordinate 445,472 of JBAMNC010000313.1, read as the reverse complement.
TAAAATCAATCTATCAACACACACATTAGGATTGCATTACAATGGCTGTATGTGGCTGAAAAGCATAATTAGAGTCATAAAGCTTCTTATTATGGCATTTATTGAAGACTATTATCTTTGGATTTCTCCCATAACATTTCAGTAAACACTGAATACACAGAAAAGATCAGTAAGAGTTTAACAAAAGGGCCATAATAAGCTAAATGAAAGTAAAGTTAAAATGGTATCACACCCGTCTCTTTAGTCTCATGTTGTGCCAGTTTTTCGAGCTATAACCAGAATAGATGTAAGGATCGCAGCACCTTTGAGCTCCAGTCAAGCAAAACCTCATAAAAAAAGCCAAAAACAGGAGGTAAATTCCCAAAGGTGTAAAGCCTTTTTACTTATTTCACTACAAAGTGAAAACATGCATCACAGCTCCCGCTCTTTAAAGTCACACTGGTGCAACAGAAGAGCAATGAGCAGCTGTGCGTGTTTATTCTGTCAAGCACTTTTTATTTCAGTTCAGACGTTTAAACCTCCTCAGCCCACCATGACTGCTGCAGCCTCCCAGTCCAGAGATTTGGGACTGTTTGTCAGCTTGAAAAAAATCTCATTCTGAGCAGACGCTTAGAGGAAAACATCAGGGTGAAAAATAAAAACATTAAAAATAAATTTGATGAGAAATGACATGTGTTTGAGGGGGCCTGCCGCAGATGAACTCAATATGTTTTACATTGAGTTATGTGTTTAAATTTCACAGCTGCCGTCCTTTTTATATGTAAATTAAATTATCATCAAAGTTCTGCAGGTGTGCTAAAGTTTTTGCTGAGACTGCCAAAACTGTTTGCAAGGACGATTGGGTTTGATGATTTTTTTTTCCCCATATTTCTCATTAGGACAAAGTGCAATACGAAATTAGTCTTATTTGGTTTAGTATTCATTTCCTCTGATGTTGTTGTGTCTTCCTGAGTCCATAGAGCAAAACAATGTGCACAGGTGGAAGAACATACCCCTTGAGCCTTTTTATAATATCAAGTTCACAAAACCTGGAGAGAATTGTCACTTTCCCCAAAAGTAAGGCTCGATCAGTTTTCAACCACACACAGTCATAACTGAAGAAGTTTTCCCCAGTAACTTGACGACAACACAAACACAAGGCATGTCCATAAAATCATTTTAATCCTATGGATTTATCATGGATGAGGAGTAAACCAGCTGCTTTGTAAACCACTGACACACTGCCCAGTCATGTTTTGTATTTTGCTATCGGTGGTGTGGAGCCCAAAGTGCTTCCACAGAGTGACTTTGTCTGTCCTCTATTTTCTTGGGGTGCAATTCCTGTCACTAAGGTCAAGAGAGCAATGGATGGTCGGGTTGCACTCGGACTACTGTGCTGCAGAAATGTATATTTTAATTCAAATGTATATTTACAGTTTGAGTCTGGATTATTACTCCATGCTTGAACAGATATTTGAATACCAAGGAATAACGTAACAACCCTAGAAGGGAATAAGTTGGTGAACTTACCAGTAGCCTAAATACATAGACCCCCCTGTGCCAAGGCATTACATTTCCTTTTTGCTGACATAAATCTAAGATGTCAAAATCCTCCTTCAACATGGGCTCTGCTTCAAATACCAGAAAATGAAGACTTCACTGAATCTTACAGTATAAATATAGTCCCGCTGCTCTCCACAGAGGGGATCCCAGGGGAGATATACTGTTTTTACTGTAAGCATGCGATGTAATGCACTATTTATGAACACTCATGTCAGATGTATTGCAGCTTTATTTTAGCAGGGGGAAATGTGTGTTCACAAGAGGCCGCAGTACTGACTCTTTGATGCTCCAGATGGTCTGTTAGCTCGTGCAGCTCCCACAGTCATCAATGCAGACTGGATTTATGCAGACACTCTTAAATCCTGCAAACACCTCTTAATTCTTAATTTAGATATTAATTAGTTTCCCTGTTACTTGGCAAAGCCGTGTGATTTCCCCCGACACCAGGCATGTTTAAAAGTGGGCTGTCTGCTGCTGCACACATGAAGAAGAGACTGAACATCACAGAAACAATTTGATTAACCTAAACAGCAGTCATTATGGGCATTATGGAGCATAATTATCAATAGAGACACAATTTATATTATTCGAATTCTGTGATTTCAGTGATAGATGAAAACACTTTGAAACACTGTTGTGCATGTTAACCTTTTGCATTATGAATGATACACATGCTCTGTTGCTCTAATCCCTCTGTTGGCCTGCGTGATCATCCAGATCTCAACAATGTTTTCCTACACGTGTAAATATTTGCCAGCTCCAACAACGGTACTTGTATTTTCTCAAGAGGGGTGTAGAGGCACATTATAGAGACGGGAAGGATGGAATTATTAATGACTGTGCAAGGCTAAAAAACTGCAGTTATTAACAGGTTGTTATGCTGGTTACATTGCTTTAGGAACAGTTGAATTATGAGTCAAACTTTATTAATTTTCGAACTGTGTCCCAATTCAGGGAAAGCTTGAGTTGAATGATTCAATCTTTGTTACCAGTATGGACACCTCAAGTCAAGCTGAAATGAAACATTCTAGGTGACTGAGGATTTCTTTTTTGTATTACCAGCTGCTTTCTTTCTTTCCCAAATTATTACAAGACCAACTACCATCAGTTAGCAGCCTCAATAGCTGCTCAAGATATAGCAAACACAAATAATGTAAAATAACAATATCCATCCAGCCCTAATACACTGTACCACTTGTCCTGTTTGTGAATCCTGGGGCACTGGAGCCAGTTCTAGCCATTAGAGGGCGATTGTCAGTCATAAGGCCAACATACAAGAACTAACAACTAGTATCAGTCCCATGATAATTTAGAGAATCCAATTAACCCAGTCATGAAACTCATGTACTATTATCATCAATCAGTCTTGGTTGGATAGTATCTGCTGCTAAGAACTCAATTTCTCTTTGATTTTTGTAAAGCCAGAAGGTCAGGGCTAAGCAGCAAAGGAGGTGTACTGCAGCTGAATTGGGATACAGCTAGTGTCAATAATACTTCAGAATCATGGTATGCATCTCTGAACTGACCAATTCAAGAGGAAAGTAAGTTCACTTTAAAGGTCACATAATTAACTCCTTTTTAACAAGTTTACACTTGTAGTTGTCACAACAACCTTGTTTTTTATTTCATTGCTTAAAATCAACTCAGATATTTAAAAGCGAGATGACAGCAGGAAGTGAGAGCTCGTACAGAGATTAGCATAGAAGCTAACAGCTGCACTAGATATTTTATTAGGTCTGAGCTGCAGTTCTGTATTAAATGAGAAGCAAATAATAACACTGAAAGCAATTCTTGATAGAAAGTATGTATTTGCTCCACTTCCAACATGTTTTGTTGAGAGTTTAGTCCATGAGTCTCGTGTATTGTACTTTACACCACGGCAGTAGCACCAGCCTACTACATTACCTGATTGGCCTGTAATGAATGTGATTGATGGAACGATCGCCCAATCATCTGCTGGATATGCTTTCGAAAGGTTCTGCACACCCAAAACCTTTTCTGTGGGTTGTCACCTGGATAGGCTAGTGAAATATACTGAAAGGTCCATCCTTTTGTGCCAGGTTAATATTTTTGTTCCTTTCGTTAATGTATAAGTAGTAGTAATTGCTACATTAAAAATCTACTATAAATTGGAAGAATTTGAACCTCTGGCATTAAGGACTAAATAAAGTTCCCTATCCCCCTGACTTTTTTGTTTCTTTATTCATTGTTGCATTATTCTTGACAGATATTGCAGTTATTTTTTTCCTGACATCAGTTTTGATAATTTTACTCCCACTTGGTTTTGGAATGAAGAAGCTCTAAAGATCGTCTTTGGCTGAGTCACCATCTTGTTCTATTGTCCCTCTGCATCCTGTTTTTTCACACTAACATAATTTCCTTTTTCAGCTTCTCACTTCTGCCCCCGTGCAACTACCTCCTGTGATTTTTGATGACAAACAAAACAGAAACACAGATTTTTTTTGTAAAGCTTCTTGTGTCTTTTCTTGTGTTTTTTTCTCCCAGTGCACTCCTATCGTCGGCCACGGCTTCGTGTTGGACAAGTACAAGTGTCAATGCAGGAGAGGATTCTACCATCCCAGCCGGGTGGCACTTAATGGCTTCAAAAGTAGGTTAAAAATCCCTTTGTTATTTAAATACATACTGCAGAGGGGTGACAGATCAGAACTTTGACTCCTTCAAAAGAAAGCTGGTGGGATTCATGACAAAAAAATACAAATAAAAAAGGTCTCCTTTGTTTGGCTGACAGTCGCACACTTTTTTTGAATTTTCTTTCATCTTTAAATGCATTTCCTGGGGCATGTGAGGCTATGAAACCTTAAACTTCAATCAAAGGGTTTTTGACTGATCTCAAAGTGAAAATGTTGTCTTTGTTTCTATTCTGAGCTCTTGTGGCAGTCACAGGTGGCATCAGAAGCACAGACCTGTTAGTTATCGGCCTGTGTTGGTGTAAAACTTTTCTCTGCCAAATAACCAAGTGGTTAAGGGCCAGTTCTCACTGAGGTCTTCATTCTGGGCTTTATGGACATAATGGAGGCCATAAGCAGGGCAGGGGCGGATCCAAAACTATAATTGGCTGTTTCCTAGGAATTGACCCTTTGTCAAGCCCTCCCTTCTCCAGGAAGTGACCCTTTGTCAAGCCCCACCCTCATGGTTATTGTTGCTAAATTAGACAAATTCTTACGTCATCAGGAAACTTCCTAACCTGACATGCCAGACAGTCAGTTCCATATATCTGCCACGGAAATATTTCACCAGTCCATCTGGAGAAGAGCCCATAGAAAATATTTTCAGATGGCAGAACCTTCAAACACAACTACAGCTGGTGATTGGATGATCGGTCTGTCAGTCACACTCATCACAGACCAGTCCATATCAAGCCACAGTATGATGTAGCAGCCAGACCCTGTTGTTAGCCGTTTGTTTAATCTACATTTCAGTCCTTAGGCTATCGTCTTACATTAAATTACACCACACAGATGTATCATTTACCACTTATATGTGACATGAACCTTGTCAATGACAAGTCCCACCAAGTTCTCCTGGTAAACCTCTGAGGAGAGCGACTAATCACGACTCGGGGCTACAACAGACTAACCAGCATCATCCTCGGAGGATTTCCGCATCTTTTCCAGTTTCCCTATCCTGTTTTTATGTCTTGTTTTCATCAAAATCTCTTTCAATTACATAATTGTCTTCTTCTGCAGCTATAGCTTTCATGAAGGCTCTTTCTGCACAGGAGTGGAGCTGGTCTCTGTCACTGTGGCTAATATTTATGCTATTGCTATATATTTCATACAACCCCAGTGCAAAAATCCTGAACCATCCCTTAAAAGCTGAAATACAGGCAGTCTGCTCCTGTTTATCAGTGCTAACTTTGTTCCAAGTACCACTCCCAGTTCTGGAGAGAAAGTGATCTCACATGAACAGAGAAATGTATTATCTTATGTAATCGTTGACAACAAGCAAAAGCCAACTCGCTATCCAGCACTTGCTGATATGTCTTGAAAATGGTTTTGCCTCCAGCTCGACCCTTCCCACTAAAAGAGTCACACTGTGTACTAACCCAAAAGAGTTTACAAAGCAAAGTAACATTCCCATTGTTCTTTCTGTGCTTATTTAGATTCAACAAAGACAGTAAATATGTGAATATGTCATAAATCAGCTTTGACCTTTCTCTCTGACGTTTCTCCTTTCATCCTTGTATATTCTTTACTTTACCTCTGCGTACGTGCTTTACATCTAAATGTCTGCATTCTGACACCTTGACTTAGAGCTCTGCAGTGTCCTCGGGCAGAGAGCTTGGCCCTGGTGTACGGGATAATCAGAAAGCTCTGCCGGTTTTTCATCCCTGACTCCAACAATACAGCCACCCGAGGGGGCTGATGTTCTAAGCTGGAGCTTTATTGTGATGCAGTGTGATGAGGTCGGCAGTCAAACGGCTCAGTCTGTCAAGAGCCTCATCTTCCAAACCCCGTGCAGACCCCTGTCATTAAAAATCCTTTCAGCTCAGATTGGGTCCCATTAGCTGCTGACCCTGATATTCCCTCCTGAAACCTGTGTGTTTTCCCCCATGCATCCAAACACACCAGACTGGAAACAGATATTGTATTGTTTCCTAGCAACAGGCCAAAAAGGACAGATATCTCAGGGGGAAATGGATGGAGAGGGAAAATCAGAGCCTTGAAAAAACAAATAAATTAGCTGGAAATGTCCCATGGGACCTTTCAAAACATGACATTTTAATTTGTATGTCTCAGTGGAGTTCTTGGTGGTGTTCTGAGACAGTTTGTATTATAGCTGTGACTGTCCAATAACTAAGAGGACAGAGAGATGGATGGTTGGCTTGAGGAATGGGTGGGTGGATGAATGAATGGCTAAATAGATGGGTAGGATGCATAGATGATGGACAAATAGATGGTTCAGTGAATGAATCAATATCGAGTGAGCAGCAATTCACTGGGTGACAAGGCCTTGTTGGGGCAAAATATCAGTGAATGGTGGTTGGAGATACTGAAAGGTAGTAACTCAAATAACCAGTCACATTCACATATTTACTGGTTATCAACCAAAATATGTAGAAGACCACTTCTAAATGCACAATAACTTAAATCTTGAAGACAGAAGGCTGCAGCAGCAGCAGACCTCATCAGGTGCAAATCCTGTCGGCTAAGAACAGGAAATTGGGGGCTACTGTTCACACAGGCTCACCCAATCAAACATTGGCTACGTTTATGAGAGCTTTAATTACCCTTTAATTCAAAATAAAACTTAAATTCTCTTTAAAAAGATTAAAAAATGACCTAGTAAACACCTAATTCCGAATGAAAATGACCATTCCGAATTGAACTTAATTCCGAAGTAGGTGGCTGGTTTATTCTGATTTTAAATATATGCGTACGTATTGAATGCGTAACGTATTGAATAATTCCTCAATCATGTATACGTTCATTCCGCTTTAAATTAATTCTAGTCGTTCTGCACATGCTTGTTCCCTTGTCCTGTCGTGATGATGCACATATTCTGTGCTGATGGTAACAGGATGGCCACCAGAAGCAAGTGTTGGACTCGAGCGGTGTAAATTTATTTGATTAGAGCCATAGAAGATTTGGAAATAATGAAAAGAATGGATGGGCGTAAGCATAAAAATGCAGACCTTTTCAAAGTTGTAGCATCCAAGTTGGACAAGGTTTCCCTGACAGAGATGCTGGAGACGCTGAACTGGAGTTTGTTTCTTCCAGTGGATGTAAATATGTCATGTCTGCCCCCTGTCCAATCAGAACCATTCCCATCCCCCAGACCTTAAACAGAATTGAATAAAGGCGAATAAACGTGTTTTCCATGTAAACCTGAATTCGGAATTACTATTTCCATGTAAACACGAAGGAGAATACTTTAATTCCGAATTATTTAATTCTGAATACTTAATTCCGAATTAAAAAACATCATGTAACCGTGGCCAATAGAAGACTGGAAAAGTGATGCCTGATCTGACAAATCTTGACTTCCCTGTAGCATTCAGATGGTTGGTCAGACTCGACATAAATAACATGAAAGCATGAATCCACCTTGAATCAATACTTCAGGCTGCTGCTGGTGTCATCGTGTGGGGTCTCTTTTCTTGGCACACTTATGGCCCTTAGAACCAAATGATCATTGTTCTCAAATCATGGTCATAGTTAGTTTCATTAAAAAAAAAAGGATAATGAAAACAATCAGGTCATCCTTAACTAAGAGTGGACAGTGACACTAGCACAAAGTTTCCTGCAAGTCCTTCAGAGCATCATTGAAATATGACATTCACAAGCAAAGGGTGACCAAGAGGCTCTATTACCTTGACACACATCTTCATGAAGTAGTCGATTTACTCAGCTAACTCTTTTATCTTGTGCTTCCCAACCAGGCGGCAACTGCTGGGGCTGAAAATGGAGGCACATGTGGAGGTACTAAGACTTGTAGTACCCAGAGTGGCCACTGAAACCTGCACCTTAATGATTGTGTGCTGAAAACAGACAGTTTTTACGGCCTAAACAACATCGTTGCAGCTTGGTTCAAAAACAGCTACAATCTACATGTACCATATATCCATGTGCTCTCACTGTACAGGGTGAGTTATTTTGTTTTTATTTTATTGAGGATTTCCAGTTTTGGAAATAGGGACATGATTGACATGGCTGCATGTCCACATGAAATTGCTTCTGGCCATAAAGACTTTAGTCCCACCTGAAAACAACCTCTGCCTGAGAGTAGGTTGAGCTAAAGTTTGGTTGAGATGGCATGCAGTGTGATAGCGTCCATTACACAACATTCCAAAGGCTCTTTTGATAACCAAATGGCTGATGTCACATGGCTTCATCCAAGTCTTTTACAGTCTATTTCCTCAACACAGATTTGAAGATTAGTTCACTGATTAAACTAACTGGACTTTGAACAAAGTTTGCTTTAATTAAATGACTAAACAACTGAAAGACCAGCTGCAGAGGCATTGAGAGTTTTTTATAAGCAAGTTCAAATGCAGCGTTTCAGCTTAATTTGAAGCAAACACCAGGGTATATAAACCACTAGTGATCAGACTGGCAGTCAGAGGCTTTAATTCTGATCCACTAATGACGTTTCTTTAATGAAAACCTGCTAACAATGATGAGGTCCTGATCAATCTGGGTAATTCCACAAGCAGCATGGGTAAATGATTCTCCCAGCACCTCTTAATTCAAGTGTCTGATGTGTCTGATGTAGGACTGTGATAAGGGAATGTGGTTGTATTAGTGCAAAAAAGAAATAAGACCAAACCCAGCACTAACCCACTAACCGTCTGTAATTTGATTTCAGAAAAACTGTGGGAGATCATTCCCTCTGGTAATCTGATGGGCAGGGGGTGCTGCAAGACAAGTGACCCTGACAGCTTAATAGGGTTTTGCCTCTTTGTATTGTCTTGCCATGCCTTTTCTAATATTTTTTTCAGAATGCACTCTAAGACATTTCCTTTGAGTAAATAATACACAGAGAAAGTCCTTGTATGAATATCCATTCCTAAAGGACTTTTTTTTTTTCTCAGTTTTAACCAGACAATTTAAGCTGTGATGGACAGCTATAAAAATGACCTGAGACTTGAACTGACAACTTTTACAGACTGGGGTTTGCCTCATTATCTGATGCTGGAGTCTTCCACCTTTGGAGAGGTGCTGGTAGGTGGAAAGGTGAAAAAATAGTTTTAAGACTCTTCTGAAATAGTTTTTCTTTGCACCTGGACCAATTTGAATTGCAGATGGAGTAAGGTGCATACATTTCTTTGTAATTGCACTCTCTATTTGATGTCACTTGGTAATTACTTTACCTAAATTAGACCTGGTTTGAGATTCTTTGATTGGCCTTTTCACAGCTGAAGAGAGACAGGAAATGACTGTAAAACAAGGTTTTTCTAATTACATCCTTTTTTAATTCCCCCTTGCCAATATTTTCTCCCCTGTTGGATCATGAAAACAGATCACAGTTTGTCAAACAGGTCATTTTTACAACCCACAAAAATAATCTTCTCTAAACTGGTAGTTGTGAGGGGGCTCACACTGGTTTCTCACTCAGGAAATCATCTAAAGCAGGACCAGGTGTGTGTTTGTGTAACTGATTGGCCTGATTTGGCTCAGGTGTGGTGAGTCTATATACTCTTGTTTGCAGCAGTCTGTGCTGGTTCATTATACTGTCATCAGTGGTATTGAGAGCTTCTCTACATGTCTTTGGTTGTCATTTCAAATGTGAAAAATCTTCATAAGGTTTAGGGAATAGTCTTGTGAATTAGGACAATATCAGTCCAGTTTTTTTAGTTATTGAAAGAATGAAATTAAAATTAACTAGAGGCCCTTAGTTTAGTTCAGCTACATAGCAGCAGTGTTTTTTTTTCACCTTTTCTTAAAACATCCAACAAGAGCTTTAAGTTTTGGCTTGTAGCCACGTCTTTGTGTTCTCTTTCCCTCTACCAATATTCTAGTGGTTATTCCTCTGGAATAATCCTATTCCCAGATCTCTTGACAGCTAGTTAGATGTAACCTTGCAGTGCAGCTGAATCTGCCTGATTCATTGTTTGTCATCAGACATCCACCTTGCAAAGCTCCAAGTCAAAACGATTGAGCTCCGTCTGTGAATGCACTGTCCAATCAGAATCCTTTAAAGCAGGTGGAGGTGGGAGTTACCAGTAGGAGGACAACAAGAGGCTATTCTAAGCTGCTCTTACAGATATTAGCATAGATGCTAACAGCTTCATAACAGTTTTAACTGATCTGGACCACATTTCTTTACTTAATGAAAAGCAATTAATAACATCAAAAAGCATTTATCACTGGCGAAGATATTTTTGCTTCACCTCCGACACGTTTTGGTGAGAGTTTGTTCTAAGAAGGGTCTCACATTTTAGCTAGCCCACACATACACCACAGTCAATGACTCTCCTCTCAGCCCCAGGCGATTCCACTAGCATGGCTTCGCTCAGCTTTCAAAACATGTGAATCCTCCTCTGTAAATTCTGATTCAAACAGGTGAGGTTTTGAATCTGCGTCAGTCTTGAAGAAATCCTCCTCCTCCTCTCTCATAAAGTCAGCATAATCCTTCGTTGCTATCTTCTTCTGCTCGTAAACAGAGGCTTTGGTTTGTTGACATGCTGAGGAGCACTTCTGCGGTGGTTTGTGCATGTGCCCTGCAGCTTAGTTTCGTAAGTATTTCTTTCAAAAATTGCATAAAATGCAAATCTTAGTCTGAAAATAGATAACGTAACATTACGCGGTCAAAAAATACAACTAGCACCCCTGCGGGGTTCTGACGGGCCCTTGCCCCACGTGTCACCGACGGTGCACTACCGTCCTCTCAAGTCGCCGACCTCTGTGACTTTTGTAGGCTATGCCAAAAAGCATTACTTTTGCTAGAGGGGGCCCTGTTGGCAAACTAAGCCTCATCATAAAAAGTTGCACAGGGGCGGGGCTACACTTTTGAAATTTTGTAGGGGGCATTGTGGAGCCATTTTTGGGTGTGTTTCCATTTTGACAGTGGAAGCATTGACAGGATGGTCGTCCTGACAGGTTTAGCAACTTTCATGAGGCTCTCACATTTCTAAATCAATTTGAAAGAACTCCCATTTTTCTGAAAATTCTGTGGCGCCACCTTGTTGCAATATCACAAAACTCAACAAAAATCATAATACAGCATCAGTGTGGGAGGTAGTCTGTCATTTGCAAGATGTATCTGCATAGAATCAATGCAGCTTGATCTGAAGGCCATGAAATGGTGACTACATTTCGTGTTACCAGTAGATGGCGCCCTGAAGTATGTGACATATGTTGATATCGTGGCTCAGGAGTGTTTGTGTAATAAATGTGAGAGAATGAGTGGTGTTTGGGCAAAAAATGACAGAGTTAGAGTCAGTTAAGCGTTCCAAGGGGTCATGAGCAACACACGAACGTTTGAAGCAGTGCCATGGCCACGCCCTTTGCAGGAGCCACATTGTTTTGTAATATGGCGTTGCTCCAGGTCTCATTTACAAGCTGGAGGAAAAAGAACTTGGAAAGTGTGAAGGGTTTTCTTTAGAAGCAGGCATTTGTCAGTGCTTGCAAAAAGCACCACTTTTATTTGAGGATTTTTCATTAAAAACTAGACCTCCTATTACAAAAATCCTGTGTAGTTTTGTAGTACTCTGTTGTGGGGACTTTGAAAAAAAGTTTCAAGTTGATAGCATTAAATCCCTAGGACAAGTATCTTTTTGAAGATACCTGAAAAATGGCAGGAAATGGCAAAATGCCGGAAATGCCAAAATGGCTGACTTCCTGATTGGCGTGGCCCATAGGTCCAAGAGGCTTTTTTGTTCTTCTCAGAGTCCTACATAAGCCTGAAAAATTTCATAGATTTGGGTCAAAGACAGGGGCAGGCTGAATTTTTTAAATTTTCAAGGGGGCGCTATGGAGCCATTTTTTGGTGTGTCTCCATTTTGATACTGGAATTCTCAAGAAGACCCCTTTCCTGATCTGTGTACCAGATTTCATCAGGTTGTGATATACTCATGCAAAATGCCATTCTGCTAATTTTTTGAGAAATTATCTGGCGCCACCTTGGCGCAGTAACACGAAATGTGTTGACGATTTTTTTGCGTGTTTGCAAATGTCTTGGCTGTGACCTTTTTCAATTTTTGGCTTCATCGCATCAACATAGCTGAAGTTATAGTCCAAAATGTGAAAACATGCCTTTGCCTTTATCACTAGGTGGCGCTATAACATACAAAGGCATTGTTGGTGTCAATTTGTTCAGGGTCGGACTGTTATTAATCGTCGAGAGTTCGGTGAAGCTGAGAGCACGAACGCCAAAGTTATGGCAAATATATAGTAATATATAATAATAGTTAATATTTTTTTAAGACCATTGTGACCTCGGTCGTGCAAACATAGTGCGAGCTGTGCATGAAAATGCAAAAGTTGTCTTTTTTGTTCCTGCTAGGGGGCGCTCTTTGTGGAATCCAACTTTTCTCTGGCCAAGTGTGCAGGGTCTGATGGCTAATCAGCCCAGAAAATTTCAGATTTTTTGACAACACTATGACCAAATTAGAGAGGTTTGTACGTTTTGTAAATTTCGCCGCATTTTGGCACCCCTTATGGGTGCCAGGACAACCCGGCGTTTGTGATTTGAAATTTTTCGTTGACAGCAAATTTAGTCTTTAGTTCAATGGCACTGAGTTTTTCCAGATACCTTGGACCAAAAAAATCCAAAAAATCCCAACATGAAATTTCACGGTCCTACGAAAAACTCGCCGATTGTAGAAATCTAAAGGGGGCGCTCCTTTTTTTGCTTTTTTGGGAATTTTTTTGCAGCCATTAAAAAACGTATTTTTTCACTGGATTGAACTGCCTGCAAATTTTCCTGACTTTTTGAGCACGTTCAGGGGGTCAAAATTGCGAAAGAGTTGAAGAAATAATAATAATAATAATAATAATATTAAATAATTTCTAGGAATACAATAGGGCTCTCGCCCAGCTTGCAGCTGGGGCTCGGGCCCTAACAAGCACACAGGACCGTCTAGAGTTTATCTGATGACTGTAGACAGAGACGGGCTGAAGCACTACCCATAAACTCCCGACGTTTGAGCTTAGCTAAGTTGGGGGTTTGGCGATCTTGTCCGTATTTACTCGTTACTTGACACACAGTCAAAAGAAAGGTGTCTACCTGCTTGTGATGGACTCGGGAGTGAGGTAAGACAGGAAAACAACAAAAATGTTGGACGGTTCCTTTAAGCAGTCCTTTGTTTTCAGCCTAGTTTTCTGGGAGCTGTAATGTAATTATTAATACTATCACTGCTGTTGATTCTACTTACAGCAGTGGGATGAGTTAACTTGTTACCCTCTGTGTGTTGGATCCTGGGTTGATTGTGTCAGAGACAACCTTTTTCAAGCATGTTCTATGTGGCTGTTCGTGCCAAACAGGATTGTTTGCTGTGTTCTTATAACAAACAGTGCTGATCATAGGACGCACACTTCTAACAGAACAACTCTCCCAAACTATCTTGGTGTGAAAGTGACCTTTATGAACAAATGGGTGACTGAATGAACACACAGGTCTTCCTGACTGAGCTTAAGTTACAAGCTCCATTAAAAAGAACAGAAATGCAGCGAGTCTACCAGACATGTGAACATCAACTGAGAAACTAAAACATGAACACATCACAAAGGTTAATCAATTTAGACCTTTGGTGTGGAAGAAACTTAACAAATTGTGCCTTAATATTGTTCATAAATGTTCTTGTCAACGTGTCAAACCATAACTTTACCAATTCAAGCTAATTCCCCTGCACTCATGCTCCACTGAAGCGCTGAACAATGACAGCCCACTGTTTGCCTTCTGAGCTATGAGACTTGCAGATAAATTATTCTTATCAAGCATTATTTTCAAGAGGAGTCTGTGTGGTGGAAATGGGAGACTTAGCATAAAGACTGACTCTGAATACTACCAAAGCAGACACACTGCAAAATATACCACTTATATTTAGACAGTGTGCTATATTTCAGATGTAATGGATTAGATTCAGGTTTCAAAGGCGTCTGGCAGAGCAGGTTCAGATAAAAAAACATAAATGGGATGAAAAAGTGATCTTGGCTCAGGTTTCAAGTGTGCCAAATGCTGATATAACAACAATAACGCAGACTGCAGTGATGAAAAGAATGGTGTGACAATATTTGATTCTCCTCTCCTTCATTATTCCCCCATCTGCCTAATTAAAGATGGTATTCGAGTAATTATCACCCTCGAGGCTTTGTGATGTATTGGACTCTTCAAATTGATTAACTGAGTGTTTAATAAGTCGTCAGGGTGACAGATAAATGCTAATTAGTCACATTGATAATCCTTGAAAACCCCTCTCTAAATCAAGCTTTTGCTCCACATTGTCATCACATTTTCATTCTTAAAAAAGCTTTATTTAATCCTTTTGAAGACGTTGATCACTTTTTTTCTGCAGGAGCACACAGTGCTGAAATACCAAACACTGAACAGCTGATTGTCCTCTCTCTTGTCTTCCCAGGTAAAGAATCAGGCTCTAGCAGAGAGGAGACCTCAGACTTGTCCAATAAGTGTCTTCCATGTCGTGATGGCTGTCCTTACTGCAGAGACGACACACCCTGTCTGGTCCAGGAGGATGGGGCTCTGCGGCTCGCTGTGGCCTCCTTCCAGGGTCTGTGCATGGTGCTGGACCTGGCCAGCATGGTGGTGGTCTACCACTTCAGGAGGAACAAGGTGAGACCAAATTATAATATTTAGGGTTAATTTGTGATTCTGGTTGCCCTTAGGTGTTTGTATGAATGGATGTCTATCTCTTTATGTCAGCCAAAGTCCAAGGTGTACTTTGCCCATCACCCAATGACAGTTACCTTTTAATCCAACAAGCCTAATTTTTCCTCTTTTTCTATTTAGTGTTTGCGGGAGGAAGTCTAAGTACCTGGAGAAACCCCACACAAACACATGAAGAGCATATGAATGTCACACAGAAAGGCCCCAGACAAAATTAAACCAAAAGCCCTATCGCTGTGAGACAAAGCTCTAAATCCTGTGCTATCCTGCAGCCTGACCTCTGCAGCCAGTCACTGCAAAACTGAAATTCATCCACTTACCAACTGCAGTGGCTCAGCTGCTTTCCAGGAGTGCTGGATAAATACAAAATCCATACAGATAGTTTCATAAATTACAGAAATAAATCCATCTCCCTGTACAACAAACAAACACTGTACAGGATAAACAAATATATTTCAGAGCACATGCACTTTTATAAGGACACCCTCAGAAAGTTTATACAAATTAAATGAAACAGTGTTTGTTTTAGTTATTTTTTTCTTCTTGATACACATTAATTAAACAGTCATTCACCTTATGGACCTGAGTCCATACAGATTTAAAGTAGAGCTGTTGCTTAGTATTGCCTTCCTAAACATATGAAAGTGAAATAAATATGAGGTTCATGAAGTGTGGGATAATTACAATCAATCCTCAGGCACAGCTGAGTTGAATTTCTCCCCTGTGTGTTATTTTTAGATAAATGTGTATAGCCTCGATATCTCCCACATTTTTTCATCAGTTCACAAGAGATGTCCCTGGAGCTGTTTGGATTTACATAAAAAATACATTCTAGGAGATAATGTGTGTAATTAAATCCAACAGAGAAAGTGCTGTTCTCACTCATATTCCTGATTGTTGGGCTTAAAAACATAGCATCTGTGCTTTGTTAAATGCTCTCGCCTTAAGTGATGAAGTAGCTGCCGTTAAAAATCCTCCAAAGTACTTTGCACAAATGAAATGATTTAATGTAACAGAATCAGAAAGTCTAAACAACACTTTTAGTGTTCATGTCTGTATGTAAAATCACACAAATTTAAAGGTTTTTTTTTTCCATTTGATCAGATTATTTCTAATCTGCTTGTAAATGCAAGCCAATGTAAATCATACTCTCCCTGTCAGACTGCTGTGTTTATATCATGTCTTTCTCTTGTTCTACATCAACAGAGCATCCGAACATCTGGTCTCATTCTCCTAGAAGCCATCTTGTTTGGGGCTCTTCTTCTCTACTTCCCAGTAAGTCTATACCTTCTCATGAATGTCACATATTGTTTGATTTCAATGTCTGCTATTCTATCGGTCTGTGCTTTCTTCACATAAACATAAGAAATCAGTCACGCAATCACCACCGAGGCTTTTCAAACATTGTGAAGTTATTGCCAAAAATGTGGAAAACTGTCCTACCTTGCAATGTTAAGAAATGCTTTAAAAAATCTTGATCTGGATATGTATCACCACCAAAATACTTTCACTTCTTCCTTGTGCCATAGGTAACATTTCCTGAAAATGTCATGAAAATCTGCTCCAAACTTCTTAAGTTTTAGCAAAAATGTGAAAAACTGTCCTGTCTTGCACTGTTAACAAATCCTTACAACATTCTTGAATCCACATTTGGATCCAGATCTAGATATAATCACTTCTTCCTTGTACCATGACCAACATTCACAGAGAATTTCATCAAAATCTGTACATAACTTTTCTGACTTATCCTGTTTACCATCTAACAAACCCCACGTATGCAAGCAAAAACAGAACCTCCTTGGCAGAGGTAATAATGGATACTTTGGATCTCAGCCAGTGCTGGAAATAAACTGCTGTTAACCACCACCTCACTTCCGGTGTCACAAAAAGCTTTTAACTGTCCTGTTACTGTGGTTTAAGCACATAAATTGTGTTGTTGTTCTTTTACAGCTAAACTAATTTTACACTCAAAGATTGCAGACTTGAACTGTTTGTATTAGTAACAATGACCGGTAAATAAAAACAGTGTAATAAAGTATTTCAGATAGAAAGCTCAGTTTGGTTGTTTCTAGGCATGCAAGCCAGAAACATACACACACACCTTGTATGAATAGGGTGTTGGTGGCTTGGTCTGGTACTACCCTCTTGATGAGTTGCAGATTCGAGTCCAGTTCTGGCTGTCACATGTCTATGTGTCCTTGGGCAGTGCAGCGTCAGTGGCATGTAAATAGATATGAAAGGGTGTGGGTGTGTTAGCTTATTCTAATGCATAACTTACATAGAAACTTCAGCCACCAGTGAGTGAAGGTGTGTGAATGGGTAGGTGTGGCCTGAGGTGTAAAAGCACTTTGTATGGTCAGAAAAACTAGAAAAGAATTTTATAAGCTCAAGTCCATTTACCAAGTCCATGTACTTGGATTCTTATAATAACACACCATGTCACAAAGCTCAAACGATCTCAAGCTGGTTTCTTGAACATGAAAATATGCCCTAAAAATTTGCTCTCAAATGATTTTGTGTCAAAATGATGTTTTAGTAAATCAGAAGCACATGAGTCGCTGTACGATCTTTAAATATGAACTTTCCACTCTGAACTCTGAACCTGTAAGTGAAACTAATATTGGACAAGTACCAACAGATGCCACAAGCCCACATCATGAAAACTAGTAAATAATTTCAGTGATGTTTCCAATGTACAGCGCTAATATAGAGTCAACACCTCAGTAGTTAAAAAGATGCTCTAAGAGAGTGCATTTCTAACACTGCATAGAAGTGTTGATCCAAAGTCACTGTGCTTAGTTTTATCATTTTTTACATTTTAATTAAAAAAAGATTCAACAGTTACACTTGATGGGAGTTCAAGCACCAACTCTCCAAAAACAGTGAAAACAACACTTTGTGGTGTGAACTCCAGAAATGTTAATATTAACTCTGATAGTGTAAATTTGTTTATGTGTATAATCAATGTGATCATGTTTATCAAAGTGCACAAGGCTCAACATGGTCTTTAAACAGCTCGCTCTATTTTTCTTTCTGACCCTAGAAGCGCGAGGCACCGCATGTGTTAATTGATCTCACATCTCGGGGGGAATGTTGGCTTTAACTCAAAGTTAAAGACCACTGCTAATGTTGCTTGTTGCAGGGGGAAGCGTTTATTTTTTTCTTTGTGGCACATTAAGCATTAGTGTGTGCACTGGATTTATCTTCAGAGACATCTACAGCACAATTATTCAATTTTATAAACACAACATCATGGTTACATTTCTGAGCATAACTCCTGAATCTGTCAATCAGTCTGTCCACGCTATCGTTCCCTTCTTAGTTTTGACTTTAGCACAGCAGCCACAAAGAGTCTGTTGCCTTTTCCTCTGTGCCCGCCTCATGTCAAAGACGTTGCCAAAATATGTCCTATTTCTCTTTTTCTACTGAAGCTACTTTCAGAGTCAAACTCATCCATCTCTTGGTAGTTTGTTTCCTCTCATTCTGCTCCATGGCCCCGCAGGTCTCTGCTCTAACCACGTCCCCCTGCAGTTTATGTGCGCTACCCTAGGCTGAAATACCTGATTCTGGATCTGTTTTTTAACTACCATTTTGGTTTTTTGGTATTACTAAATGTAAAACTTACACATTTATTCATTGCTAGAGATATCGTCATTGCAATTTTGAAAAGTTTTATTGCATCTTTTTCTGATATCATGCAGGCCTAATACCCGCCCCTTTGTTGTAGAACTGTTGAAGTTCTGCGCTGAGTTGTAATCCTGAACATCCTGATAGAAATAGAGCCGTCCATCACAGTTGGTGGCATGAGTAGTATGAGAACTTCATACTGTGTAAGTCATTGTCTGTGTGTTGGTGTGCTCCAGCCTGTTTTATGACAGAGTGAGCGGTCCATGTGGGTGTCTGCCAGTGTGTATTGTCTCTTTGAGTGTGTGTGTTTGTGTGTGTTTTCACTTGTGCACACAGCCCACAGTGCACCTGGAGTGCTGCGTCAGAAGCCCGTCTTTAGCAGGGAAACAGATGGAAGAAACCTGCGCAATGAGATCAGACCGAACCGGGGGATTCGTTTGCTTCAAATACTCACGCAGGCTGCCAACCGTGATCCAAAGCTGTCCTCAAACACAGAGCCTGGTGGCTGGATGTTCGCCATTTTTTAAAGAAATATAAAAACATGTACGGAAGAAAGAGCTTCAGAGTGCTCGGCTGACTCTCGGGATGGAGGGTTTTTAGTCTGAAGCTACTGGAGTGTTACTATAAGAGCGATATTAGCATTAGCGTGGCAGTTTCTTGCAGCACATGAAAGGCCGCAGGTATTGTTGCTTTGTCCTTGTGTGACCAGCCATTTGCACTCAAATTGGATTTGATTTTGCATCCATCTATCCCCCTTTTTTCCCCATTCAGCCCCAAGGATAACTCAAGTACCAATAATAGCTCCCCAAAAATACCCTGCCACTCTTCACACACGCTCAGATACACTCTTCATCTTTTTTGCTCGGCTGATTTCTCCCTCTATTCGCAGCACCTCACCTGCCTGTCTCTACCCCCTTCCCCTTCCTCTTCTCTCCCTCATGTTTTCCTTTCATTACCTCCCTGCGTGTTCTCCCTGCGTCTCACCTTTGTGCCTGTCTCGTCTCCCAGCATCGTAGCGTTTGTTGTCACTGCTGTTTTTCTTTGTCGCTGCCACCACAAGCAAACCCTCTCCGGCTAAGCCTCGCTGCCGCAGCTGCTGCTGCTGCTGCTCTGCTTCTGGTGCTCAATGCATTTTTAAACAGTCCATCAAGTTCTAGCACAAGTTGTTTTAAAAATACATCTGCTGATTAATTGATGGAGGAGGGGATGGGAGGTTGGATGCAAACCAAGAGGGCCACCTTCTCTTTAGGAGGAAATAAAAAATATGTGGCTTTTTTATTTTAGAGTCTCCTGTGGGTTTGAAGTCTGATGGAGAGAGGGTGTGACACTGTTGGTCTTTGTGTTTTTAGAGGATGGATTAAAAGTATGTTTAAGTGGCCCCCAACCTTAACGTTTTAGGTAACTATTAGCATGTGCAATCGTGCATGGATTAGCATTTCTGCATTCATGTCTGTGGGTGTAAGAAGAAGCGTGCCCTACTTTTACCTTTTTTTTCCTTCTGCGGAGGAGATTTATGGTTCTGGTGTGTGATGAAGACCAGAGAGCTGTGAGCCTGGATGTCTGCCCAGCAGGCATAGAGATGAAGGTGCCAGGCAGGAGGCTAATCCTGACCACAAGTTAGCAATTTGATCTGGAGAAACTGGAGGATGAGAGGAAGAGAGAGAAAAGACATTGCAAATTTGTATTATTCATCTCTTTCAAAAGGCATACGGCTTACAGCTGCCCTGCCAACCTTCATTCATTAACTATGGATCAACAGTAACATGAAAAGAGCTTTTAGAGGTAAACTTAGTTTGGCTTGTGAATTACCTCTGATCCAACCATACTAAAGTCAAACTATATCAACATCTGTTCAATACAACTACACAGCTACAAAACAGAGGCTGGAGGCACCAGTGATGTGCAGTAACGTCACTATGAATAGCGTCTTGATGCCTTAATTGCATTTTCCTGTAGCTTATAGATCAAGTAGTGCAGTAGTGTCCCAATAAGCTACTTTATGCCATGGCAAAGATGGGGTGCATTGGAGCTGCAGCAGAGCATTCTGTCACAGAAAAAAAACACACATTAGGGATGAGCAAAAGATGACTTTAGCTGACAGTGACCATATTTCTGCTTGACAGTGATGCAGCCCGATCCTTACAGCCTTCATCCATGCTGCTGCCGAACGGCTGAACCCAGGCAGACGAGACTTCGATGAAGTTTGTGTGGTAAACAGAGCGAACATTTAAAATGATCCATCCATTCATTATCTTTACAGCCTGTCCCTTTTGGGGTCATGGGGGCTGTAGCCTATCCCAGCTGGCACTGGACCCTTCACCTACCAATCACATGGTGGACATGTAGAGGTAGACAGCCATTCACACACACACTCAGGCTCACACCTAAGGGCAATTTAGGGTTATAAATTAACCTAACATGCATGTTTTTGGTCTGTGGAAGGAAACAGAAGTACCTGCAGAAAACCCCCACACACCAGGTGAGCATACAGACAACGCACAGAAAAGCCTCCAACAACTTGTAGCGTCAAACCAGTAACCTTCTTGCTGTGGGGCACGTGCATTACCTACTGCACCACCATGCAGCCAATTTAAAATGATACAAATCATTTTTCATTTTAAAAGACTTCATATGTGGGTGTGAAATATGACCCTGGTGCTCAAGTGTAGTATGCTGTCCGACTTTATCATTAACACCACATGACCAAAAACTTAAGTGCTTAGCCTGAGTCATGTTAACATTTTTTTGGAGATGCGCAAATTAGTACAGGTACAACAATACTACATACAAACTCCAATTCCAATGGAGTTGGGACATTGTGTAAAAGTACAAGATAAATTATATTTAAACTGATAAACTTCATAGCATAAAAAAATCACATGCAGAATGTGACTTGGTATTGTCTTGCCAGGTGAGACCCGGAGGACGTCCATGATTTCCAAAAAAAATTTAAATTGTCGACTCATCAGGCCAAAGCACACTCAACCACTTTGGGTCAGTCCATCTCAGATGAACTCAGGCCCAGAGAAGCCAACAGTGTTTCTGGGTGTCAGGCCTGGAGTGGCTAATAGGGAGAACTGGGACAATTTCTGGCTGGTTGTAGGCCCACGAGGGCCGGAACGCAGTATCATAAAAACATACCCCAAGCTTCACCCGCTGTTGATGAATAGAGGTCATAGATATGTGTGTGCAGAAACTGCTACAGGTGCAATGTATCAACACAGACACCATATTTGGGGGGTACTTGCTGTTGAAAGTGAGTCACTTGCCCTCTTCAAAATGACGCATGTTTGAGGCTTGAAGGCAACATCTATGTTATATATCTCTGTAGCGTTGTGTCACTACAGGAATGCAGGCAGCCAGTGTCAGCGGGGTCTGCGTGTCCCTCTGGAAACAATTGTTTTCTTCCTAGTTTGTTCAGCATCATTATAAGAAGAGCGTGGAGAAAGTTAAGCTGCGTTCACACTGAATGCGACTTTGCGCCCATAATCGCATTGCCCACTGAAGTCGCGTCACATGTCCACAAATACCTCATTTTGGTCACTGTTGCCGTCGCTTCGTGACGCCATGTCCGCTCGTGTTTCACCACGATCATATCATATATCATATAATAGGATGTATAAGCTGACATTATTCCAACTGTATCCTTTTCACCCACCTACCAACCACAAAACACTGCAGCTGATGGCCCTGTAGCAGCATCGTCTATGAGTTCTCTGCGGTCTGTCTAGACAGAACTAATGTACTCACTAACTAATGTTTCCCACACGGACATGGATTGTTACTCTGTGAACTGGAATAAAAACTGTCTGTCCCGGGTACCATCACACACCCACACAACGCTGATTGGCTGTTGCCGCACAGCCACACACAACGTCACCTGAAAAGATCAACTTTTTCAACTTTGGCGGCAGAGCAACAAGCGACCAGGTCGCCTTGATCGTGGCCGACGTGTTGCGGGATGCTTAACCCTGCCCCATCACAGCTGTTCATTGACTTTACATGGAGAGTGGTTGCCGAGGTCAAAAAGTCGCGTTGGGTGTGTAGGCGGCTTTAGGTTTAAGAAAGGGGCAACTGTAGACGGTGACGGGGCAACCAGGCTGCGAAGTTAATCTGTGAAAACAAGCTCGCAGCTTGGTTTGATGATACAGGTAAGCTAATAGTGAAACAATAAGACACCTGATACACAAAACAACACGACATGTACTGTGTAAATGAAGCGTGTGTTATTATTAAGCATTTAAAAATGATTTGAATACGTTCGGTGTAAATAGAAGGCGAGTGTTACAGCCAGAACTAACAATTCACTCATATAGTCCCTCATCAGCATCAGCAGACACTCATTGAGACCAGCCAGATTAAAAAACAATCTGCAGTTATTTACAAATATGATATAACATTTCCAAGGTCAGAGTCATAAGTATAACATAATTAAATTTTATTAAACAAGTATGACTGTATTACCTCAAAGTCATCACTTCCTGTTTTTTTTAGTATGAGTTCCCTAAGATGTTTTTAAATCAATGTCAGTTTTTCACAAAAAAGTAGTAGTGTAAATGGGCTTTAATAGACTTGACAAACAACAATCTAAAAATTAAAACTTCTTTTTTTTTGACAGAAGCTCTGAAAGGACTCAGCAAGGTTAGCAGTTTTTCCACAAAGTATGAATAATAACACATGATCCCGTTTTGTTCCAGTATCCATTCATCCATCCATTATCTATACCACATATCACTTTTGGGGTCCCAGGGGTCTGTAGCCTATCACAGCTGACATTGGGGGTGAGGCAGGGTACACCATGAACCAGTCACCAGTCATTCACAGGGCCACTTAGAGAGACGGGCAACCGTTCATGCTCACATTCACACCTAATTCAAAGTCACCAGTCAAACTAATGGACATGTTTTTGGTCTGTGGAAGAAGCTGGAGTGCCCAGAGAGAACCCACACATGCACAGGGAGAACTTGCAAACTCCACCTGGAAAGGCCCTGATCGACCGGGATTAGAACCAGCAACTTTCTACCTGCTGTGAGGCATTTGCACTACCTGCTGCCTGTTCCAGTACCAGTAGAAGTTATATTCAGAAACTAACAGCGGTCACTTATGGATTTATGCAGGAACAGTTTTATCATTTGAAACACCCAGTTCAGACCTGTAAGGGAATAGGATGACAGGAATTTAAAATAATACAAAATATTTTTAAATGAAATTATTTATTTGTTGCTTTAATCCAAACAAGTTTCCATGTTAGATGAAATTATAAAATGCAGTAAGATAGATAAAGTATCTATCTATCTATCTATCTATCTATCTATCTATCTATCTATCTATCTATCTATCTATCTATCTATACGTGTAATGCTAAAATTATACCTACAAGTTGCAAGCCGACGTGGGCTGCTGTACCATCAAACTCCAAGGCTGAAATAGAGTCCCACTCCGGCCCTGCTCGGTGCTGTTGATGCATGGCTTTTGCTTTGTATGGTAGAGTTTTAACTTCTGTAAAAACTTGTAGATGTAGCAACAAACTTTGTTAACTGAGCCTATGTGGTAACATCCTTCACAGAATGATGTTGGTTTTAGTGCAGTGCATAAGTGATCGAGTGTCACAGGAATTCAGTGTTAGTTTTTGGCCTTGTTGATTATGTGCAGGTATTTTCAGATTCTGTGAATCTTTTGATTGTATGAGTTAAATTCTGTTCATGTTTTTGCCTTTAAGTAATGAAAGACATGAAACTAATTTTAATTATACCTTTTTTAAACTCTGTGAGAAGTTCGTTTTTTCCATTTTACCCTCACTGGAGAAAATAACATCTTATAAAGTCATGAGTCATTTTAAGGCTGTTTTCCACCATTTTTTGAAGTTTTGAAGACTTTTCTTTGAATATTTGAGGGGTTCAAGCTTTGGAAGTATTTTAAATATAAGACTATGCAAAATAAAACTTCTATTAAAAGAGAGCCTTCTGTCCATCCTCCACATTTTCTCTGATATTTCCTGTGTGGCAGAGTGATTCACAGCGGATACTTGATCATTAAAAGAGACCAGAAATTACTCCTGGTTTGGGTGGCACAATGGGCCTGGCTTTGGCTCTCTGTAATGACTGGAATACTAATGGGAGAGTTTGGCTCTGCGAAGATTTGATGAGAACTGTGGATGAAAAAGAAGCTTTTCTGTGAGTCATATTTCTAATAATTCGGAGGGATGTCTGTATTTATACCTGTAGCTCAAGTAAACGGGGATGGACTGGAGCCTGAGAACAGAGAAATAATGACTTTGATTGAGGGAGTGACAACATCTTTCAGATATTTTTAATGTGATTTTTTCAAGGAAAACAAGAAATGACTAATAATTTTTTGATAAAGAAGACTACTCAAAACGCAAATTACTACAATTAAATTCAATATCAACCATTCAGACAACAAAACAGATCTAACTGAAATGGACTCAGACCCACAAACTTAAAAAAGAGAAAAGTGGAAAAACAAAACAAAAGGGTACACAGGATTGACCAATTCAATAATTTAACAATAACCGGCAGTATTGCCACTACAAATAGTATTATTAGTAGCCTAATTACATTTTTTAGTAGCTTTATGGGAGCATTATTGTTTTTTGAGTCAAAAGCTTTTCAGTTGCTCAGGTATTTTATTGATAACCTAGTGTCGTATCATCTTAACAAGCAAACTGCACATATTCAATCAGGAGTAGTACCTTTTGATTTTCATTGTGATGCTTTTTATTATATAAACCTAAGTCAAAGCAAAAGTCTCTTTAAATGTATTAAGTCTAATTATGACATGAGCAGGGGGCAAAGAAGATTATATTTTATTGTCCACAAGCCTCATAAATAGAATTAGAATGACAATTGAACATTGATTTTTTTTACTCTGTCTATCAAAATAAGAGACAGCAACCACACAGACTTAAGGGAAAGCTGAAGAAGTCTTTATTTGTCGAGCAGTATTTTCTTCAAATGTTCAAAAGACAAAGACTCCTTCCTCAAAGCACCGCTCAGAGCAGCTGAATCCTTTCTTGGTCCAAACTTTGAAGTAGGAATCCTGAAATATCATTTGTAAAGGTCTTTTTCTCCATGAAGGGGTTCAGGGGAGGGATCATTTGTTATTATTAATATTCTTCATTGTGATATCCTCAGAATGAAGAATAACTGGAAGACATACTCTTATATTCAGTGTTTTTGTCCTCTCATTATTTTGTCTTCACTCTAAATTTCTGTTGAAGGAAACACAGATTTTACACCATTATTCATGTTCCTTATTAGGTTTTCTTTCAGACAGACCGCTCCTGCCGCAGGGTTGGCTGCTTGTTAGTTTGCCACAGATGTTGTGTTTCTTCCAAGAAAATAAATAAATAAGAAAAAGGTTACAGGTGCTGTTGTTACTGGAGCTTAATTACTCTGGATAGCTGCTGTCTCTTGAATGCCAAGGCAGCGCAGAGCGGCGGATACATCACAGGCTGAGCTCCACGGGAAGAGCTTATGGTGCATCTGTAATCCATCCCTCCATTAACTATACCCACATCCTGTCTGTGAGCAGGGGCTGGGGGTGGGGGAAAACACTGCTTTTATTTTAGTGAGTGACAGGGCTCACATGATGCACACAGGCTACACATGTTAATGACAATTAAACATTAAAGTTCATATGCCATCGTTTTTTTTTCTTTTTGTCATTTGACCACACTGACAATTACGTTTAATCCAACCATAGAGAGCATATAAAGATGGACGACATGTCTTCTCTCCTCTTGGAGTGCAACAGTAGAAGTACATTCTAAGACTGAGCTGTTTTGAGACACTGATCTTTATTTTATAACTGCAACAGTGATGTTGGCTAGCACAATATTCACATCACAGGACGTTCAATGCTCTAAAGCACATCTTGCTTTAGTGTTGGTTAATGGACATCTGAAGCACCTGTTTGCTCTTCATGATTTATAATCAATGAAAGTCTGTCTGCCGCTCCAGTCACAGCCTTGACCAATAATCAATCAAGCCATGGAATAAACATATTTACCTCTGCCAAGCGTTTGTCCATTTGTTTGTTTGTCTGTCCTTCAGTGAGAAAGATGACTCAAAGAGTTCTCAGCAGGTTTTGATGAAAGTGAATGTTGGTCATGACGCACGGAAGAAGTGACTAGGTTTTTTATGGGGATCCAAATCCAAATGCAGATCCAGGAAATTTTTAATAGATTTTTTAAAGATTTGTCATCAGATGCGAGATAGAGAAGTTTTGAACATTTCTAGAACAACTCGGCTGACAATGTGGGGAATGCATTGACAGAGGTCTGTGCTCTCAGAGCAGTACTAGTTGTCTCGTTATCTTGCCTAGGAGGTTACATTTTTAGTGTTGTTTGTCAGACAGTCTGTCTGTCTGTCGGGAGGAACAAAATGTTTTTGACAGGTTTCATAGAATTTTTTGGTAATGTTAGCCATGGCATAAGGAAGATGTGACTACATTTTGTGGTAAATAGAAAGGACTGTTTTTCATAATAATAACTCAAAAGTACTTAATATCTTTAATTTTTTAAAGAAAAAATTCCAGAAATGTTGGTCATGGCAGCAGGGAAAAGAATGTAAGTTGTTGATCTGATTCCAGATGCAGAGTCAAAGAAAATGTTAACATTGCACAATCAGGCAGCAGTTTTTTTTCCATATGTCCAATAATAGCCTGGCTAAAATGATCAGAGTTCTTTGGCAGAGGTTTGTGCTTTAGCTCTTATTGTATTTTTTTCAAACTTTATTCAACCAGGAGAACCTCATTGAGATTAAAAATCTCATTTACAAGAGGGTCCTGGCCAAGACGAGCAGCAAACATATATTGTTACAGACGTGGAACAATTACAAACACAGAACATCAGAATTAACCCATCAGTTCAGAGTCACACAGCAAAAAGAAATCCCCAATCAAAGCATCTACAGCTGGTACATCTTCCTCCAATACCTATAATCTGATTTGAGAAAGATTTAAAGAGAGCAGCTCTCCAAGACCCAGTTTTTCCTGGAGCAGCAAATCTAAACTTCTTTTGCTTGTTTCAAGATGAACTTTGGGGACAGATGGCAAGAGTTAGTTCTGTGATTGAGTCACGGAACGAAGACTGTAGCTTCCGGAAACTTCCACATGAAAACAATCACTCAAGTTCAAAGGAATCAGATTAAGTAAAGCTTTATCAATCAGGATGTACCGGTGATTCATTCTACAGATGGCCAAAAAGGGCCACTCAGCTCACTCACACAGAGTGCAGTGATGCATCAGAGCCTTGAGATTGATGTGAACCTAAAACTCCATAATATAGGCTATAGTGAGTCTTTACTGCACCGTGACTGAGCAGCCACAGCCAGGCAGAAGTCATTTTTTATCAATAAATTGTAATTTATGAGTGAACATCATGCATCTCATATTTTGGTTTGTTTGTATATGCCCCCACGGATCAAACCTGAGATAATTATGCATGAATGTAACTCAGTGGTACTTAGTCCAAGGCAAACACACAGAATTGGCTGAAAACACCCTGAGATCTGAAAGGCTCCAGTCGCACTCACAGCAGTAAAATTGTCTTACTGACGGCACACAGTTGAGGATTACTGGGATAGATTGCTTGTGCAACATGAGTCAGACCCCACAATCATTCAGGGAGGATTGTTTGGTCAAAGTCAGCTTAGATTGCAAATGTGATGTTTGCCCAAGTGTGAAGCATGCACACAATGATTTATAAAAATCTAAGAGACCGCACACATGCCAACAGATGATGGCGTATTTAGTCTTGTCTTTACCGTGTGATGTTCCAAGAGATGATCAACAAACGCACAACACCAACAGACCCACTCACCAACAACCAACTGTCAAGTATGACTTAAGTGTAAACAAACATGGCTGAAAATGAGCACAAAGGATTGAAGCTATTGCTGTTAGTTACTGGATGAATGTAGCAGGAAGAATTTAAGTCCAGCTCCGCTTCTTCTTAGTTTGGTTATGTTGTGTTTCACAGGACAGTTACTGTTTCCTGTATTGTTTCCACAAATCAAAATTTGGTCCATTTATTTTGAATATCCATTTAATTCAACACTTTGCAGTTGTTGCCAGGGGAATTTTGTTGTACTTCCTGCTCTAACCGTGTTGCTTCCTGATTGGCTTTTGTTCACTCTCTTATCTTGAAGTGTGTGCCCCACTTAGGAACAATGATGGGCAGTAATGCCACTAAAATAGCATTGTTAGTAGCTTGATTACATTTTAACTTTTTGATAGCATTGTTGTTTTCTGAGTCAAACAGCTTTGTTAAGTAAATCATTTATTTTATAGATTGAGTGCTGTGGTAGTGTCTTAACAAGCTACATTTCCCTCAGTGAAGAGTGAGAGCAGCGGTGCACTGTAGAGCAGCAGCAGGGCACCCTGTCGCAGTCCAAAAACACACTTTTAAGGATGAGTTATATGAGTCACACTCCAGGAGACACATGGATGCGCATCTGTAGTGTTTTATTGAGCGACTTTATGATCCTTAGAAGCTGCACTGAAGATTTTTTTTAATTAGTTGGCAGCAGCAGACATGTTGCTTCTTCCTTCTGCTTTATGCAACACTATGTCCTAACCTCATGCATCAGATATCTCGTAGCATCACTCTCTCGCTTTCTACCCTGCATCCATGAGGTTTTTTACTCTTTGCCACAAGAATCAATATTTCTCTGGTGCTGATAATAGAGACATGCAGCAAGATATGAATTATACCAAGCATTCTTGTCTACACCAAACATTTTTCAAAATTTTATGCTGCAGTTATTGACCATTGTCTTTTACTAACTCTAGCATCCTTTATGTTGTATCTATTGTCTGTTGAATTTAGAGCCTTTACAGGGGCAATAATAAAGCTTTGAACCTTCATACTTTTATTGTAATGTGGAGGAGAAGTTGTGTGAGGTTTGTATTAATGAGTCAAGAAAATGCCCATGTTTTTCTCTGGAGCTGTTTCAAATAAAAGTACATGTTAATCAGATATTAATGCATCACTACCTCCACTTTTTAAAACAACAAGTTAACAAGCTCTGTGAGTGAGAAAAGCTTAAGAAAATCAAGAATATGTCTTTAGCAACTTGTTCCTCTGTTGTTTACATATGTTGCTGCAGACGTTGTTAAACTGTTCCTGATTTAAAGTGATTACTGGATTATTGATATGGTCACACTGGTCACACCGGTACCTCCCTCACTATGATGCTGGATTAAAAACATTACAATGATGTACAAATGTTGCCAATGTTTCAGACGAGACCCGGTGTTGTTGTTTCACAAGTGACCATGTTGCCTGATGGCCGGTGGTTGTTTGCTCTGAAGTTGTCGTGGTTACAACAGATGTTGCAACCAACAGGAGTACCCAAGAAACTCTTTGACAACAGGATTTGATCAAGAATATCAGAGTCCTAAAATGAAATAGAATAAAGACATTTTTACACAACATGCCGGCTATCTCCAGTTAACATAGCCCCAAGTTAAACCATAACACCCAGTTGTACACAATGATAGGAATAAGAATGAAAACTAGAAAAATTGCATTTCCTTGCAGCAAATGCGTTGAAATGCTGAGTCTGAATGCTGGAGCTGTGAAATTAAATGGCTAAAAGCAATGCAAACAAAGCTGAAAATGGGACATAAAATGGTTGGAAGCAGTGAAGCACAGCTGCAAATGTGGGAAGAAAATGAATAAACGTTAAAGGAAATTGCAGAAAGCTGTATAAATGTTTGGCCACCATGAAGAAGTTGTAATCTATGATTAAAAGAGTAAAATCTGTTAAGGCTAAAATGACAAAGATTGTAATCAGTAGCAGAAGTGTGAAACATTTTATCAAATTTGCATTGTAAAGACAGGAAAAGAATAAAGTAGTATTGGTAGTGAAAGGTTGAATGACTGACAACCTGTGACATCCAGACTGAGAGGACAGCAGCCAGATGCATACAGCAAGGAGCTGTAGTAATCAGCAGTCTGTGTTGGACACACAGTTGAAAAGTACAACTGCCTTCGCCAGAATTTGAACCCGGGTACCCGGTGGAAGAGTCAGCAACTCTGCGGCTAAAAATATATATATGATAAATGTTATGGAAATTGTGGCTTTGTTGGATTTCAGTAGGAAGTGAAATAAACATTTCAGCTCCAAAAAAAATGAATGTTCTGGCTATTATTTGTGCATTCAGGCTTTAAAGGGTTAAAATATGAAGTGCAATTTTCGTATAGACAGGGATTTTTCATCAAATTGAAGAAAAAAATCTGTTTTCAAGAATACCTGCCTATGTGTAGACATAGCCTAAAACACTTCAGGGTTCACTGTAAGAAAGCTGATTTTACCGTTGACGTCCACTTATATTGTATGTTGAGTTCTGCTGTAAGTTATTGTTGAGTTCTGGTGAGTTGACTGCTGACTAAAGATATTTCCACACGTAGATGGGGATTTTTTTTTTAAAATTTTTCCTCCCCCATTTTAAAAATATCCCCCTCCACACGAAAATTCACAACACATAATTGCACTATTAAATGCTATATATTACCTCATAACAATGTACAAAATATGCACCTTTTTTCCCTTTGCAGTTTCTATGCAATAGCTGTTTTATTTTTATATCTATTCCCATATCCATCATGTTCGACTGGTTTTTAAGTTAACTGGTGATAGCAGGTATGTTGAGTCAGTATGCCTTTTTCGGTATTGGCAGGAAGTATGTGTTGGCATGAAAATAGTCTAGTTAATGCTGTAAAACAGCAGTTTTGCCATGTCCGCTGCAACATAAACAGCAGTGAGAATGTCACCCTGTGGAGAGGTCGGCGCACAGTGTGACATTGCAGGCCCCTTTTCCCGTTTTCCCTGTCCACACGGAGACACACAAAACTGCATTTTCAAAAATCTTTACCTATGCATTTCCAGTGACCTGAAATGCTGTTAACATGTGGACGGAAGGACAAAATGCGCAGAAAAAAAAAAAAAACTCAGGGAACATGTGTGCTGCAGTGCAACATTTCATCTTCATATCAACACAAAGCAAATAAGCTGCAGGTGTTGAAGCAAACTCAGAACCACCAATTTACTTAATGAGCATGTCTTTGGGCTGTGGGAATATATCCATACATGAACATGAACATGCAGACCCCACACAAAAAGGTCCTGGCTTTGTGCTTGCCACAGTCCCACTCAATATGCAAAACAAAATAACACCGATCTGCTGTGAATTGAGTGGGAGCTTTAAAATACCACTCAGGTCAAGACCTCAACCAGGAACACCCTTAGCAGAGGAGGAGAGTAATCGCTCCTCTGCAGTATTTATTTACAGGCTTGATCATTTCAACGTGAGGCACTGAAGTAGGCGGTAACTGCTTGCTGGACTTTTGGATGAGCTTGCCAATTATTTTTCCTGATTTAAACTCAGGCTTGTAGGAGGGTGCAAGGCTGATCACATCTGTTGTATGATAAAGTCATGTTTTATTCTATGTGTTTGGAGTGACTCATACAGGTGTGCATGATGAAGATAGTTGGAGGGCTCAGCTGAAGCATTTGCTTCATTGCTTTGGTTTTATTGCCAGTTTTAAAACTGAGAATTTATGCAGAGTAAATTCAAACAGCAGGATGAGGATGACTCAGGGAGGAGTCACGCTTTCACACCACAGAGTGTGCATATCCACCAGTCGAGTGAATTTGGTTTTCTTTGCTTCAGTAATAACAGAGGCTGAATCTTCAGAGCAAAGCGTGGAACTGAGCCTCACATGGGTCAGTGGAGACATGACATGTAGCCTCCTCAAGAGAGACCCGCCAGTCACATGAAACAAAAAAACTGAATATGCTAATGTCAGCTCAAAAGTAACAGTGTCAGCTGCTAATGAACAACATGCCATGCTGAAAATAATATAATAATAACCTTTTTTGTCAAAGCACTTTTAAAAACATAGGTTTACAACGTGCTTTGACAAACAGACAAGAACATACAGAAGACAAAACACAAGAACTGGAGTACAACAATAATTAACCATCAAAAAGCAACATTTAAATCAAAGGACCCTCACAAACAAAGCAAAACAGCTTAATAAACCCAAGCACAGTAAGGACGTAAGAAGAAAGAGCATCAGCACTTCTGGTGTCCCTCAGACTAACGGTGTTCATGGAGGGGAACACTGCTTAGGACACCTAAGGCACAAAAAAATGGGCACAAGAGTCCAGGCTCAGTCAACCAGCATAGTCCAAAAAACACACGGGGCCCCCAACCTATAAGGGATAGAAACACCGTAGACCACAACAACAAGCATGCGCCTGTGCGGAAGGTTCAAGCCAGTCCCCAATGCCACCAGTCCAACAAATCATAGTCCCCCATCTTCCCCAAACCATACTGAGTGGTTGACTTGGACCACCCATGCTTACTCCCCGGGCCTCAAGTCTTCCTTACCTTCTTAGCATTATGAGTCTGTTTAGATGTCATGAGAACCCAGACGATACAAAAACTCGTCTACATCAAATGAGACCATGAAGACCACAGACAAATGATAAAAAAAACCCATCAAAACAAGAAAAAGGGAAAAGGCAATAAAAAGGGTAGAAACAATGAGACAATAAGAGCATTAAAGAAATAACAATATAAACAGGTTATAAAATGGGGTAAAAACTCAGAAGAAAAATGATCGACTGACTCTGTTTGAGTCAGTAGCCAAATTTCAGCTTTGCTGCAAATCAAAAATGTCATCATGTGCAAACACAAAAACATACATTTACATGTAAATTCAAGTTTATCGAGGAGATTTTCAGGAAGTGGCCTAGGGTGGCTATGGCCCCTCCCCTAAATTGATTGGCCATCTCAGAAACTGAGTCAGAGGCAGTACATGTTCAAAGTAACTGGTTAGGTTTTGCTAATTTTCTTCAAAAAAGGACCCAATCTCGGTGACATCACTAACTGGTTTCTGTAGAGTGATTTAAAGTTTGTCCGTCAGAACTGAAGTACTGTGTGAACCAGACTGTAATCCTTCTGAACACAAAGTGGTGGAAATGAAGTTAGCCTTGAGCCTCTTAAGAACATTTATTACACACCCACGTAATATGTTCCTGTTTATGCAAATTTATGCTCAACTCTCACTCTAAATATTATACAATTATTAATAACCCTCCAGTGTCAAAATGAGTTTTGTAGACTGTAAAATACATGGATTTCCTCTGTAAAGTAGTTTAATGTTGGACCTACAGGTGATTCCTTGGCTTTTGGAGCAAGTCTCAGGTGAACACCTGAGAAACTCTACTCCTCCTTTTAGACTTCTCTTTGACTTTGGCAGAGGGTGTAGCTCCTTGGTTTGTTTGCAAGAGGCTGTAAGTTTCTTTCGCTGCAGTTGGATCTCTTTGTCCAGAGCAGGAAAAAAAGGCTGAATCTTTGGCTACAGATCTGTGTTTTTTGCATTCATCTGCTGGTGTCCCTGCAGGCGGTGACCGTACAAAAGAAAAAGGGTTGTCTGGAGAGCGGTACAAGCAAAATTCAATTAGCTGTAACACAATCCTGTAACACACCACTGGTCATCTGATATCATACAATCTTTTTGGGTGGTCAAAAAGACCTGCTTTGTTATTATATTCATCACAGTATTGATGAATTTTATTTATCACATAATTAGATTTAATGTTTCCAGAATCAGTGCATTAGTTGTGATACATTGAAGACTTTCAGTGAACCCATCTCATTACTATTTTGCCCTTGAAGCCTCACTGTATCTACAGTGGCTTTTTCATTATCATTCTCTCAATACACAGGAGGAGGATTGAGACCCTTTGCCATCCGCCCCTCTCTTCAGGGATTTGTATGAGTGCAGTCTATATAATTGTGCTGATACATGGTGGTTAGGGGCAATGCAGTGATTAAATGTAGAGACACATATTGAACATTTCCCCTAATAAAATCATGTTAACTTTTCTGAGTGACTGAAACGACACAGCTTTGACTTTGAATGTAATTAAAGCAATAACTCTAGTAAGTTTATTCCCAGAGCACATTTACACACAGGGGAGCTAAAAGTACTTTACATTAAAACAGTTATTTCCACCTTCACAAGCAGGCTTTAAACACCATAGAAGAAAACACTTTTTTTTTTGCACACACAATCATGTAACTTTCACTTCTTCTGTTATTATTATGGCTTTCACTGTAATTTCACAAGGAGGGCAGATTTAGATTTGGTGTTCCCTGGGGTATTTCACATCTTGTGAGTCAATGCCCTTTTTTTTGATGGTTTTGAATAACAGGTACTCTTTTATATTACACAAACAATTGAGAAGAATTGAAAATATAGTTTTGGTCAAAATTTCCATGAGTGTAGAGTTATTTATACTCAGGATGGAGTAAAATCTCTGAGAAATTTAAGAGCTGGAGTTCTAAAAATAAGTTAAAACTTGGTGTCACTGCAGCGTCTTTAACCCTGAAGTCACTCTGACCTCTGAACCTGGAATGAGCACTTGTATTGTCAACCATTCTGCCTTGCTCCATTTACGGGCAGAGGCTACAAGGCTCCACCAGGAGATCTGCAGACTGTGCATGACCTCTGGATTTGGCAGCTTGTTCTCAGTGAAATGATGGCACTGAGTATCAGATCGATCTGTTTGTGTGCTCTGGGACATTCACTCACCCTCCTGTGTTTAAGAAAATCTGCAGTTTCAGTACATGAACACGGGGGTGCTGCCAGAATATTTTTGGCCTCACGAAGAGATAGCATATTGGGCCCCATCCTGAGCACAACTCTGCACAGTCTCCCAAACCAAGCACCTGTCAAGTTAATGAATAAATAGATAAATATGATGAAATCCATTTAAAAGTAATAACAACTTATATACAATAAAGACAAGTTGTTTGGTTTAAAGACACAAAGAAGCTTAGAACAGTGGCGAAAACACTCAGCAGAAGGTCATACAAAAATGATTAATTTAACTGTTCAAGCATTTAGCATGTTTAATTTATCATTAGATAAGTCCTTCTAAATCTGCAAAATATCGAACACCTGTTCAGACATACATTTCTTATTACATAACCTGTTATTTTGAAGATCCAGATATTTTTTTACATGCTAATTAGACCTTTGGATTTCCACAAATATGCATAAATGAAACTAATTCCCATAAAAAAATTTTCTAAAGATTCTTTTAGTATGAATACAATTTTATAGAAGTTTAGCCATGCAAAATACCTTAATATTACATTTATATATATATGTGTGTGTGTGTTTGTGTGTGTGTGTCTGTGTGTGTGTATAGCATGTACGCATATATGTGTCCAGAGATGTATCCACTCAGACAGAGACAAAGGTACTACAAATAAGAATTTATGATAGCATCAAACCCATGGACGCCCAGACCATAAATCTGTCCTCATCATATTTGTCTCCACTGGATATAGATCTATTCGAGGTTAGCCCCTTGAGATGTGGCATCTTGTTTTTCAAGAGGGTCGTCATGTCCTTATGTCTAGTGTAAAGGTATTGATTATGGAAGTATAACCAATACAACCACAGACAGACAGGTCATACTAATATTAACATTAACATCTAATCTTTATAAACTGGAGAGGAATAATACTGATGAGTATAATAACATCTAGTTGAACTGCCATTAAATTGGGGTTATCTGGTCTGAAAGTAAGAATTTATGTTAAATGATGTCGTTTCTGTTAATGGTGGATTTAGGGTAAAATACTTGGGGTCGAGCAGGTTCACAGCAGCAGCAGGACCACAGCAACCTCTCTGGTAGTGTTAATTTGACTATGCAGATTGTGCAGAGTAGAACAGGATCATTAGGTACAGAAAAGGTGAAAAAAAGCCACTACATGCCTCCATGCTCTCAGCGATAAAAACGTTTGGGCATACAGATCTGACTTGGATGCGTTCATTCACACATGAACAACAATGAGAAATCACCAGTGAGATCCCATCTCACTCTCCAGACTTTCATATCAACAGCCAACATATGAGAGACATACAGTAAGAGATACCAGCAGTAGCTGTGGAGGTGTGAAGAAACCTGTGAGGAAAAGTCTGCTTTGTACTTTCACACTCATTTTCATCTCTGATTCTTTCTGTGTGGAGATTAAGGCATCAGGCAACAGGATCAGAGGTGATTCACAGGGAAAGAAAGTAGAAATGAGAATATAATCAATATGTGTGAGTCAGCCTGAGCACTAAAGCTGTTGTTTGGCTCCGCAGGTGATGATTCTCTACTTCCATCCCAGTGTGTTTCGATGCATCCTCCTGAGGTGGGTCCGCCTGCTGGGATTCGCCATCATGTACGGCACCGTGGTTCTCAAGCTCTACAGGTACCGTGATGGAGTAAAAGAGTCAAAAAAGTTATAATTATCATCTGAGGGAGAGGGGAATAGTTCATTTATGTTTTATCTCCTCCATATGAATAATTGCTACCTCAAATGTGGAACACCAAAGTGGAGATAAAACTAAAAATAG
This sequence comes from Cetoscarus ocellatus, assembly GCA_037902135.1. Classification (NCBI taxonomy): domain Eukaryota; kingdom Metazoa; phylum Chordata; class Actinopteri; order Labriformes; family Labridae; genus Cetoscarus; species Cetoscarus ocellatus. Next base: position 408,538 of record JBAMNC010000313.1, on the reverse strand, counting down.
ACCTTCCCCTCTCTCTTTATTTGTGTCTCCACTCCTCATCTTTTGTCATTTGTTTCCATGTTTCCTTCCTCTTCCAGTTTCTTTTTTTTATCCCCTCTATTCTACTGATTCTTTGAACTCTTTTCTTTTACCATTTTTCCCCTGTCTGAATCTCGTCGTACATTTTCTCCTTTTAAATTCTTACTTTTGTCAAATCCCTTTTGTATCATCTCCAGATCCTCTCAACCTCTCACTCCTCTTTGGTGTTTTCTGACTTGGAAAAAACTCCTGAAACTTCTCATATTTAACATGCTCACTCAAAGATCTACCCCGTGGCGTATTATTTCTCCACAGGGTAAAGACTTCCAGAGAGTGAAAGAAAAGGGCATAGTGAGCATATTCATTATCTATTTAACTGTCGTCGCCTCTGTTTATTTTTAACAGGACACCTGAACTGTTTCATACCTTCATTTCACAGAAAACATTCAGAATTAATGTTAGAATTTGGCCAAAGAGAAGCCATATTAATTAAATGAGCTAATCTGTTCAATATAAAAAATATATGAACTCAAAACTTTTTTTAAGTCTTTAGTTGTAAAACCAGCTGTTGTGGTCAGACTTCACTGTGCTTTATGTCGGCTACAAGCATGCAAACATAATCTGTAGTCTCCAGTGCCTCGTCATCTGAGATATTTGTTTTTGCTGTTTATCCGTTTGTCTGTTTGTGAACGATGTAACTCGAAAAGTTCTCAACAGATTCTGATGACACTTTCAGGGAATGATCGTCTCAAGGAAGGAACAAGGAGAAAGTGAATAGATTTTCGTGGAGATTGTGTGGACCCAGCAATTTTTAGAGGATTTAGTAACATTGTGAGATAGGACAGTTTTTAAATTTTCAAGAAAAACTTGACAGAGCAATGTCAAAAATGTTTTGGTGGAGGTTTGTGGTCTTCAAGAACTTCTCGTTTTATGACTGATTTGCTGAAAATGATGAGCTCATATTGTGTTTTCTGTAGTTTTTTCAGCACCTTAGTGTGTTTCACATGTCCCCTGAAGATACAGCACCTCTATGAACCTCCCAAATGACCTCTCCCACTCCCTTTCTATGCGGCGCAAGCAGCTGCCTAAAATGTCTTGTTCCCCTGGTCCCCTGAATAGGCCTACCGGCATGTCATCAGTTTTAGTCTATTGGCTATGGATTGTTTGACTTTCTGTAGAGAAATTCTGGCTGGAAGGGGCATTCCCAGTGATGTATCAAATTTGCAACTCAGACATTTTGACCTCCAAGATCAGATGGAGCACACTATTAGAATAAAAGCAGAAATGTCATCAACATGGCGCCAAGCAGCACTGAACTGACCTATTATCACAGTGTCAACCAAAAAAAAAACAGTCAGAGCTGTTTTTTCTTTAAAAAGAAGAAGAAGACAACATACTTTATTAATACCTTATGGGGAAATTCAGTTCTTTACACTCTTAGGTGAATTCACACTAGGGGCCCTGTCCCGGATCCGAGCGCACTTGAGCCCAAAGTCCGGTTCATTTTGGTAGTGTGACTGCAAACAAACCGCGCCCAGGCACTGGGCCCGGGATGTGAATGCAAGCACGCCAGGATACGAGACAGAAAGCTGACGCTGCTGAGTGACGTCACGATTGTCCCTTCTCTCTTTAACCATGACAACCAAAGGTTCACTTTGGAGCAGCGAAGAAATAAAATTCTTACTTGAAATTTGGGCTAACGAGGACATTCAAAAACATTTGGATTCCACACATAAAAAATCGGAAACTTTCGGCATCATATCTCAAAAATTAGTCACATGGGTCTACCAGGACCACCGATCAAGGCGGTGATAAGATAAAGAAGCTCTGGCAGCAGTGTCACAGAACGCAGGACTCGCTATGTAAGTCCGGCAGTTCAACTGATGGAAGGGAAAAGTTTCCTTGGTATGATGCAGTTGATCATATCATCGGCCACAAACCAACAAGTCAACCTAATGTACTGGAACCCCTTTTCCCATCGACACTGTTTACATCTCCTCCGCCATCTGATCTGGCGAGCTCAGCAGGCAACTGGTAGCCTCTTCTTCGTTCTCCTCCGTAGCAGGTTTGGTTACCAGTTACGTGCATATTGCCCCCTGCTGTTTCAAACAGAGTAAATACGCAAGGGGGCCCGGGCACGGTCCGACGTTGCAAGTGTGAATGCAAGCCAGCGGGGGGGACTCGTGCCACGATGTGGTTCGAAACAAGTGGGCCTAATGTGAAAACGCCCTTACATGCTACACACACATAATGAAATGCACATGTATATGCACAGACAGGGTGGCAATGTGGGGCAGCAGGTAGAGTATGTGCCTCACAGCAAGAAGGTTGCTAGTTTGATCCCTGTGGTGGGGCCTTTCTGTGTGGAGTTTGCATGTTCTCCCCGTGCATACGTGGGTTCTCTCTGGGCACTCCAGCTTCCTCCCACTAACCAAAAGCATGCTTATTAGGTTGGCTGACTCTAAATTGCCCTTTAGGTAGGAGTGTGAGCATGAATGGTTGTCTGTCTCTCTATGTTGCCCTGTGATTGGCTGGCTACCAGTCCAGAGTATACCCCACTTCTCGCCCAGTGTCAGCTGGTGTAGGCCCCAGCCCTGTGACCCAGAAAGGAATAGGGGGTATAGATAATGGATGGATCGATTCACAAACAAGTCATACGATCATGCAATAATGGAAAGATGTGAGTAATGGCTTTCTACTCATGAAGAAGTAAGATAGAGCAGTTTTGGGGCTCAGTGCCTTGCTCAAAGGCACTTCCGCAGTGCCCAGGAAGTCAGCTGGCATCCCTCCAGCTAACAAACCAATTTCCAAATATGTTTTGGTTGGGACATGGATTGGCCACCCTCGAGCCACCAGGATAAGTCCTTCTGGAATGAGCTACCGCCGTCCAAAGCTACTGCTGCCCTTTGGTGAAAAACTAGATGATGGAGAAAGAGGCGATTATCATATTCATCCTTACCTGACCACACATATGTACGTCATATGATACCAGTTGCTGTAACATCTAGGCTTCGTCTTCATTATAAACCTGACATCACGGCTTTGAACATTTCTATATCATCAGCCGAGGATCTATATTGCTGGTGTTGAACAGCAACAACACATTTAAAACTTTTCGGCTGAAAAAAGGCATTTGACTTTCCACTGACTGCAGTCAAAAAATGCTATTTCCCACTCGGTGGCTGACATTCCACTCTTGACAGAACAGCACTTTAAAATACTCACAAATACTTCCCACACGTTCAGCTGTGTTGCTCATCCCACAAATGCATGACCCTTACAAGTTGTACATCATTGCAAAAGTGACTAAATAGGCTTTCCAAAGATATAAAACACAATACCAGTTGTTCTTATGAAAAGGAACAATTCTCAATTTCAACTCAGATTTATGGTTCAGAATTTTATTCTCTGTTAAATGATTTTCTTTCTATCTTGCTTCATTACATTTATCTAATTTTTCAGTATTATTATTTAAAATTGTATTTTATTTACCTATTTATTTATTTTCCTATAGCATATTTATTTATTTTAATATAATTTCTTATCAGGATTTTTTATTGTCATTTTAGTCTTAGCTCCTGTGTTTCCTCATTTTGAATTCAAGATGGCGTTTCCTCAGTCCGCTGATTCTGTATTCTGTTAGAGTCTCTTCCTCATGTCTTTATATGTGTGTGTAAGTGAGAGTGTGTGCTGTATGTGGATTGTGAGGGTGGGGGTGGGGTGGGGGGTTGTATTTTTCATTGTATTCAATTCTCTACTTTTTATTTGTTTTAATTTATTTTATTTCTTTGTTTCTATATGAAGCATTTTGTGCTACAAAACTTTGTATGAAAAGTGCTATACAAATAAAGTTGATTGATTGATTGATTGAAGGAGAAACAGTTGACCGAAACTATGTTTCCAAACTTTTTTGTGGAGTATATATGGATAATATCTTGTCCGAGAAAATAATACCACGTTTGTTCCCTTTTTTCCCCTTTTTGTCTCCTCTTCAGTCATGAACTCACTTTCTGACTGAGCCTTTTTCACTTTCAATAACTCAGCTTCATCTCAGTCTACACACACACAGACTCACACACAGAGTGTAACAATGAGCACATTTGAATTTCATATCAGGTCTGTCTGTGTGTCTGCCCGCTGAAGTATCTATTCAGACGCTAGCTCTCTCTCTGCTCTCTAGTGTTGCTGAGATCGGAGACGGGGGTCAGAGGTCTGGAGTGTTCCCTCTGCAGAATTACCAATTAGATATTTTTCTGAGTGGGCAGGTGTGAAGTGTGACCTGTGGGGTGAGCTCTTACAGCCCGGTCCCCATGAATGTATCAGAGATGAGATAGATGTGTTACAGACTGGTCAGGAGAGAGCACAGTAGCACAGGTAGAGGTATTGATATTTTAATAAGAATAAGACGGCTTTGTCTATTTTTTTGTCCAATATCATATAGCAGAATGTATAGAGTGGACAAAGCGTCGGGGCTGAAACCAGTAGCTAAAGAGCCTTGAAGGGATAGGTAAGTATTTCTGAAGTGGCTCCTAACCTTTTCTGTTTGACATTCTGGTTCTATCCAAGACATAAAGTCATGGACCAAACAAACACACCCATAATGATTAATACAGCTCATCATAACCAAGGATCAGAGGGAGCTATGGGCTTTCTCTCTACACCAAAACAGAACGAAATTCACAAGGACTCACTCTATTTTCATCAGCTGCTCAACAATGACATTTTGGAATGCAATCAAAGTCACCAGATGACACAGTAGCCAACTAAACCACAACATCTTCTGAGCTCAAAGGAAAGTTCTATTTGTACAGTGCTGATGTTGTGGGATTTATAATAATAATAATAATAATAATACATTTTATTTAAAAGCACCTTCCTTAGCACTCAAGGTCACTGTACAGAGTAATTCAAAACACAGTTAAAATCGATAAAAACAACAGACAAGAGTGATATAAAGTTACAAATATTTATCGATCACTCATCAGTCTGAGTTGATCTGATGCTTTTTCTTGATTATTGATGGGGATATTATTTGTTTTGTCCTCATCAGTTGGAGTTGATGTGAAGTTTTATTGATAGGTATTTCATAATTTCTGTCCTCTGAATTGTCTCCCACCGCATCGGAGTTAAGCACTCTTGTGTGCCCTGACTGTCCTACAGTTACACACATTGTACAAAGTCAAATGTATTTACGACTACATTAGAGCACAGGTCTCACTTGACATTCATTTACCCTGCACATGTGGCTAAGAGGAGTCATGAAGTACTAGTGCACAGATTCAGATTAACAAAGAGTTCTGATTAAAGCACTGTTTTCTGTTAGAAACATAGGTTCTAACAGAGCCACAGAACAGATCATTAAATTGCACATGCCAGGATGACAATAACTTCCAACTATGTTCACTTGTTTCTTCTGAGACTGAAAATAAGATTACATTGACCAAGATTTAGAATTCTGAGATCCAATGTTAACAAAAAAAAGCCATCACCTGCTTACTTGTATAAAATAGAGTAGAATAGAATAAAATAGAATTCTTTATTGCCATTTAAAATATACACCACATTTGCACACATGAGCGAAATTTCGTTGCAGAATGGCTCAGATAGCAACACTTAAGGCTCAAGTACTTAAAATTAAATAAATGTTTAAAAGCAAGAAAAGTATTTTAAAAAAAAAAAGGTATAAAAACAGGCAGTAAACATATAAAAGTGGTATAAAACTAAAACAGTAACCAGAGAAAAGTGCTGGAGTGCTTAGAACAGGATGAGAACAACTGGATTATTACACTGAAATTTTCTGAAATTATTGCAGGGAACCACTGGGTTATTGAATTTAATTATTGCACAATTACATTAAATGTTTGCAGTTATTTCACTGAATCATTGCACCGGATTTTTCATCATCCACAGACCTAACAACAAACTGCAAACTATTTACTGTTGAGAAGTCTTTAGGTATGAAGCTATTGCTTAGTCTGCTTGTTTTTCTTCTCAGACTACTGTTCCTCCCGCCAGAGGGCAGCACCAAGAGCTGTCTGTGGTGTGGATGGGTGCAGTCTCTGATGATTTATCCGCTTGCAGCAGACTGTGTTTGGCCCCCATATCCTTGATGGAAGGAAGAGAGGTCCCGATAACCTTCTCTGCCGTCCTCACCACTCTCTGGTGGCCCCTCCAGTCCGCAGCCGCACAGCTGCCACACCACAAAGAGATGCCATTGGTCAGTACACTCTCCATGGTGCTCTGGTAGACAGTTGTGAGGATGTTGGCAGGCAGGTGTATCCTTCTCATCCTGCGGAGGAAGTGCAGACACTGCTGTGCTTGCTTTATCAGAGCTGTAGAGTTCTGGATCCAGGATAGATTTCTTGTTCTGTGCACCCCTAGAAACTTGGTACTTTCTACCACCTCTACTACTGTGTTGTTAATCCTTAGTGGAGAGTGGCAGGGTACGCTCTTCCTAAAGTCAACAATGAATTCTCTTGTTTTGTCGACATTCAGGAGAAGATTGTTCCATCTGCACCAGTCCACCAGATGCACCTCCTCTCTGTAGAATTGGACGTCGTCGCTCTGAATCAGGCCCACTACTGTAGTGTCATCAGTGTACTTGATGATGTGGTTAGTAGAGGACCTGGCAACACAGTCGTGTGTCAGCAGTGTAAAGAGTAACGGACTCAGGACGCAGCCATGGGGAGAGCCAGTTCTCAGGGTGACGACTGAGGAGGTGTTTTTCCCCTCACGCACGGACTGGGGCCTATCAGAAAATCCAAGATCCAACTGCACAAGGTTGTGTTGAAGCCCAGGGGTGCCAGTTTGCTTACCAGGTGCTGGGGAATGATGGTGTTGAATGCTGAACAAAAGTCAATGAACAGCATCCGCACATGGGTGTTCTCCTCCAGGTGGTTGAGGCTCAGGTGGAGCGCACTTGAAATTGCATCTTCTGTAGAGCGGTTTGGACGGTAATCAAACTGGAACTTGTTATGTATGGATGAAAGCCATGTCCATGTTTCCTATTTTATCTAATTAACAGTTCATGTTATCGGTTACTTTAGATTTGTTTTTTCATTAAAAGTGCAAGACAATAGTCTGACACCACTGGACTGCTACAGATATCCATGGATTGTTGTGCTGTATTTTACAACCACCAAGGGTAGGGGTCACCAACCTTTTTGAGCCTGTGAGCTGTTTTAGGACCTCCATATTTTTAGGACCCTTAGAGAAAGTGAAAACTTTCTGTCAGCCTTTTGACCAATCAAATGTGCCCAATTTCTTATTTTCCTGATGATGGCGTCCAATCAGGTGAAGCCAAAAGTAAAGAAGAGACTAGAGCTATCTATCATTTCCCAAAAGAATCAGGAAGAAAGTTTGAATAAAGTCATCTTGCCCTTTTTAGCATTCAAGACAAAAATTGCTTCCAAAAGAAGCCCAAATGACAAAATGGAGCAAAAACATCCGGAGGAAAAATGTAAATATGTTAATAGTTTTTGCTGCAGGTTTCTTTGCATATGTAAATTTTGTTCCTCTTCTCATCAAGGCTTGATAAAAACATGTTTTGATGTTTAAGATCTGTTCATCATTGATCTTTATGTGATTTGTGTAAGTTTTGTCTCATGGTCCTACACCTTATAATACACCAATGTGATATAAATACATACTAAATATTCTGATAGCCCACACTGTCTTTAACTTTATTTTACTTGAAAGAATTGAGGCATTTTTACTAAAAAGACCTAGCTGGAATGAAGGTAGTGAAAGAATTGCCTGGAGCTGCAAGGGTTAAAATAATTAAAGTTGTTCTTTGGAAGGTTACCTACGATACTGTATGTTTACTTTTTACTTCAAATGATTCCTCACAATAATCATTACAAATGATTGATTAATGAATAAGGAATTGTACTTAAATCCATTTTAATAATTTGTTTATCTGTTGAACTTTACTGATATGTACAACAGGCAACCTTTAGTGAACCTTGCAGTGCAACTGGATCTGCCTGATTTATTGTCTGTAATCAGACGGATCCATTTTGCTAAGCTCCGAACTACAAGGATTGTGAGTGACCCACAGCATGAAGGCCCAATCAACATCCTTTGGAGCAGGATGAGGTGGGAGCGACTAGCAATGGGAAAAGTTTCAGCAGCAGTTTTGTCAGATCTGGACTGCTTTTCTTTATTGAATATAGAACAGATAACAACACCACCAACTTCTCAATAAAAGGATATTTTCACTCCACTTTCAACATGTTTTGGTGAGAGTTTGATTTACAAAGTGGCCATATTCTGTCTTTTACATTGCGGCAGTAGCACCCACCTACAATATTATATGATGAATGTGATTGACAGAACAATAATCCAAAGATGTGCTGGATATACTTTCGAAAGGATCTGGCCATCCCCAAACACTTCCTGTGGGCACTTTCTCAGATGGACTAGTGAACTATATCAAGCGGTCTGTCTGATGTGTCAGATGAGTGGTGTCAGAACATCAACGTAAACTTTGATCCCTCACTTGTCAAATTTGAAGAGAAAATTGTTTTTTAAATGTTCTGCACATTTGCACATTGTATTGTTGTAAGCATTATTCATTTACAAATCATTTAATTTAAAATTATGAAGAGGCTCTTTATTTCAAGCTCTATGGTGGTAACTCGTGCTGGTTTTAGATTGTACCTGCAGGCACCTAAAAGACTCCTCTGAGGGCTACCAGACGCTTGCTGGCACCCTGTTGGCCACCCCTGATTTAGGGTTTCAATGGTTTCCAAAGTTTTCAGCTCAAGACCCCCAGATAACAACACCAGGGACCGGGGACTCCTGCACTGCCTATTCTTAAGACCAGCAGACCCATAAACACCCATAATTTTGCTGCCATTTGCAAGCTTAGATTTTATTTTTTACATTACCCTCAGTTTCAACCTGATTATATCACCTTAAAGCCCTGCAGAGTTGATCTGCCTTATGATCACCATGAAAGCTGGCAAACCCACTATCTTAGCAAAGTTGTTAGCACAAAGAGCGCCAGCTGGAATCTTGCCGAGTCCACTGATTTGATTAAAGCCATCTCTGCATGTTAGCTTTCACTGTGAAACTTTTTCTACCTCATTCTGCTGCTGTTTGATTGCCCCTCACTGAGGTCCTGTCTTGTTTTAGGTGGATGAAGAAGGGACCAATTCTGTCAATTTCAGCCTTTAACTAGCCTGTCTCTGCTTGAATGATGTGTGTTCATAGTTCTGTGCAGAAAATTAAAATGATTGCACCCTCAAGGAAATTCAAAGTTGTGTAAATTCCCATTTGATTTAAAAAAAAAAAAGCTGAACATTTGTTTCCTTGTTACTCCTCCAGAAATCCCCCTTCCCTCTCTCTGTTTATTTTTTCCTCACAGCTAAGGAGAAATTACATCATGAATTATACTGAACATACCCACCAAACAAATTAATTTTAATTAAAGTGGGCATGAGCAAGAGCCGGGGGTGTGAGCTGTCAGTCACAGAGACAAAAACTGTAATTTATATTTACCTACACTGCTCATTAAACAGTCTTTCAAACACTAAGGCGTCTGTCGTTTTCTCCCAGGGTGTTAAAAGTGTTCCTGTCCCGCACGGCTCAGAGGACGCCCTACATGACGAGCTGGCGGGTGCTGCGGCTGCTCCTGGTCATCCTGCTGGTGGTGCTGTGGTTCCTGGTGGCCTGGACCTCCGCTGTCTGTCAGAACCCGGAGCTGAGCCGCGCTCTGATCGCCGCAGGCCTCACCCCCGAGGGTCTGCAATTCAGCATGTGTTTGCTGGACCGCTGGGACTACATGATGGCTGTCGGTAAGTGTATTTGGGAGAGTGTCTTTTATTTTTATAGCTTCAACTGATGAGGAGTGACAGGACAAGTGAGGAAACTGTGGTCCATCTTACACCTCACTGTGTGGAGGGTTAAGGCTTGTATCTGAGGTCAAAGCTTACTCGATGAGGTTAAAGGCAAAGTTTATTTTGGAAACTTTGCTTTGGGGAAACTCTCAGGTGGTTTCAGATTGAAGAACTACTTTAAAACACATGGTACTCCTTAGTATATTTGTGCATTTATGAAAAATGTATTTACAGCACCCTGGCACGTCAAAACCTGCATAAAACACACACCAAGAACCTTTATTATCTGCGCTATAGAAGTTTTCTGCAGCTGATAAACCAATGTGACAAAATAGAAAATACAGTTCTCAGCATACTTCCTGATGCAAGCAGCAGCATCACTGCTTAAAATGTGCAGGGAAACACAGACAGACAGAGCTAGCTGGGTTTGATGCTACTATTAAACGGTATTTACAAACCCAATTCAGAGGAAGTTAGGATGTTGCCTAAAACGTAAATAAAAACAGAACACAATGATTTGCAAATTCTATACTTTATTGTTTATTGAAAATATTCTCTCATTTTAAAATTGATGCAAGCAACATGTTCAAAAAAGGTGGGATAGGGGCATGTTTACCACTATTTTTTGAAGATTTGTGGATATAATTTTTTCTTGTTCTTGCTTAAAACGAACACCGCCTGTCAGGAAAACTAGGCATAGATATGCTTTAATGTTTATCTCATACTAGAATGTGTTGGTAACAAAGCACTAAGAATTGTTATTTCTTCAAAAATCACAATTTATAACACATATTCTAACCTACGGACGCAGCCATTGTTTTACTAGCGCAAGGCATGCTGGGTTGATGACGTGTCATGGTTGAACTGTGCTGAGCCGCTACATTTACTCACTGGCTATCATGAGCGAGAATACCATAATAATGCCACATTGTGCTACTTTTGGGTGCAATTTCAGTCAAAGGGAAACAAGGGGAGTGATGTAAGTCTACACAGGTTCAGAAGTGACAAGAAGAGAAGAAAGGAGTGGGAAATCACCTGCGGGCGTACACAACTTCTCACTCCTGCAGATGAATCAGTCAACACAGCAGTCCGTAAGTCTACAGACTCGTCGTCAGCTTCCTCTGTGATCGTGGTCATGCTCGATGGTTTGCCATCAGCTACATCTGCAGGAGCGAGTTGTTGACATCCTCGCAGAAGAGCACCAAACGTCTCCTGCCTATGGCATGTCCTCAAGCATGTCTTCAACCATTGCACGTCATCAACCTGGCATGCATTGTGCTAGTAAAACGGTGGCTGCGTCCGTAGGTTAGTAAAATTTTTAAAGAAATAACAATTCTTTGTGTTTTTTTAAAAACACATTCTAGTATTAGATAAACATTAAAGCATATCTATGACTATTTGTCTTCACAGTTGGGGTTCCTTTTAATGTATGACTTGAGTTGCTCAACAGTCAAGGGTCTCCATTCCTGTATTTTGCCCTCAATAATACGCCACACATTTTCAATGGAGGACAGGTCTGGACTATAGGCAGGTCAGTCCAGTACCTGCACTGTTTTACTATGACGCCATGTTTTTGTTCCATGTGCAGAAAATGGCTTGGCATATTTTGATTCCAACATTAATGGAGCCTTCACAGATGTGCAGGATACCCATGCCATGGGCACTAACACAACCAAATACCATCACAGATGCTGGCTTTTGAACTTTGGGCTGATAACAATCTGGTTGACCCTTTTACTCTTTAGCCTGGAAGACACTGCTGACTTTGGTCAAAAGTGAGGAATCAGGACAAATATTGGGTCCATTGTCTTGTCATTATGTAGTGGTGTGGAGTTTAGTTCAGGTCCTTCTTGCGTTTGTGTTTGTATCTGCAGTTATCATCAGCACTCTTGTATGTACTTGCCTGTGCATGATGTGTTTTTGGTAGCTGCCACCAGAGGGCACACAAGTGCACCTGGGCTGTACAAAGCTACCTGCTGTGTGAGAAGTAAACCACAAACATGGTGACAATATCACCCAGAGTAAAACTAATGAAATGGGCTGCACAAGTCAATGTCATCATTAGATATGTGTGGGCTGATTAGCGGCTGTGCTAACTGGTGTTTATCAGCTATCATTGAAAACAGATGTTGTAGGTATAGGACCAGAGAAAACAGAGTGTCCCATTGTTATTTTATTAATCATCACAATAGAATGTTTCTCAGTACTTTATATATAAGAGAAAAAGAACAGCTGAGGACTAAGTCTATTTAATGTCATCAATATACAAGGTTACTGCATAAATCAATACACTGAACCTTTTTCCAGTAAGCATACCAGACTTCTAACACAGAATTTATCTGTGACATGTTTGTGTCAGAGCAGTATTAATTAAATGTGGAGAATGATGAACTTGTTTTTTTTATTTCATCTTATAAACAGTGCCATTTTATCCTGAGGCTGTGCTGACTCTGTGACATCTCTGTGTCTCTACAACAATCTGATTATCTGAACGCTGAACATGGATATTCAAGAATAAATGTATGTCCAGCCCTCATTGGGTGATGCCCCAACTTAAGTGTCTCCACTTGCACTCTGTTTACCTGCCCTCTTGCAGAGCAAAAGTAAGAGATGGGGTTTTCTTTAGGTGTGTTTCTTTTGTAAGGTGGCCTGTGTGCAGTTCAGGGGTGAGGTTGCAGCACTGATGCATCTTTAATTTAGTTCGGTTGGATGTCATCCTGCACTTTGTCAAGTGGACCAAAACAGGTCAAATGTTGTGCAATGCAGACTCTCATCCCTGGTTGTGGCTGTAGCTCTGTTGAGTGGCTGCTATATCACCTAATGCAGAGGTAAGCCTTATGATTTATGCACAAAGTTTGCTTGACCAAACCGTCTTAGGGTTTCTGGACCACTCAGCCGTGAATATTGGTTGTTTCATCTTGCTGAGTGTTTTATTGTAAGCAACAACAAAAGACACATCTGGGATACCTCACAACTCCCCAGAAGAGAGTCCAGCACATTTGATTTTCTTTTGCCTCATATTATTTATTCCATCGCTCCATCACTCCATCAGTGACTCCGACCAAGGAGAGCACCAAGAGTTCTGCATGACCAACAACAACAGATTTAAATGAACCAAAGTTTTTTCCTCGATGTGGAACAATGAGACGAAGAAAAACATGTCAAGCTTTGAAAACGACACCCCTGCCTTAATAATGAGTCATAGAGGGATTATCACTACTGACTGGAAAATAGAGAAATTCTGAGAAGATGTAGAGGCACTTTGGCCCCTCGGTGAATAACTGATAGCATTTAGCCCTTAGCTTACATATTCAAAATTACAATTGGAAAGACAAACACATATTTAGTACTCTGGTGTACTTGATGGCCAATAGCACGACTTTATGGCTCCATGATTGTCTAGTCTAACATAACAGACAAGGAATGGCATTTTGCAGCACAGCACAGTTAGGCAGTATGTTGATCTGTAAAATGGAGATAAAGTTGTAAAGCCTCATGGCTGCAGTAGGCTAATCTGGCATATTGTGTGGAGCAATGTGTAAGCACATTCAACACAGGCATGAGCACGTAAACCTGCTCAAAAGACCAAAGGGCTGCTTGTTCCAGAAATGTTAAGATGACTTATTTGATTGTTTGTTTGTTTTTTTGTTTGTTTGCTATTACAGGGGCATTGCACACTTAAATATAACTGCACCAGAGTAAGCTAATAGCTAGTTTGCATCTGTTGTTCCTGGGCAGGTAAACAATTAATCCTCATTCCTTCTCCACATAAATTTGCTGTTGACCCTTAAATATATGGTCAAGTGAAACCAACAGTGCACTACTTTTTGGATCACTGTCCATGTTTGATCCTTTTCTAGCCTAGAAAATGTTGTCATAAATGGCTATATAAACTCTGCAGCACTTTTGCTGCATTCCATTTACGTCGGAACTGGGAAGAGGTGAGTGGGAATGACGACATATTAGAGTTTTCAGCGTTTCAGTAACAAAGTCGGAGAAAACTTGCCGATCTACCAGGCTATTGTTAGCCGTTGTTCGCACGCCCCGTGTTGTAGTTCGCACATACCAGATAAAGAATGCAAATAACACTATAGCAGCAGTTACATACAAATACATCATGTATACGGCTGATTTAGTGTGACTAACACTAGTCAGAAGTGCTAATAAACAGAATACTACAGGAGCTTAATGACTGTTTACACCCAGGGCAGCCATCTTCAGTTGTCAACTTAGGGGTGGTGAGGATCCGCCAACTTCCCATTAGGAAATTCCGACCTCAGGGAGCGTTCCTGTTGAAATTTCCCACTCAGAACCCCTGAAATCCCGACTTTGAATTGAACCAAGACCCAAAGATTGTCTGAATATTTACAGGTACTCCACCTTAGACCAAATAAACAGTCTGACAAAGCTCACTATCATGTTTTTTTTTTTTTTTAATGGGACAAACTCCAACAATGTAAAAGCATCCTAATTTAAGCAAAAAAAAAAAAATGAGTTATGTTCCTTTTAAATACCTTACACAATGTACACAAGGCACACCAAAAACTGAGTCAAAATCTGAAAGCACATCTTATTCATATGCATACAAAATTCCCTTTTTAATATCTGTTTAAGTACATTATCAGTCTGTTTAACATATATATATTTTTATTAACCAATGTCTGATAAAATATGACAAACAGCTTTTTTATGAATGAAATATTTGTAGGAAATAGTTCAACACTTATAATAAAAGTAAATTTAATTCTTTGGTTTTTGTTATGTTGTATTAATACCTTGGACAAATTTTCAAGGCACATCTAAAGATTTGCCTCGAAGCAAATCAGCATGTCCTTACACAGGATTTGAGAACCACTGGTCTATAATACATAGTCACAACAGTGTTTGTTATTTACTTTTTATGAAACAAAACCATATTAAAGGCAGAAAAGGATAATTAATAAGCCCTTGACTACTGCACACTAAAGTTCACTCTGTCACTACAGCAAAGTGAGACATTACACCGCAAAAGTTCATAAGTTCAGATGGAGCACACAAGCCTTTAGGTATTTATTCCCTTATTGCCGAGGGGATTTTTCTGGTAGTTTGATCTTTTTTTAATAAAATAAACATCATGGACACAAGCACAGATGTAGAAAAAAGTTGTTGACTTGCAGTTAGTCTAAAAACAAGCCTAAAAATCGCTCATGGCAGCCTCGAGAGTGAACCATGAGTGTTTAAACCCTGCAGGAGTCAGAGCAGCCTGGTTAAAGGTAAACAACCGGCACAGTTCAGACATGGATGGACACTGAGGGGCAAACAGTGAGTCAACAACCTCAGAGGATTGAGCTGTCAGTAATGTGGCTGCTCCATATCCGTCTTATCTGCTCTTACAGTTTATTCCTCTTTATGGGGCTGATAGTGCTGCCAGGGAGTGGACTGAGCACAAATGGAGAGGGCTGTTTGAAGTAGTTTAAACCCTTTGTGAAATCCCTCCCTCTTTGGTTGGACACTTGACTCTTTGCCATTTGTAATGACCGAAAATGTCCTGTAGCTTGGCCAACTTTTTATACATTCAGTATGTCAATTCTTTCATAAATTGGAACTTGATGAAAAAATGAAAAAACAAACTTCTCAAAACCCCTAAAAAAGAGTTGAAATTCATCAGATTATTACAGATGTCTGTACTGCTTATGTGCTAATAGGGTTGGTTAGAGAAGATTGATGCACCTATATATTGTGATATTTTGCTCTGCAGTACTGTATCAATATTTTATCACAAAAATGCTTATACATATATTTTAATTAACCTTCCTTCTGTGTTGGGGTTGGTACCGACCCATTTTAGGTTTTAACTGCATAAAAAAACCTTCATATTTGCATATTGCATCAAGGCTTTTTGACTGTGTCAGAAACCTTTATTCAAACAAAAAAAAAAAGGAAATAAAAACAATGAATTACAAGTGCTCTGTTGAAATAGCACGATCTTTGTTGTTAGGGTCGGTTTTGACCCAGTAATAAAAAAAAGATTATAAAAGAAATTAGTAGAGCCAAAACTGAAATCATGGTGCATCTGTGAAGAGGATAAATAGAGAAATGTTTATAGATGTTCACAAATATTCATGCTCATAAAGTTCTCTCGCTAAAAAAACTGTAAGTAAATATATATGTCGAAATTGACCTGTCACACCATAGATGTTACTAGTTAATAATTAGAATGGAAAAATGTGCATATACCAATATGTGTTCTGACACCCCCTAGTAATCTTGAGGTAACAATACAACCTCTTATTTGTTTATATATTTCTCTCGAGTTTCATTTTACATTTTTTTTTTAAATCAAAGGGTATTTAGACAAAGAAAGGCCCAAAGGCCCACACCAAAAGATATTAAAACCAGTATTTTCATGGATAATGAAGCCTGACAAGGTAACCAAGAGATAAGAAAAAAAATGCATGATAGATAATTGTTTTTAGTGTAATTTACAGCTGATTTAAAGCATGGGTCAAAACAGACTCTAGTGTGGAGCATCTATAGAGAAAGCTAACACAGTACAAGGGTTAATGATTCATGCAATTTATGAAGCAATTGTTTTGTATTTTTGATCAGCCTCTAGAGGGTCATAGCAGACATTTTTCCATTTGACTTTCAGTCTCTCTTTTACAATATTTGCCATAATTTCTGTCTTTGAAACATACAGCAAAGGTTTCCATGTTGCAGGAACTACACACACTGATAAGAAATGGATTTTTTATGTACATCACTATGTTCTTACTACTATAAAAAAGCTTAAAATAGCGTATTATGTGAAAAAAAAAAGATGACGTGATATGTAGTATCTTCCTGCTTATAGTATCGGGATGTTTGTGATATATCATATCATCACCTCTGCATCACGGTGTGTTTTGTATCACCAGAGTCTTTATACACACTTCCAGTCAAAGATGTCCTCCTGCTGCACATCAACAAAGAAACATGTTTTGCTCAAAGATGTGTTGAATGCTTTGATCAGCTTTGCTAATCTATACTTACGTTAATCTGTGAGGTGACGTTAACACTAGTTTACTACAGAACAGAGTGGTGGAGGGATGATTTTGTCAGCCAACCTTAAAGTTGGCATTGTGCTGATTCCCTTGACAAAAATGCCAAATTATTGCTGCATGTTCATTTTTATGTAAAATCATATCTTCCTAACATTCAGAACATCAAATATTGTCCAAAAGAATCTTTAATTTTGCCTTTGAGCATATGTAAGTAATCTTTGTGATTCTAAAAGGCTGTGGACCTGCAGTCGAACACAGAATTAGCTTTATTTATTTGTGCTGTAGATCAAGTTATATCTAAGTTATGGAAAAATGTTTAAGTTTTACAAATGTCCTCCTGGGGAACTGCTGCCGGTTATGGCAGTTGCTAATGCAGCTGAAAGGGGTTGGTGTCCCTTACATCCAGAACCTCAGGGTGAAAGGTTTGCGCCCTTGTGCCCTTAGACTTCACCGCATGTAAACTCTTACAAAAGATGTAGGGTTGCCATCCGCTGGTGTCCCCTATGACAAGTTCCACCTGAAGCTTTGATTCATGAAAAACCCTCTCTGGGTAGAGGCTGCAGTTTAACAACATATTCTTTTAACAGCCTTTCAATTGCTTTAAATCAAGCTGTTAGAAATTAGTACTTCTCTTTCCCAACAGTTCTCTCATGTTATCCCTGTCATGTCTCAGCGATGCCAAACACTCCCTCACTGCTGCATTGTGAGTAATTTTGCACACGGGTGACTCACAACGCTAATGACTCAAATGCAACACACAAACACATGGCCAGCCAAAGGTTACTTGCTCTTCTGCTGTCAGTGAGCTTTTCTGTGTACTTCTATTTTGCACATTTTTATCTCAAGGTGTCAGTCCAATTTGTGCAGCTTAGCCTCTTTACCAAGCACCTACTCTCATAAAACACCATGAAGCCTCTTTACCACATCTGCATTTAAATTTTGGACACTGCAACCTGAAGTGTTGTTTAGATTCATGCACCGCTCTCTCTCCTTCAGTCTGTCAAGCCAGACAGTGCATGCAGATGTCTATAAACAGGGTCACGTAAAGATAAGGGAGGGGACGGGAATGGCCGCTCCCCACACAGTTATTTGATTTTAGTATGACGGTCCCCAGACCCCAATAAAAACAGGCTCTCGACCCATTTTGAGTTGGGACCCAAGATTAGGGAAAGTCAGCGGCTTGATCCCGAGCTTCTTCATTCACATGCTGTGTGTCCTTGGAAAGGTACTTGACGATAAATGGCTTCCACTGCTGTGACAGTGGCGTATTAATGCTTCTGGATGACGTTAGTTGATGGAGACAGGTCAAAGCAGCCTCTGCCATCAGTGTGTGATATAGTGTGAATATTTAAGTGTGCGATCGCTTGAGCCATCAGATCAGATCTGGTTAGCGAGTCTGCAGACCAATCAGAGCACCAACAAAGAGTTAATGACAACCATGACGATTTACCTCGATCCTCTGTGTTCAGTGTTTTTGTAGTTGTGCTTAAACAGTCTATTTGGATATTTCCCCCTCTGACGTCATTTAGGGCTATGTAATCTTTTTTGCCACTGCTGTTTTCAGCAGTAGCAACATAACATCTTAAACACTAGAAATACAAAATAAGGAAAGAAACAAATATACCAAATGAATGCTTTAAGCAGTCAGATCCATCTTGCCGAACTACATTGACTGTGAGCGACCCACAGCAGCACGGCCCGATCAGAGTCCTTTAGGAAGAGGGGAGAGCTATGAGCAAGATGACAGCAGGAAGTGACTGCTCGTACAGAGATCAGCATAGATGCCAACAGCCTCAGTAGCCGTTTTATCAGATCTGGTCCACATTTCTTTATTAAATGAAAAACAAAACACTGAAGGCATTTTCTGATAGGAGGGATATTTAAGGTCCACTTCAACATTTTTTGGCAACATTTTTTTCTACTGACTGCCTCGATGTTTTGCACTTTACACTGTGGCAGTAGCATTGCGTACTACATTATCTGATTGGCCCCTAATGAATGTGATCATACACTTACCTGACAGATATGCTTTTGAAAGATTCTGCCTATTCCCAAACACTTTCTTTGGGCTGTCTGCTGAGAGTTTGTTTGTTAATTGTCCTGCAATACTCAGAATTGTGTGGAGGCTTTCATATAAAGGCTTCAGCTCTTAAATGACATTTTTTCTTGTTGTAGCTTGATGATGGTGTTTGTTGTTCAGGTCACCTCTACCTGATGTGTTTACTCATGAACAGTTAAATGAATGATGATGTGTATTAAGTAAACACTGAGGATGATCTAATAAACAAGATGGACTACTTTACGCTTCATGAGCTTTGGCGCTGAACACTATAAGAGAGTGAGGGGTGCTGCATTTATTTTCATTTGGCATAAATTTGTCTCCAGGGACTTTACAGGGCTTACCAGCACAATAATCTATCATGGACATAAAAGCAAAATGGAATATAATAAAAGCACATAAAGTAAACCTAAGGACAGCAGCTGATGATAAAACACAAACTGCAGGCTTTATAACTCAAGCTTAGAGTAGAAGACTGCTCACCTGTCATGTACTGATGCTGCTCTCTAACTTCACCTTGATTGCTGGTACTCTACTCTCAGGCTGTTTTTTAGTGTACCCTAAGTTTTTTTTTTTATTCTACACCCACACCACTCAGAGCATCTTTTTCTATTTATGCACATTCATCCTCAGATCATCAATGATTTGGAGAAAGTGAGTCATGCTTGAAGACTTCTCTATAAAAGATAAAACATTCACTGAACTGTTAACTGAAGGCAGTGCAACAGGCACTGTACACACATTATTTGTATGAGAAACTAATATTGTATGAAGGGAACTGATTCCAGCATCTCATTGTTTAATTTTTTTATTAAGATTAATTTGTTGAATTGTTGTGCATGGTTGATTTCACTGGCCAAAGAAAGTTATAAGTCACTCCTGTTTTAGAAGATGAGACCTGAAACAAAAATACAAACCCACTCTGAAGAAATAATAACTTACTTCATTATTTACTTCTCAACAAAAGTTTGGAAAGGTTAATTCAGCCAGTTATTTCTCCCCTTTAATAATGCCAATTACTGTAATATTTTATGTTGTTAGAAAACCTTTTTAGTCACATTAGGTTCCTCGGTGAAGCAAGGGTGAAGAACTGGGGCTCTAATTTCCTGGCGCAACTCACCGCCGTTCGCAGCCAATTCAAAAGAAAAGAAAAAAGACAGAGAGATTCTCGCTGAATAAATGTCACTCGGTGTCTTAAGGATTTACCTGTGATTGCCCATATTTCTCTGTTTTAATCTTTATTCTTAACGTGATCTAAAAAGATGGAGTACATTATTGAAAGGAGGATGAGGAGGAGATATTTTTTCACCAAAGGCGCTGCTATTTGGCGATGACAGACCAGTAATGCAGGTGGATCACAAGCATGATGAATGGATTAGCCTGCTGCTGTGTTTAAATGTAATTATCACTTAATTTTGTACTCATATTTATGGTAAAGGAACAGATGACATCTGTCCTGCAAAGTGGTCCACACGGTGACGCGCAACGTGGCCTCCGATGCGCGGCCCGGTGGCCCCTGTGCTTTCACAGCTGCTGTAAAAGTCACAGCGGCTCTGACCTTCTTCCCCACCGAGGTGAAATTGTCACTGCGCCTCGCCCGCGGCGCATTTAAAGGCGAGGAGAGGCATTCATTTGATTGATGAAGATTACACTCGGCTGTGTTAAACCCACTCACGCTTCCTCTCCTCCCACTCTGCTACTTGCGCCGGTAGGAGGCACGGAGGCGTGGGTGCACCTGCCTGCGCCAGACTGCGCTGTGCACGAAACTTGCAAAATGCCCTGGACACACCCCGTTGGCGCGGCGCAGGGCAGGTGCGCCCCGCCTGCGCCTGGTCTACGAAATTAGAGCCCCTGGTCTTCGTGGGTTGTTGTTTTCTTGAGATGCCACAGTTAGTGGTTTGTGTTTGACTTCACCAGTCTCACGTAACTTGGCCCCAAGTTTGGAAAAGATACCAGGACTGACACCAGCTAATGCTGCCACTCTGTGTCCTGGAAAACTAACTAGTTGCAGGAGATTTTGACACATAGGGCACTACAGACACATTAAGATGTGGTAATCATTCAAAGAATGCACGGTCCTTACAAGTTGTGCCTATCAGGGGGACTATTCAGACTTTCCAATGGTATAAAATACAGTACCAACTGACATTATTAAAGAGGAGACAAAATCAACTGAAATAACATTTACAAACTTTTTTTAAGTATAGTTTCTGTTACCTCCACCAAGGAGGCTATGTCTTCTGCTGGCATTTGTCCATTTGTTTGTCCATCTGGCTGTGAGAAGGACAACTGAAAGAGTTTGCAAGAGATTTTGACAACATTTCCAGGAGAGGGTGGTCATAACATAAATGATTCGATTTTGCTGGTGAGCTGAATGTTGATGCAGATCATGTAATTTTTTTAGTGATTTTTTTATGATGTGGAGGAGAGAAACAGAAACAGTGCTGTTTTGTTCTGTAGTGACAAAAGGGAAAGTGATATAGGGCATTCTTTTGTTACTTTATGGGTTACATTTATATAGATAATTAACTGATAATGGATTATTTGGCTTGCAAAATAAATGTATTATTCATTTCACATAAAAGTAACCTGAGCACTCACCTTGTAATTCTATAACCCCAACAATGTATATATTTTAATGCTGTCAAAATTTACACTTTAAAAACACATTAATGCTACAATACTTTTAATGCCAGAGCTACAGACATGTTAAAATCATTTTAACCCTGGTCTATTCATGAGAAACCAGGAAACGATGCGTTAGTAATGCTGTGGCAAACAGAAATGGATGAAAAAGGAGAATCTTTTGTATGACAAAATCACCTTTCAGGCTGTACATTTTATTTGTATCGTGCCTAAAAAATGAAAACAACTTTACTGTTGAAATATTTACAATTGAATTGAAGTTTTCACCCAAAATTCTTTTTCTTAAAGTTACATTTTAACACATCATGATGACATTTTATTTAAATTCACTTTTCTCAGCCAACCTTAAACAACAATGTAACCACATGTCAGCATGTTAAGTAACAAAACTGACTTTTTTCCTGACAATTTAAACACAAATTTCAATATAGGAAAAAGACAAACAATGCCGTCAGACTGTAATTTTTTAAACCCCATTACCTTAAAAAGGTAATGCATTTTGGTTTGATTTAATACACAGAGTTGGTTCACTACAAAATCATAGATGATATATGACAAAATAATTTAGTAGCTCAAAAACTCATTAAGAGGTTAATAAGGTAGTAAAGTTAAGGTATGGGTCAGCATTTACAATGCACACCAACACTTGCGTTAAGGTGCCCTGCCACAACTCATGACCACTGTTCTAGAGGTATTAATGCTAATTTATGTAATTACTGAAAATTGGACAATAATGTGTTATTACTCGAGGTCACAAACTATTTTAGGGACGATGACAAATGAGCAGATTCTGAAAAGCTAGAATGAACAAACACTTAGCAGTTACAACAATTTTGAAAAACATTTAAGGTAACCCAATGCACCTATAAGGGAGAAATCAACCACATTACATCTTAAAGTTCCTACTTAAATCACCATTTCTAGCTTACACCTGGATATATGAAACTATTTTTGACGCACTTTCTTTTTGTTTTTTAATAGATTTGAAACAAATGATCTTTGGTTTGATCTTTGGACGGCTCGAACAGACCTGACAGCTTTACCTTTATCACTGCAGCCTTATTAAGTTACATTTAGGCCTGCCTCTAGGCAAGCATTGTATCAGTGATTACTGTTAAACCTGTTCAGCTCCTTATATTTCCAAAAACAAATGTAAAAGACCGAACCATCATTTAGTTTGGTCAAATTTTTGTCCTTTTTTAAATCAAGATGCTCATCGTCACAGCCAGTGACAGAGGGGGTGAATTAGCACTCATTTACTTTGTTTTTGTATTACAGAGCATGTTATCATCATCAAAGTGTCGCATTCACCACTATAATCAGCATCATATTCCAAGGATAACTTTTACCTCAGCTATTTTTGTGTAACTACTTAACTGTACAGTAAATATCACAACAAAATGATTAATGACTAAAACAAATGAAGACCCAGCTTTATTGACACTGATTCAGTTCTTCAGCAAGATAAATGACTGCACGATGTATTGCCTTCTCGGACCTTTTAAGCCTCAAACACTCCCAGAAAAGACCTCTTTGTGGGAAATTGCAGGTAATATCCTGAAAATACCCCGTGAGTGCACCGATAGCCTTGCTGTTGTGTGATACAGTAGCTCTGCAATGACTGTGTCTTGAAGCAGGAGGCTGTGATGGGCACCTTGCGGAAGCCGCTCTGACAGCAGGGAGAATAATCCTGTTTTGGAAAGTGGGAGAGGACGGATCCCTAAGAGAAGCCTCTTCCTGTCTCTAAAAGCTGACAGACAGACGGGCAGACTGAAAGAAAGAGAGACAGCAGGAAGAAGAGTGAAGCGTGTGAGGGATGAAGCTTGTATGGATGTGGGCAACTATGCAGAACCAGCAGGGGAAGAGGAGGGTGGGGAGGACAGTTAAGGACACTTTGGAGACAAAACAGAGGGGGAAAGGGCATCTGGAGAGGAGAAAAACACATACTAAGAATGAAGCACATGGAGCATAATTTAGCCTCTGTTTTTTTATTTCTAGATTTCCTGTGTTTTGTGATTGGCAGCCCTAAAGAGACATGCATCCAAACATTTTATCTACTGTGTTTTTCCGTGATAACAAGAAATTTCTATTTTCAAAACTTCACTTACTCTACAATCCTAGCTCAAGACACACACCTACAAAACTGCAAGCATGATGCCATCATTATCCATTCATGATACTTAAGGGAACTGAAAATTAGCCCCCATTCACTGTGTATTGCAAGTGTTTAATAAATGGGCTGGAACACATAACAACTCTTACCAGGCTGGAAGTAGCCCTTGATTGCAAAAATCATAATTGTTATTATTCTGATAGATATTGACATCATGATTAAAAACATAACTCACTAATTATGAAACAGAATGTCTTTTTTACAGTCGTGCAACTTAACCACCAGATCTTACTAAAATGATATTATATCCTTAGAGTTCCAGTTATGTAAACAGTGGTCATCTCTCTCACTCAGAAACTGTGAGTTCCTCTGCTGATATGACGCCGTAATCTTCACTCATCAGAGACAAGATGTAGTTCTTCTGCTGATGTGATGGCGCAGTCCTCTCTTATCAGAGACAAGATATTCTGTCTTGATTTCTTGTTTACGGTTTCTAGTTTCAGATTGAAGGCATTTCACACAGGCATAAGGATCATAATACGTGTATAATCATGATGATAATAGACATATACATTTTCTTTCCAAGGACCATCCTGAGTGGATTGTCTGTCACAAAAATATAACTCCACTTTCTATTGGCTTTGTTCTGCTGTATGACTTTCCAACCTCCCCTATATGTTCAATAGCATTAAAATGTTGCAGGGATGACATATTTTTGTACGCCAACCAGGAAGTTAGCATCACACTGACCCCCTTGACTTAAAGTTTATATGAGATTTTTCACTGTTCACGGATCATTGTTGATAATAATGAGCTTCACAAACAAACCTAACTTTCACAAGTATTGAGGCTTAAATGCAATCAGCAGGAGTAAAAAAGCTTTTATCAAGCTACTGTGCAACCTCAACATGGCGGTCCAACTTAAAAGCAGCTACCACACTACCAACATATAATACCTTGTTGTGACCTCTTGTTTGAGAATTTCACAGACCTACAACCAGCAGCAAAATCATAGCATTGCCTCAATTTATTTCCTTCATAATTTCAGTATGATGACAACCCACTCATGCTAAGGCATCATTTTATTACGAAAATACTGTAGTAACAAATGACAAAAATGGTGCCAAAACTGGGTTGAGTCAGGCCAACATGAGCTGGTACTACATATCAAAAAGCAATAATTAAAATTAGCTTTAAACATACAATATGTAAAATCTGCCACCAGGAGGCTGCCAGTCAGAGCAATTCCTCTACTGTTTACTTCTTGTTTTATTTTGAGAACCCTAGAAACTGCTCTCTGTGAAGTTTATTTGAAAACAGTAAACCTTTTTTTGGTTCATTGGATGTTTTTTTGTTATAATTGGGGAGAAAAGTTGTTAAAATAGCCTATTTTTATTGCAAAAGCATTATGTATGTATGTAAGTATGCATAGCCTAAACCAGTTAGGCTTTTCTCCCTTAGGGCCATTTCAAACTGGATGCGTTTTGCTGTTCTGTTTTCATTTCGCTGTGCAAAATCTTGAGAATAGGAGGCTTGCCTATTTCTTCGAGAGCTGCATGTGTTTTTCAGCCAAAACAGACAGAAAATGACAGAGAGCCACATTTACCTTCATCCAGCTGGTATGTATGTTCACAGTGGTAGAATATGTCACAGAAGAGATAGAGACCGTCCAGTTACTCTTCCTGTCTGTGCCTCTCAGAGTTGAAGCTCCAGTTTTCCTCCTCTGTGGAGAAACTCCCCTTGTTCATCAGAGTGCTTTAATTCTGCAGGTTTCCCAGGTCAGTTATGCAATGAATCAGGTTCCTTGTGGGGAGATTTATTTTGGTTCTTCCTAAACTTTTGATAGAAGCTCGTTATTGGGGTGATGTGTATGAATAGACAGCAGGGAAATATGCACTGTCTGGCAGTAGCTGACAGCCGCAGTAAATGCATGCTAACATAATGCTTCCAGTGTGAAACGGGCATTAGAAGTAAAATCCATTAGTCATACGGCCCATCCCTTTTGGTATCATGGGGGATGGGAGCTGGGATACACCCTAAACCGGATGCAAGTCATACTGTAGAGAGACAGACAAACAATCACACTCACAGCTATGGGCTATTCAGAGTCACCATTTACTCTTACAAGCATGTTTTTTTCATCTCTGGAGTGGCCGGAGAAAACCCACCTAGGCATGGAGAGAACATGCAGACTCCTCACAGGAAGGCAGCGGCAAATATGGGGAGTTAAACCAGCAACCTTTTTGCTTTGAGGGAGGCACACTAACCTGCTGTACCACCACACTACCCCCAGCAAAGCAAATCATCCGTGAAATAAAACTTAACCTTTTAGAAAGACCGTATGGAAAGCAGTTTTGTTAGGTCCTCAGAAGAAAAGGAGAAAGAGAAAGAAAAATATTGACCAGCGGACCAGTGGAGGTAGGTGGAGCTCAGTAATGTGTCTCTGTGTACAGTACAATACTAGAAAAGCACTCGGAGAGCGCAGACCTCTGCCAAGCGGCTCAGTTCCAGCAGTGGCTTTTCCACAACCCCTGTAAAAGATCCAATTCTGGATCACCAGATCCAGAATAGTGTCAGGATCTGGACCAAACTCAGCACATACATGGAGATTGTTGTCCTGTATGAACACAGGTTTGGGAACATCACTTAATATTTGGATTTTATCTGAATTATTGAATGCTGTCAATGGGATTTCTCATTATAAAGTTCAATGTTTCATTGTGACATCAATCTGGATTGGATTTAGATGAAATTTGCCTTGATGATAGAGAGATGGACCCCATATAATCGTGTATAATTGGAAGCAAATCTGTTGAGAAATGAAAGAGATATATATTTTTTTAAATTCCGCCCAATGTTAACCGATGAGATTTTATTATTTTTTTAAATTTGATGAATTTTTTTAATCCAGACCAATATCTATATCACCATCAAAATTTAATGGCTTCTTCCTCGGACCAAACCACATCTCTGGTAAAATGTCCATGTAAATCCATCCAGTAGGTTTTTTGTAATCTTGCTAACAAACAAACAAACAAACAAACAAACAAACAGACAGACAGACAGACAGACATACAGACCCTGACAAAAACATAACCTCCTTGGCAGAGGTAATAAACATAAAGACTGTAGTATAATTTATTTATTGATTGATTGATTGATTTATTGATTTATTTCATTTATTTTTTTTTATCTCAACCTTAAAACAAACAAACAAATAACAAACAACATCCAAATCAATGCAAAATAATATGTCCACCAAACTGTACATGTCCATCAAACAATTTAAGCATGTGAGTACATACACATGCACAACAACCAGTTTGAGAAGGAACAGAAAGAAGCAAAGAGCTTATCTAGTCCTGTCCCTTACTTACAATACTGAATTACAAATCAATACCTGCTGTCATTATTCATGGAAACAATGCAAATTCATGGGTAACGGTAACCTCATTCTTCATATGAATCACCAAGAGAACAAACCAAAACATCCTAATAGTAAGTAAGCACTTCAGAAAAATCTATATATACATTATATACCCATATTATGCATATCTACATATTACAAATACAGTATATACCTAATCAAACTTTTTAAATGTCGACAGTATTCATAATCATCCATCTCATACTACTATATACATACAAACTCTTCCCTGTAGTATATCTGTTCTAAACTACATTTTATGTTATTTACTATAATTACTTGCATATGTTAATAGTAATCAGTGTTAATATACATACCTAAAATTACTTATATGCTAACAAATTGTTTTATCCTAAGGCCATGTTATTGCTAAATTACTTGTATGAATTTAATAATACTTGTCTATGGTGTAATTTAAATATTTGCATGTTAATGCATATTTTTAAAGTGACATCCAGGCTGTTCCAGAGTTTGACTCCACAAACAGAAATGCACATACTTTTAATAGTTGAGTGAATGATGGGACAAATGAAATTATGTTCACTCCTTAGATTATAGCTCCCCTCTCTGATTTTGAAATTATTTTGTAAATAACCAGGTAACTCATTATGCAATGCTTTATATAGCACTTGAGCTGTTTTCAGATTCACTATGTCATAAAATTTTAGCAGTTTTGATTTTAAAAACAGAGGGTTGGTGTGATCTCTGTATCCAGCGTGATTTATGATCCAGATAACTCTTTTTTGTGATGTGCAGATCTTTTTGTCTTGTATGTGTTTCCACAGACTTCTACACAGTAAGAGAGGTATGGCAGGATCATGGAGCAGTAGAGTGTGTGTAATGATTTTTTTGGCAATGAATATTTTGTTTTGCTCATTATTCCAATACTCTTTGATATTTCTGAGCACTGATATTTCATGTATGGTTTCCAGCAGAGCTGCACAGGTTTTTGCACAATACTTGTTAATTTTATCCCTGCACAGGTTTTCGCACAGTACTTGTATAGTCTCTTAACTGCACGAGTTTTTGTTCACCTAGGGTATTCTTTAATTCTTTCTTGGGGTTAATATATTATGTTTGGGAGGGGGATATTATTGCTATTTCTTGGGGGCAATCTGTAAAATTGTTTCATGTCATGTTCGTCTTGTAATCTGCTACTGAATGCTTTGAATTTCCCTCGGGATCAATAAAGTATCTATCTATCTATCTATCTATCTATGGTCAATCAGAATACCCAAAAACTTACTTTTACACTCAATAAATACATCTTCAATTGCCAACTCAATTATATTATGAATTTTTCTATTTCCAAAGACCATAAACTTTGTTTTACTTATGTTTAGTGAGTTTGTTTGTGTCAAACCAGCATTTAAGTTTACACAATTCATTCTGGACCATGTTTAACAGCTGCTCTGGGTTATCTCCATAAACATAAAATATTGGTGTCATCAGCAAACACAATATACTTAAGTAAGTCAGACACTTTGTATATATTGTTGATATATAAAATAAACAATATCAGCTTAGAGGGATTTAAAACATTAACTTAAGATAGATTAACACACTGGCTGAAGTGGAGAACTAAAGCATACTTGGTAACTCAGCTCAGACTCGATCCTAAAAAGCTTGCTAGGGGAAATTGACTTGCTCGGATTTAAACACCAGGGACCCAAAGTTCAACTTAAACTTGCAGTTTGATTACTGGGCATCAACACTAGAGTAGAAAATGTGTGTTAATAGTGAAAAAAATAAAAAATGAAAAATAAAAGGATCCCAGTTTTTCCCTCTGACAGACAGTAAGAACATGTTGCTGTAAAGTACAGGATGCACGCTGTGGAGTTTGATGATTTTTACAGCTCAGTGCTGCTTGTTTTGCCTGTGAAAATCTAGCCTGTTGTTTTTCTGTTTTCACTTCTACTGATACAAAAACACGAGTCCTCCTAGAGAAAAGATAAATCGTTATGTTTGTGTTGAACTGCAGTGAAAAGCAGAATTGATGCAAAACAGTATCCACATTGTTAACAATAAGCTTTTAATTTGAATCCACAATTAATCAGCATTAGTCTGAATTGTCCTTTCTCCTCCACAAACAGCTTTCCATGCACCCCCATTCAGACGCTAAGTACCATGTTATGAGTGATGATTTATAGACTCAGCCTGCTTATGAATATTGATGCTGTGTAATCATTGTAAGTACTTTATGGATTCATGCAAACACGGCACAGTTATTAGTGCTCATTGCACTGTCTGCAAACAACAACAGGCATGTAGTGCTCATACTGTCAACTCTTGTGTTTGGGTAACTTTATTATATGCAAGCTCTCCATTAATAATTATATTTCTTTCATTCACAGTTTGTTTTCATTGATGTAGACCACCTTGACTGTAGTTCTCTGCCATCATATTGGCTGTAACTACTCCCCAGCCCTCATATTAAGACAGGGGCACACTCAAGAACAGTGTGGCTTAGTCGCAGTTTATTTCAAACATGAATGAAATAAAAAATGTAAATGGGCCAGGAAATAATAATAATAAAAAAAAAGAATAAATAACAAATATTGCATATGTGTACCCATCTATACACACTGAATCTTCATGAGGCTTCATACAAATCAATCACCATGTTTGAAAGGGAGAAGAAAGAAGAATAAATCCCTGGCCACTCTCACTAAAACTCTCACTAAAACATGTTGGAAGTGGAGTTAGAGTATCCCTTCTAGTGAGAATTGCTTTCAGTGTTGTTATTTTTTTCATTAGATAAAGAAATGTGGTCCAGATCTGATAAAACTGCTACGGAAGCTGTTAGCATCTATGTTAATCTCTGTATGAGCAATCATTTCCTGTTGTCATCTTGCTCATGTCTCCCACCTCTTCCTGCGCTAAAGGACTCGGATCGGGCCATGCTGCTTTGGGTCGCTCACCGTCATTGCAGTTTGGCGCTTGGCAAGATGGATCTGTCTGATTACAGACATTAAATCAGGAGGATCAAGCTAATGCTAAAGGATACTAAGCTGTGTCATATGATATGATAACTGCTTGAAGCATTCATGTGGAATATTTGTTTCTTTCCTTATTTAACTGTGTTATGTTGCTGCTGCTGGAAACACATTGTTTTTGATATGGCTAAAAAGATTAAAGTAGGTCAACAAGATTAAAGAACAGGCTTTGTTGTGAAGAAATGTCTGATTCTGAAGCAGACTGTTTTTCTCATTTAATTGTTGGGCTTGAATGGAGCAACAATTAGTGGCGACTGCCAGGCTATGTCAACAAGTAGGCGGGTATTTTTGAAAGCTGAGGTTTTCCCCCTCCATTTTCAGAATTTATCCCATCTGCAAGCATGATGTTTTTAAAAACATCCAATCCATGAAAAAAAACACATTAATGCATAAATGCTGTCACAAATGCTTTATTTGGATGTAAAAAGATTGCTCAAGCACCTCAGAAAACTTTTCTCTCTGATTTCCCTGCTTGAAAACTGCAGTTTGAGAAAGCTGGAAGTCCTGACCCAGACTTGTTTCTAATTTTACACTGGTGTGGTGGCCTTTATGTTTCATTTAAGAAGTGTTTTTAAAGCCTCTGTAACGGTGTAGTTTTGAGCCAGCTGCATGGCAGTAGTGGTGTAGTTTGCTGTCAGAAGTAGGAGCTCTTTTTTCAGTTTGTTAACATAATTTTTTCTTCTTGCTTGCAAGCATTTATACATTTAGTGGCTATTCATACATAATCTACATAATTTTCACAGTCAAATGGAGGCTGTTTGTTTGCTTACCATACCTCCAGTTTTCTACTTGGTCCACAGTCGGACTTGATTTTATCTTGTAATATTAATGCGACATTGTTCTTAATCAGATTTTTAACTACTGCCCTTATAGCTATACATGCCATTAATGTTGGTCTAAGGACTGATAATTTCATTTCAATTTTTTAAATGTTTGATTTGCTGGAATAGTCCAACCACACGGAACAGGACATTTCAATTTACCTTAAACTGATACACCAATACCTTATTAGTAGTCTAAGATGGGAGACTGACTGTGTGCAGTCTGTTTCAGATTGTCTGGGTGGGGCCGTCAATCAATAATGATGTAGAATCGGAAGCTATTATTGCTTCTGATGGTCTGACTTCTTTTACCCACTGAACTGCAGTAAGAATTGCCTCCATTATCTCTGCATATATTGATAAACTGTTGCTTCTTCGTTTAATGTGTTCGACTTTGAATTCTGGGACTGTGAGCACAATACCTGTTGTGCTGTCAACATTCTTTGAAGTGTCTGAGCAAATCAGTGCAAATCCATAATACTTGTTTTCTATGTAGGCTTGTATTGTTTGGTGATGCAGTATTTCCTTTTCTTTAACTGTTTTATGAACAAAGTCAAATCCACCTCTGAATCTGTAAATAATGTACGACTGTCTGCTGGGTTGATGCATATGTCATTTATTTCTACCTCTTTTGCTTTTCTCTCTATTGTCCATTGAAGATTAAAGATGTCAGTAACAGAAAAAAGTCATCACCTTCACTTTTGTAAAATGACAAAATAAGCCTGAAAAGCATGCCTGCTTTTGTCACCTGGAGAATACAGCACCCACAATAACATAAAAACCAGCTTTGAGGAGAGACTAACAGTTAATATTGAATATGTCTCATTAGTGTTACCCCATGAACATGACCACTGTATGAACACAGACTCGTGGAATTCACCTCATTACATTCAAAATAATGCACATTGCTTTCTGCTGCTGATGTGTTACATAACATCAACACATCTGATTTAGGTGATAATGAGCTACGTGAGCACAGATACACTATAGTTTATTCTGAGATGTGTTGATAACTGTGTAGACACCTTTGGATTGAACATATCTATACTGTGAGCTGCTGTGTGAATGTGTGACCTGAGCCAGGCAAGAGCACTGTATCACTAAAGCCCTTTGGCTTCAGGGTTAACAGCAAAATTCATTGGAACTTTTATGTACATAAGGAACGGCAAAGTAAACATTTGGTATTCAGTGCTACTAAGATGGTGTTAAGGGATCCATTTCTTTCTTCCTGTCATTATAAAACTGTTTATGATGACTTTGATTGACTTTGAATTGACATTTTGCTGGTTTCCCACACCCAGTCAAAGCAACAGTGTGCCGTACCAAATATTTAAAGGAACTTTTGACTTTTTGAGGATGAAGTATTTGAAAAATTTGTTGTGAAGGTCAGTCCTATGCTTTTCATGTCTGTCAAAGTGTGTAGCCTGTGGAGTTAGGAGTTGGTTGGGCTAGCTTATCATATTGTAACCAATTTACTTGACACCTTTGGAGGGATGCACAAAGTGATGGACAAAGTACAGTGTTTCAGTACTTGAGAAAAGTATGAATCCTTCCATCCAGTATGTATACTGCTTATCCCTTTCAGGGTCACAGGGTGCTGAGGCCCAGCTCAGCTGACATTAGGTGAGAGGCAGGGTACACCATGGACTGGTCACTGCTGATTACAGGGTCAAATATTACTTAATACCAGTGAAGGTTGCTAAGTCAAAAATTATTATGGAGCGACAGCATGGCTGACCTTCTGCGACTTTATCAACTCTGTTCTAGAGCTTGTATCCTGTTTGTACCTTTCCTTGAAAAACTTTTTTCTTAGTGTGACTTGATCAATTAAATGTTCATGGTTCATGGTTGTGTCAGCTCTGTGTCTGACCTTGTTTTTTCACAACAATCAAAATGATGACACCTAATGCTCCCTAATGTCGGGCTAGTAAGTTATGTTTCCATGATATAAATTACACTTAAAATTGTACAAGTGGCACATTTCCATATTTATTTTATGTTTTAGAAAAAAACCTACAAATCTCTTAAGCTTGTGTTACCACCAGAGATGGGCTCAAGTCACTTATTGCAAGTACAAGTTAAGTCTCAAGTCTTTTAGGACAGGACAAAGTCAAGTCTCAAGTCTTTTAGGACAGGACAAAGTCAAGTCTCAAGTTTCTATAGGGGGCAACCACAAGTCTCTCAAGTCTCTTGATAAGTTACTGATACTGAAAATCACTAAAAAATGACAATATTATTGGACAAATAATACTAACTATGAATGCATTTATTGTTTTTAGATTACACTGTGTCCTAACAAGCGATAACAATAAACTGTTATGAATAATCCCTTCCAGACTCACAAACAGAGAAATGTTTATCTATAAGTTAATAAAATCAGAGTTACAAAGTCAGTAATCAACTTCTTTTCTTAATATACCTTTGGATGCTTTTAATAATCTAGATGTTAATAGTTATAAGGTATCTTCTGTGTAATAATGCTACCAATAAACATTTGGAAAGACAGGCAGCAAATTAACACTTTGGAGCTTTTACTCTAAAACGCGGTTAATTTGACAAACACTTGTCACCTTTTGATTAAAAAAAAAAAACACAAGCCTGTATGTGCACTACTAAATATCACTTCTCTTTGCTGTAACATCACACACAGTTATTTATTATGTATCAAGCCTGCCCGCCTCTCTATTGGAGTTTGGCTACTGGCACACTAAATAAAGAGGACAAGACACATCATGCACTGCTACTTGTTTTTTAAACCAGAAATACAAAATAAATTGTTATGGTGCAAGTCTTAAACTAAGAGTTCAAGCTGAGTCTGAAGTCTTTGAGGGGCCAGTCCTCAAGACTCAGGTCACCTCTAGGTGTGACTGAAGAGCAACTCGAGTTCAAATCTCAAACTCAGTTCTCCATCTCTGGTTACCTCAAATATTGTTATTGACATTTTATCAACAACTCATTCAAAAACCCAGGGACGAGGGAACTAAAAGTGCTAAAATGTGAATTCAACTCAGCGTTTTAGGACTTATTACTGCACAGGCTAAAACTTTGAGAGAAAAAAGGAAAATGAAAATAAAAGTTAAAATATGTTTAAGCCACTGAGGAAGGTCTCTCCTGTCACTGTGAACATATAACTGAAAACATTTAACCCTAACATTTAAGAGTTTCCTTTAAGGGAGTCAATACTTGACAGTCTATACAGTTCATACATCTCAACGCACTGCGTCTTTGTTAAATCAGAGCACATGTCAGATTTTCTGGCACAACTTCAACTTTCAAGGTGCCTGGAGAGTGAAAGACTCTTAAACAAATAAAAAGAGCTCCAGTAACACCTGCAGTTCATGAAACGAGTTTATTAGAACAACACGTTTCACTTGTGACCTTCATCAGGGTCATGTGGGTCTCTGTTAAAGGCAACAAGCAGAGCAAGCCTGAATTGTGTGCTGTCAGGGCTCTTTTAATTTTTCTAAATCTGAACACAAGCATTTTTATTCCTAAGCTGTCAGTCATTCATTTAATCTTTCTGTAATCCATTGAGAAAATGAGCTTTCCCTTATATATTTATTTTTGCTGTCTTTTATACCGATCCAAGGACAATAAAGGGTGCGGAAGTTTAGTCAAACAGCAGCATCCATACAGCATAAGGAAATTCAAAGTGATTCAGAGAGTTGGAAACCAGTCGTATGAGTTTAAGGACACTAATGAAGAGATGACATTGAGTACAAACAACATCACAGAACTGGAAAAGAAATAAATGTGACATCAAATTTTTTTGATTTGTGTTTAATTTGCCGACTCCTGCTGAAAAAGTTTACTGTCTTAATCTTTACTGATGACTATGTCCTATGAGGTGTATTTTGCCATAGGTGGGTGGAGACACTTTAATTGTTTTAAATTAATAAGCTTAAGTGGTGCTGATGGGCAGGTTTTCTAACTTTAGACAGAGCCAGGTTAGTTATTCCCCATGCTCCATGTCTTTATATCAGGCTAAGCTGAGGGCCTTCCAGCTTAAGCTTTTATGCTGAACTCAAAGAAAATTAGTGCTCCTCGGGCCTTTACACCAGGACCACAAAACCCTTTTTCTCACTTGTACTCTTTCATCCCTTTCACCATCCCTGCCCACACGCTCATGGTGAATTTTCCTGAATTTTACCTGCTGTGTTCAAAGCATAAAGTTTCTCTGGGGCTCGTGGTGAAAGAAATATCATGGTAAAGTTAGAGCACATTCAGCTTGAAGCTCAACTGAAAGTTTTCATGAATATTGGGAAAAAAATAAAACAACTGATTGCAAATGGGGGACAAACAGAATGTAGAGTTTTGTATATAAATGTTTGAATTGATTTAAAGATGAATTATTATGTGGTGTATATGTATATTTCAGTTGAATTATGAAATTACCACAAATATCTCTTACAGTTGTGAAGTATGTGGCTTAGAGTAGTGGCCACCATGACAGTAATACCATGACATGCTTATCACCACTGTAGAAATACTGAAGGCCATGTCCAAAACTTCTCAACAACAAAGTGGAGACCACTAATTGAGGCTCCCGCTCTGTTTCTAAATGTCATTCATGTTTTGTGCTGCTTTCTTTTGAGGGACCATTATTATTCTCTGCCATCTGCTGTGTGGTCTGTTGTCCAAGCTTTCCAATGCCTAACTTAACCCTCGTAATGGTTTGACCAAGCTAGACACTGTTAAGTCTAAAAGAGACATGCTGCTCTGCTCCTCCCACCTCAGCTGCATCCCTTGAATTGAGGACTCCTTAAAAGACAGAAAATCAAAACATCTGCCTCATTTTCAGCCCCCGTTGCCTTTAACTAATGGTATCTGATCAAAGATACATAAAAGTGGAGGTTTTGGATGTCATGTGATGGTTCTTTGGAAGAATAGATTAAACTAGGGTGAAGAAATGATGGTGAGACCCTGCAGATAAAAACTGTATACAAGTTGGTTTTACTTTTTTTCTCATTTAGGGTGTGGTGTTTTTATGGTGGTCAAACTAACTTGATTGTCAACTTTAACTCCGACTTTAGGCTCAACAGACACGACTTACCTGCTGATCTGGATCAGTGTACAACTCTCAGGCAGGAAAAAAAAAATATGTATTTTTTTTTTCAATACAAGGCAGGCATTTTATGCACATTTTAACTGTGGATCTTTACTGTTTGCTTGTACTAGATTGAGGAGAAAGTAAACTCAAAGTTTTTTCCAAAATGTTGAGGTATTACAGTGTGGATTTCCTTTGCACTACAAGTGATCAATTTGTTTTTCTTTCTTTGTTTTCCAGCTGAGTTCCTGTTCCTGCTGTGGGGTGTGTATCTCTGCTACGCTGTTCGCACCGTACCATCAGCTTTCCATGAGCCCCGTTATATGGCTGTGGCCATCTACAATGAGCTCCTACTGTCAGCCATCTTCCAAATCATCAGGTGGGTATGGAGGACAGGAGGGAAAAGGAGCAAATCTAACAAGGAGGAAGAAATGGGTAAAATTACATTAAAAAATCCACTCTGATCATAAAAAGAAACAGCATGCTAAAAGGAAACTATATTGTCCAGACTGCTCGAGGCAGTGTTTATCTAAGAGAGACAAAGTGCAGTTAGAGTCAATGAAAAGCAAACAAGAATCAAACCAACAAAGTTTGTCTCTGTTTTTAGAATCCAGTATAAAGAAAGGAAGGCACAGAGTTATAACTTCTGTAAAGCCTGACGGTATTTGACAAAATTGTTGAGTGGAGCTGACAACAAGATGAGAATATGTCAGTTTCTTTAAAAGACAGTCACTGGAGTGTTCTGCACCCAAAGGAGTTCCTCTCCTCTCTGACTCCACAACAGATTCCTCCAAAGTCTCCCCCTTGAGTACACTCTCTGACACATTTGTAAGTATTGTGTTTTATTTTCATCCCCTATTGATGTGACTAGGAGATATGCCACCACCCTCGGGCTGGAGATACACTCTGATCCAGGTGGTTTTTCTGCCCAGAGCTGGTTCTAGTTAAAAGAACATGTCTCTCAGCTTCTTAGGAGAGGCAAAGTCAGAGACAGCTCACAAGGATTTATTCTAAAATAAATTGTCCTGTGCATATGTATGCCAAAATCAAACAACTTTTAGGCAAGTAACTTTATAAAGATGTCATGGGAACATCTAGGATCAGTGTCAACTTGTGAAACAGGAGTGGAATAAGTGACTGCATCCGAACAACTCAGAGTTAGGGCAGCACAGTTGGCTTTGGCCAGTAATCTGATGGCTCTTCCTTGCATTGTTGTAAGACCGTTCTCACAGAGCTGGCTGTCTCAAGCTGAACCTCTACTTTCCTGCTGAATTCATTGTTTTTTGTTGTCTTGTCCAAAAAATTTGAAATATTCATACCCATGAGTTAAAACAGCATAAACTATCTCCTCATTAGTCCACAAGGGAGTCATCTCTGATTCCACACCTGCCATCGTTTTTATCTGTCCTTTGTGGTCTCCTCCTTTTACGGCAAGGTCTGTTAGCTCACTGAGGCTGTGCTCATAAAGCTTCCACAGGTTGATCCTTTGGACAAAACTGTGAAAAAAATCTTCAAATCAAGAAGTTTTAGAAGAATTTCCCCCTCTAGGTCATGTGTGCGTCAGTGGTTATGTGGTGTAAAGCTGGACACAATGGAGAATTATGACTTAATAGTCTGTTCTCAACAAGTCAAATGGATTATTGACATGTTTGACATTTTACTTGTTTGACTGACGGACACTCTTTCTCTTTAAAGGACTCTGCTTGGTGCCTCTGCAGGCTGAGCTTAATCATACAAGCTCAGAGCTTTGCAAGATGGATCTGCCTGATCATAGGCATTCATTTAGGCAGATCCAGCTGCACTGCAAGGTTACTTTTAACCTGATGCATAAAAGAGTAATACCTTTTCTTATATACCTGCAAACAATAAAGTCATTATGAAAAACTTGGAAGCAAACTGAACTTCACAAAGGCACCTAGCACAGAAAATAAGGTCGGCGTCATCACTAATGAGTTATTCATGTGAGTTTATTGCTTCAAGAAAAAAATAATGTTTGATCAAATGTTGATGCGTCATCGCTTATTTTTAGTTAGTACACACTAAAATTCAACATTTGGATGCCTTTATATGCAGAAGTAGTGCAATGCCTGAGCAAGAACATTGCAAAAGCTACATATTTCAGCAAAGTTTATATTCCTGTTATGTTTGCAGGGGGAAGAAAAGTTAATAAGGCTAAAAGAATCAAATAAAGTGAAACAATGAAAGTATACAGCAATAAGAAACTAACATGAGCAATAGCAGGAGGCTTAGAGAGCTTCACCTGCTCCTGCAGCTTGAGCTTGTTGTTTCATCATAACCATGGAGGTGTTCTCCTGTTGGAGCAGGCTTTACAAGAGCTGAGCACGTCAGATGAAAGGCAGCGAGTTCAGGCATCCTCTTCATCAGGCAGAAAAACCGAGTCAGCCTCGCGCTTGTGTAAGTCAGTTGAAAGGAAGTAAATAAAAAATGTCTTCCCCAGGCAGAAACACAGCAGATCCTCCGTGCCAGAGCCCAAAATAATCTCCCTGTGCTGTAACTGTCTGTCTGCCTTTAGATCACACTCACGGTGGTGGAAATTCCATAATCTAATTAATTAAACACCTCTAACTCTTCCATGAGTCTTTTTTTACTAAGATTTAATGTTGTACGATTACTTGGAAACTTATTTAGACTTTCTTACTGAATATTGACCGCAATTGGACAATTCATCTGAAGAGGAATAATCTAGATACTGTGACTAATTTAAAATATATATATATATTAATATTGGATGACACACCAAAATATCTCTTCAAAACCTGTCACGTGTAAAAGGGCAGACAATGGAGCAACAAGCCATTAAATCTAAGCTACATCTCAAACAAGATACATTGTTGTAGACAAATAGTTGACAAGTGGAGAACTAGATGTAAATAAAAAGTCAAGTAGTAGTATGAGTGGAAAACAAATATAAATAAATGGTAAATGAGTTGTGAGCAGCAAGTAAATAAGTGTTAAATTAGTCATAAGCAAGTGGTAAATAAGTGATACACTAAGGGGCCATCCACACGGAGACGAATTCAGGTGTATCTGCAAGTTTTCAATCATATAGGCATTTCGTCTACACTGAAACCATGTTTTAGGTGCCTAGAAACACAGGTCTCAGAGGGGATAGATCTGAAAATGTGGACCTTGCATTTCCATGTGAACACCAAATATGGATAGCTTCAGAAAAATGATGTCATAGCCCCATCTCTTGCTTAAACCGCATGTGCGGACCTGACAACAATACAGTATCACATTTGTGCTGCAGAAGCTACTGAGCTTGTATCACTTTAATAGCAAATGATTCTGCAACAAGAGGACATGGAGAACAGCATATGCCAGAGATTGTTGATATTTCTCATGATGTATGTGCATGCTCCATGTCTTCTTCTCTGGTTTAAGTGTATGTCTGCAGCAGCGTTACAGCGCCACTTAAAGGTCTGGCATATATACTACAGCGTTTTCAGTGTTTTCATGTGAATGGACACATTTCTTGAAATGATCCTGTGTTTACAGAGAACATTTTCAATATGAAAACGTTTTCGTCTCCGTGTGGACAGAGCCTAAGAGTTAAAGAGTAGCAAACAAGTGGTAAGTTAGTGATAAAGAATAGGTCAACAGGTTTTAAAAACTAGTTGTGAGCTCACAAATGTGTGTTAAACAAGTCATTTAAATAAATATAGTAATAATGAAACAAGTGCCGGAGTTGATGAATAGGTTGTTAACTAGTATTAAATAAGTTGTTAATGATTTAAAAAATAGGATACAAATAGCATTCTATGGTTAACTAATGTTGGTAAACCACTGGTAAAATGTTGGAATTCCAGTGGTTATTTTTTGATAAGCTAAGGATTAACCTATGATAACTAACAGCTAACCCTCCCAACCCAACAGCATCCAGCAGTAACACTCAAGTTGTCAACTACTGTCTCTGGAACCTTACAAGTGATCTTTGAGGGGACATCTGTGTTTAGAGCTCATTCTTTCATCAATCTGTGAAGGACTTTAGGGCAAATGTATCCTCTCTATGAAAGATTATAATCCAGCCATGAAGTGCAGGGTTTTTTTTTTCTTTTTTTGAAAATTTGTATTCAAAGATCCACAGTGATAAATTGGTAATTGGTAATTTTTTTTAATCACACATTCTTGATGAAAATCATTGCAGTGTTGCTATTAGATATTTTTTTACCCTTATAGAAAGTAACCATTTCTGTTAGTCTGCGGCGCAAGCAGATGAGCCCAACTTCTTCTTCTATCGTTTTGTCTGAGGTAGCGTCCGATCAGGAGCAGCCAAAGTTCAACAAGACACAAGATAATTGCCTGAAAGTTTCCAAAAGTTTTAAAAAAGGAAATAAAAGCAATTGATTCTGGCACAGAAACTACTTCGAAGAGTGGCACAAAGTAAGTTATTTTCAACAATGTTTTTGGTCTTTTTCCTCAAAGCCAAGGCTTGAAAAAAACATTCTTCATTGAACAACATCTGTGTGTTATTTTAACAACTGTCAGATTTAATTTTCCTTTTTGTTTTTTGTCTATTTTGTCATAAGACTTTTAATGCATCAATTTGACACATTTCTTCAAGCATAAGTAATCTAATACAGGCTGCCCTGCTTCCGTGTATCTTTTGGCAGCTAATGAGCTGCATGTTGGCCCCGAGGGTCAGTACAGAGGTGTGGACTCAGCTCAGTAGTGATCAGCATGAGCCATATGTACAGAGGCTACAGTCCTCATTACAGCAGCCATGGATCTGAAACTGATATTGGCTCTTGGCTGCATGTTATATCTGCTTCTTTCCTCCTGATCCAGTCACAAAATAAAATAAAAGAAACATTAATTAGCGTTTCAGGTAGATAACGTAAAAACCTGTCATATTTGGACTAGACAGAATTTCCTTTTAAGCAGAATACATGGTAAGCTTATTTACTACACTTCAAAACAAGTTTGGAAAATCTTACAAAAACAAGATAGACCTGCTCGTGGAAAATGCATACCTGCTCTTTCAAGATAAAGTCCTAGCAGTCAGGTTCGGTAACATCATACACCACACTGGCTCTGAAGATGAAACTATGTTGATATGTCAGATTTGAAGCTGCCTTTAAGAGGCCAAAAGGATTATTTTTGTTTTTCTGAACATGTTATGCTATTTTTTCCAATTCAATTTGTGCAACAAAAAACAGCACAGAGTTAGGAAACCCTCAAATCTTCTGCAGATTTAGTTTATCTCGATTTTCAAAAATAAATATGTTTAAACATCTTGGGGCTTGGATGCACCAGCTTTACCTAATATTTACAAACAAATTGTGTTGATTTTGGTGCAATGCAGTGTGAGAGTTAAATGAATTCTCCTTCAGGCCCCACGTGTCTCTCGATCACTTTCCCTCTGGACGCAGAAATGCTTTTAAATTTACCTAATTTTTCATGCTATCCCACTTCAGACTATTATTTAGCCTCTCTAGAAGCTTTTTTGTACTTGGCACTGTTGTAGTCACCAGTGTCATGATGTCTATGTAAGCCCTAATTAGTGGAAGCCAAAACCATCTGTTGTCTCTCACCACCCACTGCCCACTTTAAGGCCCTTGTATTTACTTCCATTGCCATGATGAAAGCAAGTGAGGACTGAACATCCTGTCAGGATACATATCTTGGCCTCTGTTGTAAAGCCTCTAGCATGTTTATACAGGGGTGCTGCTAGAAATTGTGGGCCCCATGAAAAAATATCTACTTTGGCTCCGAACACAACCAGACCAACCCTGCAGAGTTGCTTAAACCAGTGATTCTCAACCTTTGGGTCACGCTCCCTTCAAGGTGCTGTAAGACACCAAACGGTAGTCCCGATAAGCTTTCCACTAAGAGTCCCTGTTATTGATTTTTTGAGGGTTGTGGGCTCAAAAGATTAGGAACCTCTTGCTTAAACTACAACCTCAGTATATGTATCAATAAAACATTAATAGTTTAAACTGTAATTTTGTGTGAAAAGACCACTTTATGGAGCTGGACATAGCCTGAGGCCCTTTCTGTAATTTCTTCAATAATATATGAATTAACTGTAATGTGATCACTTTTCTACCTGGTGGACTTTTTTAAGCATCTGATGATCTATTTTTTATCTCTTAGCCGTACAGCAGTGACCTCACTGATGCCTTTTCTGCAATAGAAACGTAAGAAAAACAAAGAATATGTGTTTTTACAGTCATGCTGATAGGATTTTTTTTTATTTGTACGTGTTAATATGTGTAATCATCATGCATGTATTGACGCTGCTTTGACTGTTTGACTGTTTGTGACCATTATTTAATAGTTAAAATATAACTCTGTCAAAGACGATATGTTTTCATATTTGAGAAAAGTGTCTCTGGTTTTTATTTTGATTCATATATTTCATGACTTCATGGCAAAGAAAATAATTGAGGAGAGAATTTTGATTTAATGTTAAAGGGTATCAGAGGACTGTGGCCTAAATCTAAAGATAAATTCATCAGTACAACTGTATTTCATAACTCATTTATAAATTGACTCTGTTTTTAAGGTTATATAATTAATTTCCCAGAGGTTTAATGCTTTTCTACTTGAAAATTCCTCTCTGTTGTAAAGTTAAACCAATACTAAAGGACAAAGTATTGTAAAAAAAGTAAAATGGTATTCCTGCAATTCATATAAATTTATTGTTGTAAGTGTTAAGGGACCATGCTGTTTAGGCAGTGATGGCCATGTAGTTAGTTAGGTTAGACAAATAAAGTGTAGGAGTTTTTACTGTCATGGTGGATGGTGAGAGTAAGCAGGTTTCAAGGGGGACTTACTAGACAAAACACCTAAGATGGGAGGTACCCACCTGATGACCCGAGTGATGTTTTGATTGTTGCTGCTCATCAGTGTACTAGTTGGGTTGGAGGGCCTGTGAGAGGTCTCGTGGTAGGGTAGGTTGTATCAGCATTGTCACTACCTAGAGGATGCATATACGGAGCTAGGGTAAGTTGAAGGCGATAATATTTTGGCAACAAAGAGCCATATGGTAGTTATTGTAACGCTTTAGAGTGCTGGGATATATGGGGTTCGGGCGGGGTCTCTGAGCGCCTTTCCTTTCACTATGGCACAAGTACCTCCTGTTTCTTTCAAATGTTTTTCATGAAATTTAACTCGCACAGACTTGATACATCCTTACTGTCATCATACAATGCATTTACATGTTGTGATTCCTTTTTGTCTGCCTCTTCAGTTCCGACTTGCACACAAGACGGTTTCAAATTGACGTGTCCGATTGTAGGTTTTGCAGTCTTGCTCTCACACTTATAAAATACACACATTTCTTCAAAACTCCCGAAGAAAGAGGAAGTTTGTCAGAGCTGCTGCAGTGGGAGTAAATCCGCTCAGGTGGTTTTCTTTGTTCCCCTGCAGGAGCCTCAGGCAAGAACTTCTATTGTCACCCTGACTCCTATAAAAAAAGTCGCTGATTGAATTTCTTTTGGCGGTCTATTGTGTAGAAATGGAAAAGATCACAGCCTTTTAATCTGCAGAGAAACTTCAATGGGTACATCTTCATCAGACATGTCGAGTGGGTATAAATCACCCTGATCCTGCTCACTTTGGAGGATGGAAAAAAATGTGATTGAGGCCGTCTGTTGCTACAACCCACTGATAAGAAAAGACTAGTGCAGGGTGTTGTGTGTTTTTGGTGGATTGGATATACAGATTTTGGTCATCTGCACTAAATATGGAACCTATACAACTATAGGAAATGATAACTAACCAGAATGACTGTCTGTCAGCTGAATGGCTCCATACAATTGTATGAACAGTGCTGGGACAAGAATTGGGCTGGGAGGGTTTGTGGTTGTGTGAGGAAGTGTCATGGGGAGATCATATAAGCAAGATAAATATAAAGTAGATGTTTCAGAAAGTTTGAAGACAATTAGTTCATAAATTCTTGATATTGTATTTACTATAAAGTGATGCACATGACTCATAAAAACCTTCCTCTGACCTATAATCTATAATAATTTGATCAGATTACTCTTGTGTTTGAGTGAGCATTTGTACTAAAATTGACAAAAATAACTTAGAACTTTCTTAAGATGTCATGATTACAGTCAAGTGATGATCATAACACACAGTGGCCTTGACCTTAAATATCAATGTTTCAGTCAACTCCTCCTTTAGTCAGCGGAAACATATGCAATGTTTTAAGATAATCCATCAATCAATCCATCCTCACACATGAAACGAAAAAACCTTAAATGTGGACCTATGACCACGTCATCCAGTCAAAATGAGGGTTTGTCCAAAGTTCTGTGTTCAAGAGATGTTATGCTAGCTCATGTTCATGAGTTATCAGCTAGTGATGATGATATAGCCCATTGAGCAAAACTTTCTACCTTAAAAAACTCACCAGTTTATCCTTGAGTAAGAGTGGGCATGTTTGTAAAGTTTGAAGAACTTCCCTCAACGCATTCTTAAAATATTATGTCTACAGATCGTAAATGGACTTGAGCTTGTCAAGCACTTCCCATTCAAACTTATTCACTTTCACACACCACTTTTTGATGTAGTTTTAGTTATAATGTTTTGCCTAAAACATATTTTAGTTTTAGTCATAATTCAGTCATCTAAATTGTTTCAATTTTAGTCTAGTTTTAGTTGATGAAATTTCACAATATTTTAGTCAACGAAATCTACTGTAGATTTAGTTGACTAAAATATGAAGTGTAAAGTGTAAGACATTT
This sequence comes from Cetoscarus ocellatus, assembly GCA_037902135.1. Classification (NCBI taxonomy): domain Eukaryota; kingdom Metazoa; phylum Chordata; class Actinopteri; order Labriformes; family Labridae; genus Cetoscarus; species Cetoscarus ocellatus. Next base: position 363,827 of record JBAMNC010000313.1, on the reverse strand, counting down.
TTTATGTTTCCTTGAATTTCTGAAGTCATGTTTTACACTTGGATAAAATGAAACATCTAATAACCCTTTATTGAATGCTAGTAAAGTTTGAATGTATAAATTAACAGAAACAAATTTAACTTTTGTGTGAAATGCGATCACCTTTATCTAGGCCTCCTGGCAGAGCATCTCAGTCACAATACCAGAAGTGACAACAAACAGTGAACCTACTCAACATGAATATATCAATTCATAAAGAGAGGAGCTCTGACTGGATCGCTCCCCAACTTTTCCCACCACCATGAAGCCAGAGCAGTTGTGATTGGATGTCCCTCTGAACTCATCCAACCTTTCCACACAACCAAAGTATCTGTAATTGGATATATTCCTAACTTGTCTCTACTTTCTACATGATGAAATTAGGTCTGATTGGATTAAGTCTCTCCCAAATATTTTGGTCTAGGTTTTATCTGTAAACGAAAATGTCAGTTAATTTAGTTTTAGTTTTAGTTTTTATAGTCTAGTTTTCGTCAGGGGAAAAAAGGTTGTTGACGAAAACTATGATGAAAATAATTAGTCGACAAAATTAACACTGCTTTCACATTCATTTACTGATTGTTAAAGTTTTCATTCGTGTTAGCTAACCCATCCACACTCTTTCATACCATTTACACACCACTGATGCAGCAGTGGGAGGAACTTGGGGTCTTGCCTAAGAACACATCAACACATAACAGCCAAAGCTGGGCTCGAACCCTGGACTTACTGATAAATAATAGAATGATCTCCCAGACTAAGCCTCTAAAGCCCTCAAGACAAGGATGAACAGAATACCCAATGATCTTTGTGATATCACATGTACGTCAAGTATAAAAGTTCCCAAGCAAGTGATGTTCATAAGGCCCAATGACCTTTGACCTCTACAATGTCATAATTTATCTTTAAGTGAGAATGTGCATTTGTGTAAAGTTTGAAAAAAAGTCCCTCATAACATTCCTGAGCTATCTTGATATCTTGACCCAATTTTCTTTGAACTATGGCTTTCAAAATCTAGTCACTTATCTTTGAGACAGAGAAGACGGTTGAAAATCCCTTCAAGTATTTTTGCAATATGGAGTTTACGAGTATGATCAGGATGGACAACAAAACAGACAAGGCTTGAATGTTGCTGGCACAAAGGCAGAAAAAATTATTTCGAACCCACCGTGACAAGTGATGAAGAAATGGGCTTTTGCTGCTTACGGAGAAGAATATACTTTTCTCAGAACACACAATACCCAACTTCTTAATAATGATGTTTTTGACAAATCAGTCTCTGTGTCCGGCTTTGACGAATGTAAAGTAATTGCTTAAATGTAACTTGTTAGAGCACATTCAGGCTTTCTTGTTCTTTTATACTCTACAGTAATTTCAGAGATGATGTGGTCCCTGTACAATGCAAGCTGTGATTTAAAATGGCTACAACAATGGGAATGGTTCCTAAAAAGGCTCCTGATACAGAAATTATAGCTGTAAGCATTGACAGATTTTGTACTTGCCTGAATTGAGTCAATGTTAAAAAAAAAAAGGTTCCTTGAGTAGAATTACATGATTTGAAATTTACTCATGGAAGAAAAGAGTTAAGTCTAAAAACTCTCTCAACATGTCCTTTACAATAAGTTATTCAATAAGAAATTTGACAAATTATCCACATGATTACAGCCATGGTTGTTGTCTGGACTAGTCACAGGACCACTGCTCCTTGCTGAAATATCCTGACCCAAATGTCTAAAAATGGTCAATAACCTGATTATAAGATACAAACATCATCGCTTGTATCTTATTACCTCCGTCAAGGAGGTTATCTTTTTGGGAGGGTTTGTTTGTCTGTCTGTCTGTTAGTTAGTTAGCAACATTGCTCAAAAAGTTATGGACGGATATTGATGAAATTTTCAGGGATTGGGATAAGGAACAAGTGATTAGATTTTGGAAGCGATCCGGATCTCCGTCTGGATCCAGGAATTTTTTAAAGGATTCTTTAACATTGGGAGATAGGGCCATTTTCGACATTTCTGCATTTAACTTCACAAATAATGGTCAGGGCACTTGGGGAAAAAATACAGGACAAGTTTCTAACATGCTCTACAGTATATCAAAGACTGATCTGGATAAAGGAATAATTCCGGATACTATGATCCAGAATATGAAAAAATAGGGGACCTTTGGAATTTTCATCATAGGAAGAGAACAAATGAAGCTATAAACACGCAACAAACACCATTAAATAGCCAAGGTATTGTGGAATTTGGAAGGTGCCAACGGATTTGCTGTATCTTCAAAAGCTAGGGAGCTAGATCCAGAAGAAAACCGCCATTAAGGAAAATTCGATTTTCGTGAATAACTACTGAACTAATATTGATATCATTATGAATCCAGTTGCTAATGGTACGTTTTCATGGTCAAGAAATCTAAGAATGTAGTTAAAATAAATGTGGGACTAATATTTATGGTGCAAATGACAAATAGGGGGAACTGTGGTGCTTGGCGGAGGTCTGCACTCTCAGAGTGCTTTCTAGTTTTGTTTTGTCACAATCCAGACCATTTTTAGCATTTGTATTTCCTCTGTCAAGTGTTGAGAAATGAGCACAAATAACCCCTCCAATTTAAGCCACTTTTTGACACCCTTCTGTTGGGGTACCGGGCTTACTGACCAAACGACATGCTCAACAAATGTTCAGTTTACTCTTCTATGACATCATTTGACCAGTACGAGGCTGTCCTTATTAAAGGTCTCAAATGTTGTTTCCTAACTTGTGTTTATGGGCTGTATATTCCCTTGCGGCCCGCAGCCTTCTCTCAAACAACACTTGATGTCTTGTTGTGATAAACAAGATGTGGGTGTCCTACTTTGGAGAAAAATAACACTGACGCATGTCTGACTGTCAGGACTTTTATACATCCTAGACTTTCTACTACATTGTTTTTCAATGGAATGCATTGAAAAAAGCCCCATTGTGTTGTAACCCAACAACTGGACATTGCTGTATGTTATTGATATGTCAAACATAAAGGTAACAGGGGATAACCTTTTGCTGATTGAAAAGTTATTACCCTAAATATACAACTCACTGGCTACTTTATTATTTATTACGCCTTATCAGCCCCTTTTGCTCTCAGAACTGCCTTAATTCTCCAGTCCTATACATAGATTCAACAAGATGATGGACTCATTCCCCTTCCAAATCCCCCTTTCCATCCCAAATGTGCTCTATTGGATTGAGATCTGTTGCTGTGGAGGCTACTGGCGTACAGTGAACACATTGTTGTGGTTGAGAAACCAGTTTGAGATGATTTGAGCTTTGTGACATGGCACATTATCATGCTGGAAGTAGCAGATAAGTACACTGGTTATACAGGGATGGATGTCGTCAGCAATAATACTCAGGTAGGCTGTGCCATTTAAAGAATGTTTAATTTGGGCTAAAGTGTCCAAAGAGCACCAAGAAAACATTCCCCACACCATTTCACCACTATCATCATCAACGACAAATGGATGGATTCATCTTTAATGTTGTTCATGCCAAACTCTGACCCTACCATCTCACTGTTGCTGCAGAGATTGAGACTCATTGGAAAAGGCAACATTTTCCAGTCTTGTGTTGTCTGAGTTTGTCGAGCCTGTGCAAATTGCAGCCTCAGTCTCCTGGTCTTAGCTGACAGGATTGGCAGGTGGTGTGTTGTTCTGCTGCTGTAGCCTGTCTGCTTCAAGACTCAACATGTTTTGCACTTGGAAATGATGTTCTACATATCTTGGTTCTAATGATTTGTTATTCAAGTTACTGTTGCCTTTCTATCATCTTGATCCACTTATCTTTCTGTGACCCCTGGCATAAATGTGGCATTTTCACTCACTGGACATTTTCTTCTTTTGGGACCATTCTCTGTAGACTCTTAAAAAACAGTTATGTGTGTAAACCCCAGTAGAGCAACAGTTTCTGGAAAACACAAACCAGCCTATCTGTGACCAACAACCATGTCAAGTTCAGAGTCACATAAGTCATCTTTGTTCACATTCTGATGCTCGGCTTGAACCTCAGCAGGTCATCTTGCCTTAATGCACTGAGTTGCTAAATTGTCCATATTTGTGTTGATTTAAATGATTAAAAGTCATCATTACATCCCTTAACTTGTGTCTGTTTTTTTCTTTTAAAAATGTCAAGTCTGATTTTTTTAATCTGGGTCCTAATTTAAAATTTGTCCCTTTGCTGCACACTTCCATCTCCAGCCCTGAGAGTTAAGTCAGAGAAAAAGGCTATGTAAATGTTGAAAGGTTTTTTTTAATACATGCAAAATTTCTATTCAGGCAAGTCACCTACAACTTCTCAATTTTCTTTGGCCAAACACAGAATAACCTCACTTTTTAAGCAGGTTTAGTTGAACAAATTGTTCTTAACCCCAACATATTGCTTCTCTAAAAAAAGCAGCTGGCTCCAATATACTGCTTTATATACAGTTTCCCCACAGTTTTGCTCTAATGCCTCTGTTTACAGCCAGGATTTGGTTTTTGATGCATTTCTCTCTGGTCTCCTTGCAGACAGAATCACTGAGGGCTGCTCTAAATGTCTGTGTTTGTCTGTGTGTCGAAAGGATGTTTCACAGACAAACAAACTGCAGAATTTCTCACATAAACATCAGTGAAATGATGCTGATTTTTTTGTTGATGTTTTTGTCAGGTTTTCTCTGGTTCCTGGTCTTCACCCTGACTGGATGCTCTTGTTGTTCTTCACCCACACCCACCTGACTGTCACGGTGACTTTGGGTCTTCTGCTTGTGCCAAAGGTAACACTTAATATCTGAACATCATGAACCAAGTCAGTATGAATATCAAGGGTCTCCAAACACTGAGTCCTGGATCACTTTGTGCCAGACTGTATAAAGATGAGAATACATCTATTTCCCTTCATGACTGATGGTTTCCGCAAGGTGTTTTATTTTTGAACAAACAATGAGATTCTCTCACATCTGTATGTGTGTATATTGACTGTCAAAACTTGATACACAGACTCCCTGTCTGTAAAAGCATGGCCTGAGATAAATTTTCTGTTTAACATTGAGTTTGTGTACTTGTCCAGACATGTTTTAAGCTGCATTGTAAAAATACCTGATTCTGCAAAGACTTTTAAGATAGAGAAATTACATAATGTTGTTTTAAGGATAAATGAGAATGTATTACAATTATCAACTAGGGGGGTGAGGAAATATACCCCAATATATCACAATATTATGTGCTGTAATACTGTATTGATAATTCATGCAATGTTGTAATATTTTGTTTTTAAATGATTTCTAGAAATTCAGAACATTTGTTTTGTATTTAATGCCACATTCAAACACTGAGGATTGGTAAAATTTTGCTGACATATAGCAAAACTTTGAGCCGTATTTAGCTAAGTCAGGCCATGCAGAACTAGATTAAACACAGTTGGGCAAAGCTGATGTTTATCGGGTATGCCAACAAAATTTACGCATGCTTAAAAGTTTTCGACCTTTAATCCAACAGGGGTGTAAAAGCCAGCAAGTGTAGACCTCTGCTTACCTTTGCTACCTTCAGTTACTACTGTGTTCATCTCTGTTGGAAAACTTTGGAGCCTGCCTGCACATAGGCTCCTGTTGTACAACCTGAGGCAGCCTTTTTGGGGATAGCTGTCTTTTGTCCTCGAGGCATGGTGTCAGAATACTGAGACCAGCTGCAGCAGCATGTGGTGACAAGGCATATACTTCTGCTCTATATGACATCACAATATACAAAGATCAGCAGTGCCAAGCTATGTTAGGCTGAAGTTCCCCTAAGTTAAACATGGTACCCAAGTGTAATATTTACAGTGGGAAATGTTTAAAATCCATAATATAACCGTGGGGCCACTGGGGAACTTCAGATTCAACCAGCACGTTTCTCTTCACTTCAGATACATCTAAATGACATCTAAATATGTTAAATTACCTTTCTCTGCCATTCTGATGCTTGGCTTAAACTTCAACAGATCATCTTAGTGCATTTAGTTTTCTGCTATATATCATCTTTATAAAGTTCATAATGCTGCTTTAACAAGACTAAGGATTACTTGAAATTTTGTGCATTTAAATGAGGATTGGGTCACATTAGCTCAAAGAGATTTTCATAATGGCCACTCCTGTACTTTGGCTTGGATACAGATCAGTCCATAAATCATTTTAAGTTCATTTGACGTTGATGATCTTAGAACACACTCAGTGAGACAAACACACACAGTTTGAAACTGCACACTGGCAAATATTTCCTACCATTACCTTCAACTCATTCAAACTGCGTTAGCTGGTATTGTAATTTAACAAAGCACTCCCAGAGGCACTTTTATGTGCAATCTCTCACGTCTGATGGAACACGGTTAATTCTCCTGCTGTGTGAGAAATGCTGAACACCATCAGCCCTCTGTGTTCCCTCATTCTTTCTTAATTAGGGACCTCAGAAGAACAAGTCAGTCGAGGACTTGGGATAATTAAGCACAATGGGAAGACGTTAATCTTTCCAAGTGTATGCTTTTGAATTTGGGATCAATATTTGGTTTTCCTTTGTTCTCAGACTTGTATTAAATCTAAAGTAATGACTTTAGCAAATAAATGATTGAAAACCTCCCTCCAAATTTATCATAAGAGATTTCATTTCTCAATTTAGGCTTACATCGTAAAACTACAATCTAATTCTCCGTATTTCCCCACAAAGGATTTAGGAGTGAGACAAGGGGAAGAGGGTCTGCAAAATTTAAGCTGTTTGGAAATGAATTTGTAAAATAGGATTCACATAAACAAACGCCCCCCACCCCCCAAAAAAACACAGCATGGGATGCTCCAGGATTGTTTTTTGTAGATGAAGATAAAGCCATCATTTGTAGGGTCAGCAAATAAAAAATACCCGCTCTGAGATGTACATTGCTTTTGCAGGTGAGAGATGACTTAAAGATATCATTTCCAACCTTACGATCAACTGTTTTAGCAAAATTCAGCTGATAGTAGTGTTTTCAAAACAATTGATGCATCTCCCCAAAAAACACCAGCAGACTCCTCAATAAATACATAAACTAAGCCTCAGTGAGATCCCCTCGAGGACAAACAAAATCAGATTTTTTCGCTGCCTCTGCCCTTGTGTTCTGCTGTAAAATATAAACTTGAGAGGTGTATGTCAGTTTGATATTGGGGTTATTGAATTGAAGCTAAATTATTGAAGGCACCAAAACACTGAAATAAATAATGGTAAAATATGATTCCCCTTGAAAAAGCCAATTCACAGTGGAAAAGTTACTTTTTGCCTGATGTAAAATCTATATCAGTAAATATTTTGCTGCAGGAAAATGTTCATCTCAAGCTCCTTCCCCAGGGACAATATTTAGTCTATTGAACAATAAATCAGGACAGAGGCATCCAATACAGAAGGTCAGAGAGGCTGCACTTCCAATTATACTTCTCTCCTCACTGCCCAGCAGCTTCACAATTATTTGTCTGTAACCTCTTTCTCTGTTTATTTCAGTTTTTCTCCAAAGGAACTCAGGCCAGGGATGATATTGCAACTGAGGCCTACGAGGAAGAGCTGGACATGGGGAGATCTGGTTCCTACCTCAACAACAGTATCACCTCAGCCTGGAGCGAGCACAGCCTGGACCCTGAGGATATACGGGTATAGGAGAGTTCATGAAGGGTTTGTTTTAGTCCGTAGATGTGAGCTTTACTCATGCTGGTCCACTGAAAGAAGTAGAAAATGTCATATAGCTGGTTTATCAATCCATCCATTATCTATACAGCTTTAACCATTTTGGGGTTTCCGGGGAGGGCTCAAGGATATCCCAGCTGACACTGGTCAGGGTAAACTCTGAAATAGTTTCCACTCACAGGGCCGACATGCAGAGACAGACAGACAAACATTCGCACACACACTTACACCTATGGCCAGTTTACACAAATCAACCTATCAAGCATGTTTTTGGTCTGAAAGGAAACCATAGCGCCAAAAGAGAACTATATTTCAATCACAAGGTGTATAATATTAAATATCTCCAGTACCAAATCCCATTGTTGGGTAGTAAAAATACTACAGACTCAAGCAGTTTAAGTGCATTTTTCAGAAGCTTTGTGGTAGCATAGTTGTTTCTGAATCAAACAGCTGCTCTTAAATGCTTTATTGATGAATTGCAGTAGAGTTTGAACAAGTTGCATTTTCCTTTAAACAAAGACGAGACTCTGTAGAGAACGCTTTCATGGAGAAAAATTAAACAGCTAAGGATAACTAATGGATGCCAGGTGCATGGATGTGTGGACTTTTTATAAACCCCAATTCAAATTAAGATATCCTAACTTTGTAAAACGTAAATACAAAAGGACCAAAATGAGTGAATAAACAACAAAGATAAGATGTTTAATGTTCAGACTGACAAACTTAATTGTGTTTTGCATTGTTTCATTCACATCAAGTCGCACATCAAGCAAGATGCTTGATGTGCGACTTCAGTTGTTCAACAATTCAGGGTCACTGTTGTCTCTGTTGTATTCTGTTTAATTTATATATCACAGAACATCTCAATTTCATTAGAATTGGAGTTTGTACTGCTACACAACAGTCTGAAATTGTTGCACATTTTGAAAGCTGCTTCATCAAAACAGAACTTTAAACACCATGCTGTTTTCAATCTGATTTCATTCACAAGGAACATAACTGGTAGGGCCAAAGTTTGTGAAAATATATTTCACACAAGACCTAGATGCAGTATTTTTGCTCTTGGCACAGCACTGTGGGGTGGATGGACTGAGTGTTTCTTGATCTTCCTTTAAGGTGTAAAGGAACCACATCATTTTCTTTGCTGTTTAAAGACTCTGTTATATTTTGCCCCATACTGCAAAATTTCCACAATGAATAGAAATCCATCAGACTCGGTGTGGAAGTTTGAATCCATGAAGTTTTTCATCCAATAACAATCCAAATGACCCATCTGAAAAGAGACTCAGTGTGCAAAGACCTTTATCCTTGGTGTTCACACCCCTGCTGCTGGCAAGCATGCAAACAGCAATGTGTTTGGAAACACAAGTGAATAAACTGACCTGAATAAACCAAGATGACAAATCCCCAACATGAGTACAATAGTGCTGATTTTGGTAATTGATCTCAATCAAGCTGCTACAAAGAAGCAGAAAGCAATGCTCTTACTGTTTATACTCAAAATATTGTTTTGGCTGTCAGAGAAACATATCAGGTGGTGGCGGCATGGTGTGATATATCCATAATTATTTTTGTTTAATTTATTTAACCTGACAAACTTGCCAATGATTAAAAAATAACAGTAATACATCATCTGGAGTGAGGAGTTACCGGAGCGGTAATACATCGCTCCATGCTAAATAGCTTTGCTCACAACATTTTTCTAGTACCACCAGGTGTTCATCTTGCATTGATGGAAACTCACAGGAGGGAATATTAGATTCTATGACTGAACACCTTTCGTAATGTTGAAGAGAGACTGAGAAAGTGACCAAGAAACCCTGATGCCGCTGACTTTTTGTCTCATTCATAGAAGTGCTCTGTCACATGAAAGATGCATGTATACAAGTTCATAACCATGTAAAACTCTATAAAGGACACATAAAATTCTTACAAAGCCTAGTATGGACTCTTTAAAATAGTTTTCTGCAATCATAACGTTGATGTTCTCTTTCCTATTTTAGGATGAGTTGAAGAAGCTGTATGCTCAGCTGGAAGTCCACAAACGCAAGAAGATGCTTGTCAACAACCCTCACCTCCATAAGAAACGCAACTCAAAGAAAGGTCTGGGTCGCTCCCTGATGAAAAGAATTACAGAGATCCCAGAGACCATGCATTTACACCGGCAATGCAGTCGTGAGGATGGTAGTGAACATGGCAGCAACCGCAGCACCTTGAGGAGAAACCCATTTGAATCCAGTCACCACAGTAAGAGTTCTTACTTACCCTATTGGATTAATTATACATGTGAAATTTCTTTTGTGATTAGTACGTCTTTGGTGCTTAGACTCCATCATGACATCTTCATGTACTTAAGGGGTAGTGAGGCTGATAACAGGATAGGAAACCCCCCTTGGAGTCTAGACGCTGGTGGTGAGGGATGCAGGATAGGATGAGGCGCAAACTTTTGAGCAGCTTGCCCAGGACACTGATGCGATGGATTGGAGGTGCCAGTGAGGAATGGAAGATGTGGATTAGACTTCAGAGGAGCTGGACACTGATGTGATTATTATTATTGGAGGAGCCTGGGGTGGAGGAGTGTTGCCAATATTCACACTGCACCAAATGCCGACTGTGGTGGAGAAGAGATGGCTATAAATATGACTGTGGGATGATTACTTACCCAAACAGGTTGTGGCTACCCTCAGTTGCAATGATTTTAATTGCAGGAAGGCAGAAACATTGAAGAAATGATTAACAGGTGAATTAAAATAAACAAATGGGTGACTGAATAAATGAAATGGTCCTCCTGCATGAACTCGTGCTATAATCTTCATTTATATAATTTTGTCTGATTAGAGGAGGCATTGCTGCATTTTATTACAACACCTGAAACCTCTCAGTACAATTTGTCAAATTTTCCTCAAAAATATCTCAAGCTTTATCACCACAGATCAAAACATATCAAATCTAGTCTTGTGCAGTTTCTGTAAACCATCATACACATTTTGAATCTACATAGTCTGGCCAATTTCCATGCTGAAAGAATATAACTTCTCTTGAGGTTTGCTTGTCTTTTTTAGGGCACACTTGTCTTTCTACTTAAGCTAGGTATTCCTACAGTTACCCTTTCAGTGTTCTAGCACTGTTAAACACTTAAAGGAATAGTTTGGTGGATTTTTGAAATAGGGTTGTGTGAGGTACATAGCACTGACATGAACAGCGGCCTGGCAGCAGAAAAGTAAGTTGATGTTAATAAATTAGATATTGCGTGCAATCACCAAACATGGTTTCTGCAGCTTGTATAAATGAACTTGGACATTAATCATGCTTTTAATCCAATAAGAATGAAAACTCTCATCTCAACACTGAAAAGGTGCCTTTATTAAGCAAACTCAACAAATGTACTGGAAGGAAACTTCCTGAGACAGTGAATGTGCTGTCTGCACACCTCTGGAACAGCTCAAAAGCTCTAAGGATAGCTCCTTTCATTTTTTCATACACAAGGCTATCTTTGATAGAGAAAGGAGCACAAGCTTTTGGGCCTCCCTGGCAAGTTTGCGTTGGGGGAATAAAGGCCAGACATCCTTGGGCCATTGAAAGGCAGCAACAACTCTCTCAGACACTGTGAATAAGCCCCTAACCTCAGTTTTCTGAAACTGAAGGACCAGGGCAGTATTTTTTGACAAAGATGAGAATTCTGATAGCTATTATTGCTTCAAGCTAATTGCAATTTATTTGGAGCTAGCTTTGTTTCCAAAACCAGCATTAAAATAACTAAACTGGAAAGAGTTGAAAGAAGTGGTTCAAACCTTGGAAGCTATGGAGGTGGCGAAGCAGAGGGAGTCGACACACCCACACAGGCTTCAGGGTGACCTGTTTGAATTAATGCACCATGATCAGCAGGCTCTTCAGTGCCCTCAGCAGCCCTCTGAATTCTGGCCCTGTTACTTGAACCACCTAGACTTGCATATGAACCAGTGTCAAATGTCCAAGATTTGAAGATTCTGTAAGGTGCCACCTTCCTGTTCAGGGTTAAACCCTGGTGAGAAAACATCAGTCTACAGAAGTTCTTCCAAACTTTCTTTGGACCAATCATGTTGATGTATCTGTACATTTTTTGTAGTGCAGGGTGTAAAAAAAGATATCACAAAAGTACCATGCGGGACGTTGACTGTAGCAAAATGGACAAGCAAAATAGTATGTTTGTGCAGGTATACCAGTGGTTAAAAACCAATGCTTAGTTGGCTGGATTTTTAAGTGAACATCAAACTTCTAGACCAAGTAAATCCACGATATAATTCAAAGATATTTATCACATAAATTCAACAACAGCTCAGCAAGCATCAGCTTTCACAAACATTGCATGAGTGCATATAAATAACATTATGGTTCTTCCCTCTTGTTATAAACTCACCAATTCTGTTATTTTTCCTCAGGTAAACCTTGTGACGACTCCCTTAAAAACAAAGTTATGGGCTTGAAGAAATCTTTGAGCTACGACCATGTTTGTGACCAGGATGATGAAACAGGAAGTCAAAGTGGCTCAACTGCAGGGGACAAAACAACTCCTGTAGGAGGAGGTGGGGATGGATCTCTGCTGGGTTCCCTGATTGGAAGAAAACATACTAAGAAGCCGCTGGAACCAGCAACCCCTCCAAGACTGGAGCCAGCAGAGTCCACTGAGTCCGTCCCTCTGTTCTGGAAATCGGCCAGCGTTCATAATTTAACCCACGAGAAGAAACCCGTCCACCTGAGGACCTCCATCATGCAGAAATCTTTGAGCGTGATTGCAAGTGCTAAGGAGAAGATGCCAGGGCTGGCCAACAAGACCCAAAGTGTGGAAGATGCCAGCAAGAGGGGTCTAAAGGTTCAGGAGAGTATGCTGTCCGAGGTGGACGAGACACCTGAGCATTACCCAAAGATGATCATCAGCCAATCAGTGGAGTATTCAAAGACACCCATGAAAATGGGCATCATGAAACAGCAGGTATTTTCTCACACTGTGATCACAATCCTACTGGATCATACACTAGCACTTAATTTTAATCTGGTGGTGAATTGAATTTGATTAATCACTCATGGTCTTTATTTGTGTGCTCTGAACAGATTTCCCCAGAACTTTACATTTTACCTCAGTGGATGGAGGCTCCCCGACAAATGAATAAAAATAGCTTTTCAGGACACTTTCTACTTTCTTTTACATTATTAAACACAGTCTAGACAGTCTTCATTGAATATGTGTTATTAAAAATATATATGTATACCTGGGAACACAACAATGGAGACAGAGTTTTCTCAATGAACAATATGTCCAACTTTCTGGTTTTGCACAAGAAAACAAGTTAACAGAGTCATTTGTGGCTATGTTTGATTTTCAGCAGAATCTTATCTCCATCCACAATTTAAGGAAACTGAGATGCCTCTGAGTCAGAATAGTCTTTTTCACTTGTCAGTCACAATGTAGTACAATGGTGCATGGGCTCAGCCTGGCAGTTTTTTCTAGTAATCTAACCATTCAAGGCAAAATTATTATATGCTGGGTGATTAAATTCAAGTGCATCAAACACAAAATTTAACTGATTTAAGTTGACTACTTTAAAGAAAGAAAACAAACAGAAAATGGTCAAATTGACATTCTTTTTATTCAACATGATCTCTTAGCATCAGAAGGTTAAAAGTGTGAGAATAGTTGAAGCAGACCATGGCTTATGCTTGTGCAAGCACAGATGGCATTCAATCCTCCCATACAGACTATGGCTCAGATGTACTTGCTGTTAACTTTGTGGATGCATGATGGCTGTGCACTTCCTCCAGAATTGACACAACACAAATACAGGATGCTCTATGCACATGAATCGTAGGATCAATGTAGAGGCACAGGAGACAGAAAAGAGTCAGTCAAGCCACAGAAACAACTAGAGGTGCTCCTTCAACAAAACATTCCCAGCATTGTTTCCCTGATCCACATCTGCATTCAGATCACTACCTTAATCTAATCACTTCTTGCTTCTGCCATGAACAATTTTCAGTGAAAATGTCTTCAAAATCTGTTCAGAATTTTTTGAGTTATTAGCAAAAATGTGGAAAACTGCCCTATCTTGCACTATTGACAAGTCCTTAAAGAAATTATTGGATCTGCATCCATATTCGAATTCCACTCAAAGGGAGTAATTCTCTGGCTGAATTGACTTAAATAAATATCACTTTTCAGTAAGTTTCAATTTAATATAAAATTACTTTACAGTGAGTTATTTAAGAGGACAGTCTTCTAGTGATTTAGCAACAACATCTGTTTTGGTGACTTTCATGTAGGAAGTCGCAGGTGCATCGCTCAACTAGAAAACACCTTCATTGTTTGTGTGTTGTGCAACGCAAGGGCAAATCCAAGCTAGCACATATGCCAGATGCATGACCTGTGCCACAGTTAAAAAAAAAAGTTCTGTAACAACACATTTGTGCACCCAATGGAAGGGACAATCAGAGAGAAGACCCGATCACACAAATCAATTGTCTTGCCTGCAGAAATTTTTTGAATGGACTCCCTTTTTTCCTTTCTTGCTGTCCTCCTCCTCTGCAGAAAAATGCAAGGGTCAGTGCTGTGGTTCCAAAATTTTGATGAAAAACTAAAACCATTACCACTATTATCACTAATTACTACCCCAGCTTCTTTTTAGTCACCTGGCACCTTCTGCTAATGTACATGACTTTCCCCTGGCATTAGCAAGTTTATATTACAATGCTCATAACAATGGGGGAAACAAATTTAAGGACAAACAGCAGGTATATATCTGGCCTTGACTGTGCTGAATATGGTAACACATTAGTTATATAGGAGTTTAGCCTGGCACAGACAATTTACAATATTGTGTACATTAGCTAAATGAAAATATTGCCAAACCACACTGTTCCTTTGGATGCTATCCGTTCACTGTTTGTTTGCATCCAGAAAGAAGAGGCATATGTCAGCATGGCAGTCGACGTAGACCTGAACTGCCATTACTACAAGTGTCAGGAGGCTGCCCTACACTTAAGACAGAGCATTTGAGTGGGAATGCTGGCTTCCATTGATAAACAAAAAATATGAAAAACAGAAAATAAGCTTCAAGTCAAGTTTCAAGTTTGATCTCAGGTGGACAATGGCCTCTGTAGATGGGTGTGCAAATAAACACAACCACCTGTCGTCATCCCAGATTAAAAGTTGCTTGAACTGGGTAGAAATTCTGCTACAGACCACAGAGAGAGTTGACATAAATAGTTCAGCAGGCTTTTGATTGCACCACAGTATATACATTCATTCACACCATATTCACACATCGATTCCAGAGTTAGCTATGTACAGTGTCTTTTATTGGTTTCTAATCTCATTAGTCTCGTACAGTATCACACAGCACTAACAAATTTGGGGGACAGTGTCTTGCCCAATGACCATTCAAACTGTGTCTGCAGGAGCTCTCTTCCTCGTGAGAGACAACTGATTCTATTTGAATTTGTTTCTATCTTTATATCCTTACATCCCAGTCAAAGTAGAGCCAAAGGTCAAAGTCAGCCTATTATTACATTGCAAAAACCCACAAAACATATGCAGAGGTCAGTTTTCCAACCTCATAAACAGGGAAGAACATTTTATGTTTAGCATGGAGGATGGAGCTTGTAATATTTGTCTCAGTTGGCTTCTAACTTCAGAAACAAGCAAGAAAACAGAAGCTCTGGCTAAATTTCAGACCGTGGCTGTTGCCAACAAACCAACAGGGACTGCTTAAATTGTAAAGGTCGATCTCCTTATGAGACTTGGCTCATGGAACATCTGGCCTCAAAGTCGTAAACCTGCGCTAACTGAATCTGTGACCAAACGACTGGAGCTAACAGGCAGTTGACTCGCTAACATGCCACCTTTAGTGTCAGAAAGCAGATGGCTGTTTACATCTGAAGCTATTCATGGAGCATTACGGGCAGCCTTTCCCATTAAAAAGTGTTGGGATGGTCACACTCCCTTTAGCTTAATTTCTGTCTCCTGATACTCCCAAGGGAAATACCTGACCCTATCAGAGGTACATGCTCGGGTTTAGTCTCTGGCTTATAAGGTTGTGCCAGGAAGAAATGTTCTGGCACTTTCTTAGATCTTCTGTCTGAAACAACACACTAAAAAACACCAGTTGCTACCAGTGAAAACAACACCAATCAGAGACTGGACTAAATCATTATATGCACAGGAAAACAAACAAAAACAACTAGGTAAATGAAGCTTAATGCATAAATAAGCTTACTTTGTCTGTGCTTAGCCATCTAGAACAAAACGCTACTAATAAGTGAAGATGTGGGCCTGCCAGGAATGTAACCTCTTTTAATAAAAAATATGATAAAAAAAAACATAACTTGAAAGATATATGACCAGCTGAACAAGTTGTTTGCTTGAACTCAAGCATCCCAAATAAGCTAACTTGTCTTTTTATTGCACCTCACCAGTTTCTATATAAATCTTCAAACCCACATCAGGCTGTCAGGACAAGCTGACTTACATATTTAATTCTTAATTCTTACAGGATTTTTATGTCACACTCAAGAAAATCCAAATGTGTAGGGCTCTATAACCACATTTTAGCAGAATAACAGGACTCAAATTAGAGTGGTAAAACTAGCTTATTGAACTATATTTAGTGTACAAACTTGATAATCAAAAATGTCAACTGAGTCAAAGCCTGTTAACTTCTTGGCAACCTGTTATATAGCTTTCACACCATAATATAGTCTCTACTGCTAAAGTTTCATTTTTAGTGTGCTCGAGACATTGCAGGCAAAAATATGACAGAGACGAAGAATTTTGCAGGCACGTCAGAAATCCTAATCCTCCCAAAGGAATGTATGGACCTTTGGTTGCCACACCTACAATTTACATATACATAGCTGGAACCAGGGTGAAAAAGTAAAAGGGACACTTGAACAGTGTATAAAGTGAATGATATGCTTTGAAAATGATTCTTGAACAAGATGCATCACATCTGACCTATCAACAACTACTTGTTGTGACACAAAATAGTCATGTTACCACATCTTAAAAATCCACGTACCAACAAGGAAAACAATTCTGTGAAAGTTTTCATTCATCCTGGGTATGGTTATCAAAAGCTTGACCGAAGTTGCAGCTAGGCATGGAGACATTTCGCCTTTTTTTCTAAGAGGCCTTTTCACACTTACACAGAAAAACAAACTCCAATGTTACATTCCCTGTTGGCCCTGCACACCCATGTTGGCTCCCTGTACTCTCTCCTGCTTTTTTTTTGCCCCTGATACTACCTCAAGAAATTGAACAAGCAGGGGAGTGAGCTACTTCTGCCTCCGCAACATCTGCAGTGGAGATGAAATGTCACAGGTTCAGAAGTAAATATTACAGCTTGAAAGGTCATTTCGATCATTTTCATAGTTTTACTTCACCTGAGGTGAAAATAGGTCAATGATCTTGCGGACAACTCTTAGGTGACCACCCATATTATTAGCACACTAATGTTTTACATAAGCACATATTTTTAGTTCTTGTCTACTTCGCTGTTGCAACTGAAGAATCCTGTGAAACAAATAAAGTTGGGTTGAAAGTTCAGGAAAACATTTTAAAATCTCATACAAGTGTTATTTATCTTTAGTAAAATCCTCTGTTTTCTTGATAGTTGCTATAAAATACAGCATTCATGAAAGCCTGTCCCAGTTACTTAGTTATGAGCCCCCTTCATGCTGCTGTTTCTAAAGGAAATATTTACACCCTTGTGACTTTCCCACTTACTGTAAATGTTGCATAAACACAATGGGGGATTGACTTGACCCCCTATTGTTCCACCTTGAGAGGAAGAGGCATAATGAAGAAAGCCAATGGGGTGCAAAGCCAGCAGGGGGCTGCAGCGCTGTAGTTGTGGGTCTGCCTGAGTGCACATGTGAAACACATGCCATGTCTGGCTCTCTCTTGCTGCCCCAAAGCCATATCACACAAAACGATCATGTCCTGGCAGAGGCATGACATTAACATTAAGTTTTGTTGAAGTCCTTTTGTGGAAATGCATTGTGAAAGGGTAATAGAGAGGCCACCTGTGTTGTCCGTATCATTTTAAGAGTGGAGGATATGATTTTCTGGATCCAGCTGCCCATAGTGCTCTGAGGAAAACACCCTTATTTACTGAGATTAGACCACCAGTGTATGCAGATTTAAGAAAAAGGGTAATTTTGTCACTATAGAGGCAGTTTTTCAAGCAAGTGGCCTGGCTCTTTTCCTTTATGTCATTGCCTTGATATTCTTCTCTATCCAGTCAAATAAATCAAACACTAGATTTTTTCCAAACTGTGGCATTTCATTGTGTTTTAGCTGCTGCCTGAATTAAGCATTATAATACTGTATAGGTCAATAAGTAAAAGTCCCTTAAAAGTAAGTGAATCGACCCTGTGATCAACATTTTTTAGACAGCTTTATACTTTTGATTGGTGGCGGTCAGTCAAAACAGGTCAAATGAAAAATCTATTTCAACTTTCTGACCATTCTCCTCAAGATAAACACTAAATAAGCAGCTGGTAGAACAAATGTGTTAATTGATTAAAAAATCATAGATGGATGGGACAAAACTTGGCAAATCAGATATGCCATATCCTAAAAGAAAGGTCCTTAATGCACCATCTTTAGGTTGATGCTAGGCCTTTGCTTTCTAATGTTTGTCCATCCAGTTATGTCCTCATTTTATTGTCCATCTCTCTTTGGCCGTTCTAGCAAGACTAGCAGTTCTTGATATAATGTCATCAACATATATAATGATTCACTGAGCAGGTATTTTATTGTTTTATGTTAACAGGTGAGTGGCAGCCAGCCTTCCATTTGTTCTGAGACGGGTAGGAGCCTTTATGATGTGTCTGAAGTTTGCCCTTGGGAGATGGATGAACCTCAAACTCCCTCTGAAGTTAAGATCCAAAAACACGTATCCATTGCTCCTGTTGAGACCACCTCAGGCCGGAGAGGAAGCAGCAGCTCTGGGATCTCCAAAAGTAGTCGATCACAGCAGAGGCCAAAGGCAGGCCAGTCTCCTTCCAACAGACGCCGCTCTAAAGATAAGGGAGAACGAGATGAGAGCAGGGACAGTCGGAGGGCTCGTCCACCCAGGTCGCCCCTCCCCCTGAAGCCAGACGTCTGTCCGTGGGAGTTCAATGAGCAGCCAATGATGGGAGGAGATTCAGAATCCATCTCCCCTGACAGGATCAGGCGCAAAAAAAGTGTGACACCCACTGATGGGAAACCAAAAGGGCTCCACTCAGACCACTCCAAGTCCACAGGAAGCCTTTTACAGCCACCTTCCCTGATGGTTGAGATCTGCCCGTGGGATTACACTGCTCCACCTTCACCTAAGCAGGAAAAGTCCTGCAACAGCCCGACCACTCACAAGAAGAAACGGAAAGGCTCCTGCTCTTCCAACCACAAAACCGAGAAGGATAAATCAAAGGAAAAAGGCAGAGAGAGGCGAAGCTCCTCCAGCAAACCGCAGTCAGAAAGGAGACGGGTCAGCCAGTCTTCAGAGTGTAACATGGCTGCTTCTGAGCGGCGGAGGAGCTCAACCAGAGACCCAGAAGCAATGGAGATAAGGAGGGCAGAGGTTTACTCCCGGGAGACTGAGCCCTCTCTCACCAGCTTTGCTCAGACTAAAAAATCACCAGAGAAGAAGAAAGAGAGCTCTTTGAGTACTAGTTATAAACCTGCAGTTAACAGTGGTGACAATATGGCCGATGTATGCCCATGGGACTTTCAGGAGCAGGACTCTGGTGGGAGGGCATGATCACAAGCTTGATGATTGTACTTTTTTGTACTCACAGACTGACAGCTCAATGGAACAAAGCAGAGCAACAAAGAAAGATGATGTTACACTGAATTACATGAGGAGGTGTTTCTGTGGGTGACCTATGTGAAAAATGATTTTTCAAGAAAGACTTTTTATTCTGCCATCCATTGATGCAATTCAGTGCAACCTCTTGATGTAACATTGCAGTGAATGCAACCTTAAAGTCACTTTAAAGGAATTTTCAGTCTGCACTTTTGCTTGCACATTCGTCAAAGTGACATTGTATGTATTTTTATCACATTGAATACGTTGAGGTTAGGACAAGAATCATACCTGTTTTTACCAGCAGATCAGACAATCCTTTGTCACAAAAACAGTAAATGTATCACCTGATGAGCTGGTTGAATACCGAATGTTGCTGTTTTGCTGATAAAACTTGACTTTTTGATCAAGGCATTGGAGACTTAAAGTTTTACAATTTGTATGTTTTACCGCGTGAGTTCACATATGTTACAAGAAATGGAGTCATACTTGTGTTTACAAGCAAACCAGATTATTTACTGCCATGAATACAGTACTATTTATCAAACAAGCTCACTAAATGTCCCCGTGTTGCGCTGATGTGTTGTTAGATTTTTAAGTCTAGATTTCATCAGTTTGTCATAAACTCCAGTGTATAAGTTTCACTGATAATTAGGACCCAGTCTGTTTTGGGGGTCTCCCAGAAGAAAAAAAGGTGTAAAGTGTCTTTCTGCATGACAAGTCCACAACAGCTGTGTTTCCACTGAGTAGTCTGGTTTGGTTTAGTACAGTTTCATACGGTTTTGATTGATAAGCCCTGAGCTCGCTTAGATTTCCACTGCCAGCTACACCCTCACCTGCAGGCTGTGTAACAACTGGGGGATGAGGGTCCCGCCAGTTATGTCCATCTTGCTTTGTACTTGCTCCTTTCTAACAATGGCAAGGAAGTTGTGCATCTCCGAAGTACTCCATGGAGCATTGTTCCATGCAGACATTCTTCATAGTAAAAGTAGTAAAAAGTCGCTCACTAGGATCCTTGATGATTTAAACATGGCACGGTAAGTTGTAGTCATTTTAGGAACTGCACACAGGAAGCAACTGATTCTTGCAAACAATCAGCAGACTACAGTGTTTTAGCTCCACCCTTTAGGCTCAGCTAGGTAGGCCCTGCACTCCAACAGAAGGGGAC
This sequence comes from Cetoscarus ocellatus, assembly GCA_037902135.1. Taxonomy (NCBI): domain Eukaryota; kingdom Metazoa; phylum Chordata; class Actinopteri; order Labriformes; family Labridae; genus Cetoscarus; species Cetoscarus ocellatus. The sequence goes on along the minus strand of JBAMNC010000313.1, from coordinate 343,138 downwards.
TAAAAATCGGATCAGTTATTTGGGCACCTTTTCCTACATTTAACAATGGAAATACATGCTGGACTGAACCGGACTGCTTGGTGGAAACACAGCTCATGTTAAGCTTCTGTGCAGCTGTAACGATTTTTAAAGTTAAATTTCACTGCCATCCATTTTCTCCATGCAGGGTTTGCAATCATGCCAGCTACTTGCACCGAGGTTTAGCAACCCCTCATGATGACATCGAAATGAAACAAAGGCCCACAACCTTCAACCAATTTGTCATAAGTCATGTTGCTAACCTTCAGCATTCACTGATACTGTATTTGATTAATGAGTCTTTTCAGTTAAACCAACACTACACGATTTATTTATGGACCAGTGCATCACTGTCCTTTGTTTTTTAATTTATAAGAGAGAAAAAAAGTTCACATTTCCAGCTTAGCCCATGCTGTACACAGCAATGCACAACACCAACAAATGGCTGAGGTCGGAATATTGAGTTGCATTTTGGTATGCTGTGCTGGGTGGCTTTTGCATTCAAGCTCATAATGACATGTCTCATCATTTTTTGATGGTAAACTGGTTTTGTAGGAACTGCTTCTACTATAGTCACGTAATCATGTCAGATGTTTGCCTGTTATACTGATCATATCCTATGTTCTGTATCAATCCAGTGCAGACTTGCCCCATCACATGCTAACAAATAATCCTGCAGGAAGTGGGCTAAAAAATGACCTATGATAGGGGATATGTGCTCTAAAGCCTGATTTATACTCTAGCATCCAATCTAGGCTCTAGCATTTGCTGTAAGTTTGTGTAGCCCTGAATCTACCCAGAGGCTTACACATAGCCTGACATGCACCTCTGTAGCATTGTAACTACATGTCAAACTATGCCGCACATAAGCCTTGGAAGTGGTCTGCTTGGCAGCAATGGATTACCATTGTTCACAAAGATATGTTGAAAGACATATTGTTTGTGCAGTATTGAATGAGAGCAGAAGACTGAACAGTTTGATGGATTTTTTTGCCTTTTGCTTATCTATGTCTCTCAGTGGATGAAGACGTGAAATATTTCACAATGCAAGGATTAAACTGCATGATTTAGGCACGATTATAGCAAAAACTGAAAGTCATGAGAATTCAGGACCATATGCCCCAAAAGTAGGTTGTTTTGCCTCATGAACTATGACAGAAACAACAACCAAAACTGCTTATAAGAAGCCTCATGACTTTCTTAAGCATTTTACATTGTTATCCTGCCCTCTACAATTTGTTCTTTCACAGTCACAGCCGTAAACAAACCAAATTGCAGAGCAAAAAGGGATAAAGTTGTTGCTTGAGATGGAACTATGAGACAGGAAAAGGTGGTTTTGCTCTGAAAACACATTTCTACTTTTATAATGAGTTGTGCAGGGAAAGAAAGAAGTGTTTGCACAAAACAGCGACTCATCGAAAAATTCACATTGGCATTTAAAATCAAGCTAACATATTAACATAATATGTAGTAAGGTACGACTAAGTAGTCTGATGTGCCTGTCAGTCAAGTGACTGCATTATTTTATGGCTGTATAATCGCCTAAATTAGATCCCACACTAGAAGATAATTAGCCAGATTTTTGGCTCAAATCTCCCCTTCAGACCAAAGTCAGTAAAAGCCCAATTATCTGGTGATCCTAAAGATGATCTGACCTAATTATCCTGTGCCATTATTGATTCTGTTTAACAGTATGATTTGTTGATTTCCTCATCAATTCTTGTGGATTTTTTGAGTGGAAAAATCAGCCTACTTATGTTTTCTGTGGCAACAGTGTCAAACACATGGCACTCCTGCTTATTTGTGCCATGCTGCATGAACAAATACCCCTACTAGTTTCAAGTGTTTCCACCCTTGCTTGAAATCACAGACACTGGATGTCAGTTTGTGTCATTTTAGGGGGAACTAGGCCCCACCTTTGACCACCTTTGTGTCCAAACTGCCATGATCCCACCCTTGCCCCCTATTATTATTTCTGCTGACTGCCTCTGAGAGCAAGACTTCCTTGATTTGCATGGTGGGAGAACACAGTGGACAAAATGTATAAGGGAAATGTAAAGCATAAAGACTACTGATTCTAGACTGAAATTCTTTTATGAGTTCCTCCCCCTAAGTGTATTATCGTAAAAGACAATCAAAATCCTATCTGGGATGCCTCATGACTTTGCTCTGCCTCTTATATTTGCCCCATAATGTTGGGACATTGACCAATGGGAGCACAGTGGGCTCAGTATGTGTGACAGTCACAGGAGTAAACAACCCAAATGGCAAAGCAAAAAGTGTTGGAGATGTTGCTTAAAGTGGAACTGTGAGAAACAGGAAAGGCTTGTTTAGCTCTTAAAGCAAAATCCCTGCCTTTTTTAAAGATGCAGAGGGACTACGCTGATAGATAAAAAAAAGGGAAGTGTTGGTGTGAAGCAGTAAATGAGGATCATAATCAAGCTAACATATCATTCATCATAAAATTTTCAAAGACAAAGTCAGTATAGAATGTGTACTGTGTGTTAATTGTGTTTGTTTATTGTCTACCATTTTGGCTAACGTTGTAGTGCAGATGGATCCACCTGATCTAACACCTGTAATCAGATGGGTCCATCTTGCCAAGCTTCCATCTACAACGAATGTGAGCGGCCCAAACATGGGCCAATCAAGAGAGACAACAGTAGAAAGTGACTGCTTGTACAGAGATCGGCATAAATGCTAACAGCTTCAGTAGCAGTTTTATCAGATCTAGACTGTATTTCTCTATCAAAGAAAAACAAATAACACTGAGAGCCTTTCTCAAAAGAAACAATATTTTTGCTCCATTTCCAACACGTTTTTGGCGAGAGTTTGTCCTGAGATGTGGTTTAAGTTTTGTACCTCACACTGCGGTAGTAGCGTCTGCCTACTGCATTATGTGATTGGCCCATAATGAATGAAATTGTTGGAAAGATCATCCAATCACCTCCCAGATATGCTTTTGAAAAGTTCTGCCCTTTCCCAAACACTTTCTATGGGCTCTTTCCCAGATGGACTAATTCTATCAATTAGGGCTGAGTATTTCCAGCAAACTCACATTATGAGATGTAGCCCAATACTGAGGCCACAATACAATTGTTGTTTTTTATTGCAATAAGTGTACATTTTTTACATTGACTACACCTCCTACAAAATTTCAAACAACTTAAGTTCTTTTTTTTTGTAAAAATAAAAAAAGACAAAGCTTAAATGGTCATTCAACGTGAGCTGAACCTTAACTTTCAGATCTTCAGACATCTTAGAAATAATTTTAAATTTTGAACATGCGCTGCATCTTGTAGTTTGGCTTTTACTGCCACCTTTTGAGTTGTATGTCAACTGCACCATTAGTGATATTACCAAAGATGTATTTTGCAGCTGTTGTCACAAAATTTGTGGCTGTATCATTTTGCAATATCTGTATCAATACACATAAAGGAAAGGAGTATGTAAAAATACAGTACTATTAGTTTTTTTTAGGAGAAGCTTATCACCCATGTCATAATGTCAGTTGTAATGTGTAAGAAGGTACAACTGTGTAATCTGTCATGCCTGTCTGTCAAGTCCCCTGACAGTTTGCTCTCTATGATGGCCTAATCTGACACAATGACCACTGTATCAGAAAAAAATATTGTGAACGCATCACGGCGTCTGGTCTTAGTGTCTTAACTGCTCAGGAGCAATGCTAGGCTTTGCAATGTGGTGCAGTGTTTTGACCTGGACACCCTGTTTCTATTTTCCTCTCTGTTGCTCAAGTCGAATTATGTCTGACTTTTCTCACTTAGTGGAGTTTGTTCATCTGTTAAAACAGTGGAGATAGAGAAGCAGTCATCTGTTTCTGTGAGTGAAATGACTTATTTTCACTTGCAACATAAAGGTAAAGACTACGTGTGTATTGCAGAGCCTTTGAGTCCACTCCTCGTCAATTCAAAATACTACACATCCACACGTAAAAGCACTTAAAGAACTGTTTGTAAGGAGAAACACATAGAATAACATCTTTAACAGATGCAGTTGCGTGATTGTGCGCAATGCGGTGCGACGTCTAACAGTGGCGCTAAATTAGGACATTGTGTTAGACAGCTTGGGCAACAGTAGTTGGTGGTGGTGGTGTAGATTTGATGCATAAGTATAAACCAGGCTCAAGAAGCAAGAAAATCACCCCAGACACAGACGTGATGTCTTAACTTTGGGCCAAAAAAGAAACCGATTGCAATTTGTCTTTGATTTAATGACAAAAGGGGCCCACAAATAATCAAAACTCCATTCATAAAATATATGGTATGTTATAGTTCAAGTTCTCGATAGACAGTCTTTCTTTTTAAAATTCATTGCATGTGGCAAACTCTCAAGCACCCAATAAATTAATGGGTTAATGGGTTAACTTGTACTCAATTATGAGAGTTGAACTATTGATGTTGTTGCCTATGGTATTTGTCTCCTTATGTAACAAGTAATGCATTTAAAACAAGGTGCATTGCCATCAATAATATACACAAACACACGGCTTGCAGAAATAGTACAATAGTACGAGGGTATGCTGTATGAGTCTCTAGTGTCTATTGATATTTATTTACTCTTTATATTCTTGACATAAATGTCTTTTCTACGAGGTTTGAGTATTTCCACTTGTCAAAAAAATGTTCTGAATTCTTTCAAAGACCAGCACAGAGCCTGACTCGAGGGAATGATGTGAATAATACATTTTTTTTGTCACTTAGTTACTCATTTTGCATCTGCTTGAATGCACCTTCATTCATGTCTTTGCACATAATCAGTTGTTAAATCCACAATCATGCATGACCAAAGGCCTTTTTCCCCAGTTTCTTGCTTACAGGAAATGAGTAATTCATCATTTTGCATCAACCATCACAGTTAGATCTTCTCTTCTGTGATCATCCACCCACCAGTGACATCTCAAGCAATACATTCACACCACGTCAGTTCAGCTTCATTTGACTGAGTGTGCATGACAGTGAAAGTACAGAGGTAATGGCACTAATGTTCACCGGAAGGCTTAAAATATGAGTGCGTATTTAATGAAATATTTAAAAGCACATTGGATTCTCAATTCTAGATGTCAGATGTTGTCACGTATTTATTGAGCATTTAAAAAAAAGAGCTTTGTGTTGCTTATCAAGCATTCAGAAAACAGCAACAAGCTTGATAAATAAATATGGCCGACCAGTTGAAGTTTCACAACATTTTTCTATCAGATGGTGTCAGTCTGTTTGAAGAGGAATGTTACTCACTTATTGTATTTTATGCTTGTTATTTGCTGTAAAGTGTGGCTAAAAAAAAAGTTACAAAATGCTGTAGCATCCACATGGGAGAATTTCTATTGTACATTCATGTTGTGTTGCATGTACATACAGAAAATATCCTGTTCTCAAATCTGGATTAAATCTTTCTATAAAACCCTGGTCTGCCATGTTCCTTTCTGTGTTATTTATTTAAGTTGCAAAAGTTATAATCTTTGTATCTCGATTACTTGCCTATGCTTTATCAACTGCAAAACACCACGGTTGATTCACTTCAGCAAACATGTTCAGTTATCTTAACAACATCTTGGTGTTGACATGAGCTGCTGTGGTTTCCTCTTTCACAGCCGAAGGATCCCTCAGAGATAAACACTGATGCAAGAAGTAAAAAAACATTATTATTATTATCCAGAATAAACTCTGCATTTGTGCACAAAATTTGACTTAACTCTCATAAAAGGAAAAAGTTAACAGAGAAAGCAACTATATGAGAAGAAAATATATATCGATATGGTTTTGTTCTACAGTGGCCCTGAAGTGCAAAACACAACAACAAATAATGAAAAAGCCTCAATCACAGTAGCAGAAATAACATATTGAAGGCAAATGGCATCAAGTGAAAAACAACAAAATATGAAAACAAAATGTCAAATAAGAAAACAACAAAATTAAAATGAAATATCAAATTGAGACACCACAGATTAAAAAATGGAATGAGGAAAACACCACCACAAAAGAAGACAACATATAAAATAGATTAAAAAAACACAACTACTCAAAGCTTTTAACAGATCAAAAACAAGTCATTGAAAACATAAAAACAATACAAACATGTCAAAAGACAAATTAAAGGAACAACAAATACGAAAACAATAAATGATCAAGAAAAAAAAACAAAAACTTAGACTACAACAAATTAAAAAAAACAGGTGATACGAATAAATCAACATATCAGAATACGCAGCTATGAAAAAAATCTCTGAAAATTCAAGAAAAACAATCTACATGAAAACTAGATCAACAACTTGAAAAAAATCAACTAAGTTCACATAGTGAATAAGATAATTAACACAGTAAGTGTCAAAGTGTTGTCCAATTTGCTGTGTTGATGTTTTTTTAATAAATTTGTGGTTTTTAGTTGGGTTTTGTTTTTAATTTGTAGGTTTTTGCTTCGGTAAATGGGTATTTTATTTTTTTGGTAATTGTCTTTTTTTATTTCTGTTTTCTGTGGGTTTTTTTCTCATTTACAGTTGTGGTTTCCTGTGCTTTTATATGTGTTGTAGGTTTTCAAAATAGTTTCTGGTTTTTATTTGTTGTGGTTTTTATTCGTTTTTTGTTCTGTGATTTGTTTTTCATTTCTATTTTTTTCATTTATAACTGTGGATTGTTGTGCTTTAATATGTATTGTAGGTTATTCTGTTGTTTTTTGGGATCTGTTGTAATTTGTGATTAAATGTTGTGTTTTGTTATTGTGCTTTGTGATTTGATGTTTTTTTATATATATATTTGCTGTAGTGGTTTACATGTTGTTGTGTTAAGTGATTTGTTGTGTTTGGTGATATGTTTTTTTTTTATTTCTAGTTTAATGTTGTGTTTTCTCATTTATAGTTGTTGTTTGTAATTTGGTATGCTGCTATATTTTTTGTAGTTTTCTCAATTCTTTTATTTTGCTATAATATCTAATATAATATTGTGTGTGGGGGTTATTTATCATTGTGTTTTGAGATTTATTGTTTTTTTTTTTTACATTTGTTGTAGTTTTCTTATTTACTGTTGAGTTTTGTGATTTGTTGCTGTGTTTCCTATTTGTCCCTGTATTTTTCACTTCAACACACACAAAACAGACATGTTCCCAAGAAATTATGAAGACTTGCTATGTTTTCTGCATCATATTCACTTGACCTAAAATAACAGTGATAACAGATCACCGTAGAATAAATCCATTGCTTTGAGTGTTAGTGTTGTGGATGTTTGTGCAACACTGCCACTGTGTGGAGGGTTTGTACAAGTACTTAATAATATTTTGATCTTCCTCTGTTTGTCTGCTCAATGGGATTCCAGAGTGTAGTTATTTGTGGAATTATTTTGTTTTTTTCAACTTCTTTTGATTTATGTCCAACTTTTATTTCAGATTACGAAAACTATTAACATATATTATAAAGAAAATATTATAGTATCTTATAAAAGTTTTTAAAGGGTTAAATTAAATCACCTGCAGTATTTAAACAGTTAAAATTGCTTTAACCTGACCTGGAAAATCATATGCTTATTTGTTGTAACTATATTGAAATGAAATTTGAAATGTATCAGAATCAGATGGCTGTGCACAATATTGTTAAATGCACAATAAATGTTTCAACTTTTAACTTCCAAATCTAACTTTGTGAATACACTTTTATTCGTTCATTTGACTAAAAAGCAAAATATTAGACCTCAAGACACATTTTTCACACCATGGTAATATCTTAAAAACTCTGCTAGTGACAGCTTAACAAGATCAAATATTGCAACAAAGTTATTTTTACAAACATTGTTTTTCTGCACACTGCACTTAAGGGGAACAAATAGCCTTTTTCTGTTAAAAGCTATATAGCTCTTAAAAAAAATAAAAAACAAATGTGCCTATTGCTTTATGAATGTTTAAGCTAACCTTAAATTTTTATCTACCAGGTTTACAATTGGTTAAATAAAAAGGTTTAGAAATATCTCCACTAATTAAATGAACTTTTAATTGCTGCATGGAAATATTTCTCTAAGATCTTTTGGGGATTCAGTGCCCACAACTAAGGGTGAGGGATTTTTTTTTAGCTTTTTGGTCAAAATAGTTAAATATATATATATGTTCCTTTGAGACTTATCACTATAAATGTCAGTTATTTTCTTTAAAGATGTTTAGTAAAACTTGACTTGAAATGAGTTTTACCCTCTCTTACAGCTCAGAAAGACTGATGGGAATGATGGTGGTCTGTGACATGATGGCTTTCATGCCAGGCATGTGCGTGCTACTTAATGGCCATAAATGTAAATATACTATACTCCATCCATCCATCCATTATCTATACTGCTTATCCCTTTTGGGGTCACAGCGGCTGGGGCCTGTCCCAGCTGACATAGGGCGACGCAGGGTACACCCTGGACCGGTTGCCAGCCGATTACAGGGCCACATATAGAGAGATACGACCAGTCATGCTCACACTCAAACCTAAGGGCAATCTGGAGTCACCAGTCAACCTAACAAGCATGTTTTTGGACTGTGGGAGGATGCCAGAGTGCCTGAAGAGAGCAACACATGCAAAGAATATGCAAATTCCACACAGACAGGCCCCGACCGACCCGGGGATCAAACCAGCGTCCTTCTTTCTGCAAAGCACATGCACTACCTGCTGCAGGAGTAAACAATATTCAAAACTTGAGCTCAATTCACACTTGCAGAAAAAACTGAAATCATCCTGCAAATATCCAGGTGAGCTGCTTTTGTGAACTCAGTTTAGCAGGTTTTTCCACCCTTAAGTTATCCTGAAATCTACCAGCTGCCCCACTAGTAGTTTCCTGTCCTGACATCTATTGATGCTGAATGTATGGGAGGCTTCCTGCTGTGAGAGACAGGGAATTTTCCAGGTCGGATACCCAGGTATTTCCTCTGAAATATCAGGGTTGCATGTGTGAAAAGGGCTTTGTAGTAGCTGTTACTCACATATATTATTGCAGAAAACAAATAAGCATGAAATATAGTGAGTGTGAAATTCATGACAGGGGCAACAAGCTAATATTTTAGCCAGCCTACTGATTTCAATCATTGTGTGAAGTCTCCACCCACAACTGTATTATTATGATTTACTGACAACAGGACAAGACCAAAACCAAGAAGTTGCAGAGCATATTGTATATGATGCCCTGTCAGGTTTTATTTTGAAATGGATGCACAGGAAGTGGTTCTAAAACTACTGCCTAACTCTTAAATTCAGGACTCCCAGTGTGTTAAGTGTAACTTCAGCAACAGCACAGCCAAATTTTGGTGCCCCTCCTCCTTAAACCTGTTACCCCTTGTGCCCCGCCATTTAAAAAGTCTGGCTCCGGCCCTTCTTCAACTCTTAAAGTGGTCTTTTTTCTGGTAATATTGGCTGAAGACAAGTCCACTTTCAAAGCCCTCACGCGCGCCCCTCTCACGGGCTCCACGTTTTCATCCCGCTAATTAAATGAGCGGCAGTGACGTCATCGCTGCAGCAGCGGACGGGGCTGCGTCCCTGCAGGAAAACCTGATCCGGATCTAGACCTCATCACACCAGCTACAGCGAGAGCAGCACATCAAACACTACAAACAAACACTCAGCTCCTCAGTCTCACTCTAACAGCGAGGAGGAACAGCACCATGGGCAACGTACAGGTAAGAAAAGTCGATTATCTTTGACTTCTGCTGCTGAAAACACTTTTATGTTCAGGGTTTAAATCATGAAAGTGATGTGGAAACTTGTCAAAGTAAGAGTGGACAGTTAGCAGTGATATAAGACTGTCCCAAAATGACTGTCAGCACGAGGAGGAACATCCCTGCCTGAGTTTGAAGAGTATTTCATGAGCATTAATTCCGTGCGACTGTGGAAAATTAGCTGTTTTTCATGATAAGTGAGTTTGGTGGGTCAGAAGTTGCGCAGTTAACTTTGGCACAGGGTGTGTTCCTGCCAGGCCGAGGAGGCAGCAGGAATTTGAGAGGGGATTTGATCAATAAGGCTGCATTGTGCTGGAGTGAGGGTGGGCAGAGGAGGAGAGAGACTGTACTGCACACTGCTGCTGCTGCTGCTCCTGCTCCATGACTCAGCTTTAACAGGCTGCACCCTTTTCAGACGGGACACGCTGGCCTGGTGCAACATGAAAGCAAAAACAAAATCTTCAGCCCACACTCATCCTGCTATCTGCTTTAGCTTTTTCAGGCCCATTAAGACTGAGTCTGGTAGATGTATTTAAATGATACATTTAAAAAATATATCGCAGATGTCATTCCCTTATCTTTTTGTAGCCATGCATCAAAAACGTGTAAGGATAGCTGCTATGTCTGTTACAGTTTATTTTAAGTTAATGATTTCATTTCTACATAGCACCATTAAAATGCCTTTCAATCAATACAGAAGCTTGTTGGAAAAAGAGACTGACACTAGGGCCAAAAATTGAATTTGTATTTTTTCCATATTCTGTTTGTTCCACAAATTCTGCATAAAAATGACACCCCAAAAATACTCTTCATTTGTGAATGAATAAAAAAATCTATGAATATAATTTTATACCCTTATAAGATGGCAAAGTTCAAATGGATGATCCCTTTGTCAGCAAATAATACTGTCATCGGTTTCTATTTCAGATATTCTTTTTACTGAGCATGACACTTGGCCTGGCAACTACTTTTTTAAAACAAGAAAGCACTCGGAGAGCGCAAACCTCCACCAAGGTAGCTCACATATTACTTTGACATTATAAGCAATTGTTCCATGATAAAGTTACCATCATATTATGATTCCTTGACCCTGAAAACCCACACCAAGCACTTTGAATCATGTTGATATCATTACTAGTTAGACAGTTATTGAGCAAAAACCATGGTATGCTAAAGGCGGTTATCTGGATCACCACCAAAATCTTGTCATTTTCTCCTGAAAATTTCAGCAAACACTGTCTGGTAGTTTTTGCATAGTTTTGCTAACAAACACAAACAAACATACACCAGCAAAAAACGTAACCTCCTTGGCGGTGGAAATTAACATCAACAGAAACTATATCATGGGCTGCACAGTTGTGTTGTGAGTAGATCTGTTGCTTCACTTTCAGAGAGTTGTCGGTCTGAATCTTGATCAGGGTCTCTGTGGAGTTTTCTCGTTCTTGTTCTGCATTTGTGTAGTTTTCTTAAGATTTTACAGTTCTCACATAAGACTAAAACATGCAGGTTAGGTTGATTTGTCATTCTTTATTTCATGTGAGTGTCGGTGTGCCTGGTAAGCTTGTCCCTGTATGTCAGCCATGTGAATGGCTGATGACTGGTCCAGGGGGCACCCTGCCTCTTGCTGATTGACTCGAGCCCCCCAAAACCTTTAAACGCAGTGTTTGGGGTGTGAATCGACAAGAATTTGATTTGTGTGGTTTTATGTCTATGTGGTGTTACAGGATGACGGTTTAATTTATACAGTGATTCCCTTATTACAGTAATGGATCACTTTTTTTTCCACTGGATAGTTATTAAAAAAAAAAAAAAGTAATAATGGGAGCTCAAAATGCTTTTTGCTGGTCCAGCCTCCAGCCTGCCAAATATGTTGACAGAAAGCTGAACCACAATACAACTGATGACATATTGATATCATGCTGTTATGCTGTAATAATGTTGTCATATTTTGCTTGAAAATATATCAGTAAATCATTTAATCTCCAGATAAGATGCATTGTAATTCAGACTTGTTAAATCAGTATGAATCCCATGAGAAGTTATGTGATTTTCTTTAAAGAAAAGTTCATTACTTTATTGTGTTAACACATATGCATCTATTTTATCTTTGGTGTATATTCTGTTTTTTTCTCCAGCCCACCATCGTCCCAAAAGAGGACTTTGATGTCACAGCTGATATAAAGGCCATCAGAAAAGCTTGTAAAGGTTTGGGTAAGTGAGTGAGAGCTGAGGCTACTTTCATAAATTGTTTTCGTCTTTAAAATCCATCTCCTTGTTATACAATAGTTTTGTTTCTCAATCCTACAGTCACCAAAGACACGACAGTTTGGGAGTCCCTTAAAGCTCAAAGCTGATCCCAGACATCGTGCAGATAGTTTAGACAATCTGTTTATGGCATCTGTTCAATGCAGAAATGTAGTGTTATCGTAGCTACACTATACTGTGTTTTCTCTTTAGTCTGTTTTATTAGTGCTGATTTTAGAGAATAATATTGTGCATGTATCCATATGACAAAGATCCCATGATTCTTATACTTATTTTAAAATTATGTGAAAGGTCCCATATATATAAAACACACATTTCAATGAATTTGATCAACAATATGTTCATGGCCTGTAAGCAAACCCCCTTCAACCAGTCAAAGGAATATTTCTTGACATGTCTGTGTGGCCACTGTGAACCAGAGAAATCAGAGCACAGTGCTGGAAGGCTGCTAAAGATACAACCACTTCCTGAGAGGGGTGTGGTCCGACTCAGCTCTGGATGATTTACGCTAAAACAGCCTCTTCTGAGCAAAGCAAAAACTAAGTGGTTTATGGGCAAGCCAAAATCCACTTCAGGAGAGAATTGTGAGGCAAAAATCTTTTAAAAAATATGTTTTAATGACATCTGGGACCAATGTAAACTTGCTGGGAAGGTGCAAATTATGAATTCACACAGTCAATTCTGCATGAGATGAAAATACAAGAGCACTCTACCCTGGAAATAAAAAGGGCAATAAAAATGTAGTTGTTTCTATTATGCACGTTGATTTCTGAGCATATCAGCAAACAGGTTTCAGTGTTCAAATGCAGGACTAATAATATGGTACACACAGCCCACAGTATTATAACATGTAAAGATATATCTTTGATTGTACAAGTTTATCATAAAGTATAAAGTTTTCTAATTTCTTCAAAGCTCTCAAGTACATTTTTTACTAAGTCTGATTTTTGCCAGATTTTCAAAAATAATTGTATTTCTTCAAAAAGCTCAATACTTTTTGATTTTGAGTTGGGAAAAGCCACTGATCAAGAAAATGCATTTTTGCAATGCAAATATGAACATTTCTGCCAACATTTGCGGCTGTTATATCGACCATATTTGTCTGCCATTCATATCCCACTTATTGACAGACTGTGTAAATGTACAATAATGCTTCACCGTATTATCAGTGAATGTCAACATTAAAAAATCAACTGCGTCTTTTTTAGAAATTGACATGATTTTTTTTTATTGTTTGACGTCTGTTTCTAATACAAATAAATCATCAGAGGTCAAACTTGAGATGGTCAGTTTTTGTTAAGTGGAGACTGCATACTTTTGACCAGAAAGTATTAGTATCTGTGATAATGACCTCAGAAATATTGACGGTATACTGGATATCTTCTAAAACATTATGCTGAAAAAGTTTGTTTTTCAGCCCTGTGTCTGTCTTACAGCAGACACAGAGTGTACCCTGTCTCCTGCTCAATGACAGCTAAATGATAACCTCCAGACACACAAGACTCCAAACAGAATATGTAGTATAGATAAGGCATGGATAGAAATGCTCTGTTTTCACTAATTTGCACTATCATAGGGTGTGTATCAAGAATCTGGTTATAATGCATCATGATGCAGCGGTGATGACATGATATATTGTGATGTATAAGTACCACTGGCTGTAGGGATATGCACCCCTTTACTGTTTGTTTTTGACTCAGCAGACTGTTTTTTGAAAATTCAGTTAAGGTTCAAGAACTCTCAGTCCTTCCTGCATTAAAATCCAGTTTCTTAGTGACATTTATATAAAGCATGAGTTCCTGCAACAGTGATAAACTTTACTGTCTTTACCAATGAAAGATTTTATAACAATGACCGTGATGAAGAGACAGAGAGTCAGATGCTGGATACCTGCTGCCGAACAGCAGGTTGAGGTTCAACAACAATACAAAACAAATATTTTCCAATAGATATTGATACTGTTCAATATTTATACAGTTTAACATTGCATTGTACTGCAGTGTGTTATTTTAGAGATACCTTTCTTCGACCCCACAGTTTTCTGAATTCTGTGTTTGTGCTGCTGTTTGTTCCACAGGCACAGATGAGGAGGGCATCATTCAGATCCTGGCTAATCGCTCATCAGCTCAGCGTGTGGAGATCAAACAGGCTTACTTTGAAAAATATGATGATGTGAGCACCTGTCCACTCACAGATTTATGTACATGAACTTTGCATTAGGTACCCTCTGTGTTACCTGTTTGTGTTACAGGAGCTGGAGGAGGTCTTAAAGGACGAGCTGACTGGAACCTTTGAGAAAGCCATTGTGGCCATGTTGGACCCTCCTCAGATTTTCTTAGCCAAGGAGCTGAGGAGGGCCATGAAGGGGGTGGGGACGGATGAGGCCGTGCTCATAGAAATCCTATGTACGGCCACCAATGAGGTTTGTAGATTTTGATATTGTTGTTTTGTTAATTTTCTCTTTTACTCAGTCTTTAAATAAAGTTAAAACTAAATAAATTTGTTGACTTAAAGGCAGGGTTGGTAATCAGATTTAGATACACTTTTTGTTATACTGGTTAAAATGATCGTTATGTCCCGATGGCAATCAATGCATGATGTGTTCTTAAAAGAGAGTGAAAAATAGCCGCTGTCAACAGCAGGAATAAACCAGGGAAAACAACAACCAATCACAGCGATTCGGACCGAAATTTATTAATACTGGTGTCGTTTTTTAACTCTTGATAGGCTTTACTGTAGGTTTATCAAATTTTTCAGAAATCTGACCGATGGTCTGACATTGTAATAATTTGTTTTACGGTTTTGATACCATGTCTTTAATTTATATATTCTTTAATTTTCTACTATGATCACGGAATCATGGACGAAATCATGAAATCGGACAGTAAAGGGGAGTTCAATGTAACCACGGAGTATCACGGAACTGGTGGACATTTTACGTAAAAGTTTTTTTTTTTCCTGAATAGGGAGGAAATTTCTCCGAGGGGCTCACTAAGGTTAGGGACCATGCACGCTTCACACCCCCCCCTTTAACAATGCAAACATGTCGAAGTGGCCGCCTGAGACACCGGCTAAGTTGGCAAAGAAGCTAGGAATCTCCCGGCTAACTCCAAAGGACAGGGCAGAGCAGTTTCTCAACAATTATTATGTGTCAGGTGATCAAATGTTCTGCAAAATTTGTCAATGTACTGTTGACTGGACCCGTAAAGATACGTGTGAGGACCACCTGAAGAGTGAATGTCTGTATTTCATTACATTATAATGTGTCTTTGGGTTAAGTTTGCATAAAATACTAAAAACCGAATTCTTAAAAAATTAAAACAGAAAAAAATGGAATATGGGAAAATTGAAACGGATTTTATATGTTTATATGCTGTTTTCCCCCTCCAGCCAGATGCCTGCCAAGTTCCAGCCAATTATCAGCCAACAGAAGTGCCCAAATTCCACCATACACACACATATTTGATGGTGTTTCCTCCAAAGAACACATCCAATGGGCTTGTCCTTATTGGAGTATTGTTAGCGTTAACCATTCAATATATTGTTGTTATGTCATTGCGGGGGATCTCATTACAGTCATGACAGTGGGCAGGTCCCAGCAATGTTCCAGTCACAGTTCAGTCAAGACTCAGTCATAGGAAGAAGGGAAATTTAAGTGGCTCCTTCTGTATTGTTTGTCTTAAAAAATGCTTCCTGCTGCTGGAAATAATGCTCGTGATGAAGTGAGGGTTTAAACTGACAGAATCAAAGCAGGAAAATGTAACTGAAGACATTTAAGATTTCTCATATCCAGACTGTGGAGTAGGGGTATATTTAGGGTTCATCTGTGTGTGTGCGCCTTGTTGTTAAGTGACTTATTCAAAGCTGATAAAAGCATCTTCAATATTAGGTTGTATACAAACTACTGTATTCTCTCTTCTAACAGGACATCATAAGTTGCAAAGAGGCCTATGTGCGGGGTGAGTCTTCCTCCTCGATGAGTCACACACAAAAAGAGCTTCTAACCCTCTGGACTGAAATATTTGGTCATATGAAGTTTTATGTGTGTGTTGATGTTTGGGCGGTTTCTCCTCTTGGAGTGAATCATATTGAACTGAGCCATGGTTTCCTAACTTACTCACCACAAACTGGATTCTCCCATCCTCAGGATCAGATTTCAGTTTCAAAACATATTTCTGCTCTGTGCTGTATGGACTCAAGTGCACCACTCACACATTATCTTGATTAGAGTTGGACAAAATATCTGCAGGGCGATACTGTCAACAATTATTCAACCACCAACAGAAAACATAGATAAAAAGACTCCCAATTAAAGTCACTACAGTACTGATTCATGACTGTTCACAGTGTTTATGACATGAATGAGGAAGTATGAACAGAAGTTAATTGGCTGAAGAAGAAGTTGACAGCAGGATAAAAGAAGAAGTCAGTATGATGTATAACTGATGCAGAACTACAAAGAATAAATACATCAGTCCTGCACGGAACATTTTTACAGTCATTTTTGCATTAACAGACTTTGTGATATAGGGAATTACATACAATAAGAGACTAAAGACCAGATTGTAACCCCGAACACTCACATTGAGGACACTTTCTGCACACTGGCTTGGCCTGAACAGTAAATCTTGTCATAGATGCTCATGTTTTGCTGAATTTAAAGGTACATCTTGTACTTTTTTTTTCTGTCAGAGATTATATTGGGGCAGTAGGCAAATAACAACATTAGGGGAGGGGATTGAAGGCTCACTCATGCTATGTTTACAAATCAGTTACAGAATTACCAGCAGGAAATTAGCCAGTTAAGGTGATCGTTGGTTTGTGGCATTCTGCACATGCTCTTTAGTGTTTTAGCCAATTTCGACTCGCCAGCAGAACAGCATAAATGCTAACTGTAGCAGAGCTTCCATTTTTATCTGCCATTTGTGATAACCATGAGCAAGAGATTTAGCATTCATAGCATTTACAGCAAAACGTAACATGCACAAAAAGGGGGGGGGGAATTACTGAATCTGCAAAGCTGTCATCGAAAAGTTGTCCATGTTTGATTATTTGACAGGCTTGATGCCTGTTTACTAGTTAGTATGGTCAGTTGGGAGAGGGCTCAATAGTTCCTTGGCTAAAAGGGGTTGTGTTGCCCCCATACTCTGTCCACCAGCACTGAACTGTGGGCAACACAAATGATATCCAAGGATTGCTAGTTTTTTTTAAATCTACAGTAGTCGTTAATATTGAGGGTGCATGTTGTAAAGGCTGCTGCCTTAGGGAACTAAATATGATACAATATGATGCGATGCAACAGGATGCACCTGTCACATTGCGGCCTGTTCTCTCATATTGTGTCTTTTGCATTGTGTCTTATCATTAATTTGACAAATCAAGTTGCCGCTTAATTCCCAACCTAATGTGTAAAAAAAAGTGGAGACTGCCATATCTTTGTGATTTATTGTGATTTATTTATTTTCAGTGCATGAGCGTGACTTGGAGGCTGATATTGAGGGCGACACAAGTGGAGATGTGAGGAACCTGCTGATGGCGCTGCTGCAGGTGAGGCTTCCTGTTTAGGCCTAATTTAACCTGAAAGATACTTCAGTGTAGTGGAAATGAAAAGAGTTGTAGTAAACAAACCCTGATATACAGGTAGAAGTCTTGAATATAGATAAAAGAGTGACAAAGGAGGATGGGCTCTCTTTTCTGTTATTTTGGTCTCAGGATTGTTCTCCAGGCTGTTACTCACCCATAGGGACATTTGTCACTCATTGCATCATTGTCTGTCATGCTACAGCCTTTCTTCAGCTCTCCCACCCTTTTCTGCTTCCCCTCTCTTTTCCTTCCTGCAAAAAAACAGACAAAACGCATTGTGACTCATGTTCCATAATGACGCTCTTAAAGCGAGCCACCACTTCCACGGCCTCCAAATATTTCCCCTGATGTGTTGCAGATGATAGTTATCCCCCTTAATACCTCGGATTATTTTCCCAATCCTTCTTTTTAACCTCTTCCTCGCCCACTTGATCTCTTCCCCTCGCTCTTTCAACACACCTTGCCTGTTTATCCATTCTCTTAACCCTCTTTTCCTCTTTTTCCTCTTCTGTATCCCTCTCTTCTCGTGTATTTTCTTTTTTACAGGCAAGCAGAGACGAGGGCTTTGAGGTGGATGAGGATTTAGCTGAACAGGACGCCGCGTCTTTGTTTGAGGTACATTTGCTGATGAAAATGATGCAGCATAATTCCTTTAAATTAGAGGCATGATTCATCGCTGAGCCTTAGAATAACACACAAGTTCTGCAAAGAAATGTGATCCTGGATTTCAGATGCTTAAGACTGTGAGATCAGGACGACAGGCAAATCTCGAAAGTGCAGAATTTATTAAGTAAAGGCTCGCTCTTTAATATGATGCTATACTGTGGCTTTTATTTCAGTGCAGGGTTGTGGGACATCTAAGGTGATTTGTAGGTTAAGATTCAAAGCAATACAGCACAAATATGGCTGCAGGGAAAGATATGAGGCAAAATAAGGAAAATCTTGTCAAAATACAGTGAAATCTTACAGAAGGCCTTGTGCAGCTATTTTTATGCAATTGAAAATGAGTCAGGTCTCTATTGCTACTCCAGCAGCCGTCTAGTGAATATTCCATATATACTCTAATCAAAACGAATGACTTTTCAATCATCTACAGATGTTGATGTTTAGGGATAGTTGGCAAATTTGATTCAAACTAAAATATGGCAAAGATCATACATACCAACTGGGCCCAATACATGGGTATAGGTCCTTGGTTTTTAAGGAAAACCAAGGTGGATGTACTTCAAAAAGCCCATATTGTGCTTTTTTGCATCCCCTTTAGTGTCTTTAACATGTCTCCTCCATGTGATAGAGCACTTCTGTGCACAAAACAAAATGTCTGAGGTATCAGGACCTCCACTCTTCCCCCTTTGATTGCACTAGTATCTGTTTGAAACGGCTCCCTAACCCTTCTAGAAGGTTTTTCAACATTAGCAATTGTGAAAAGGCAGTGCTTAAGCAGTCTTCAAAAAGGACCACACTTAAAATGGTTCCTTAAATGTGCCTCTGCCCTATTTGGACTCTAATGAGAGCATTAAAGCCAAAACTGTGACAAGTTTTTTCTGTTTTTTTAATCTTAAACTGGTCATAAAGTCAAAATGTGAATTTAGGGCCTCATCCTTACATTGTTCCCCCTTAAGTCAATGTCCGGCTCAGAGATGTAAAAAAAAACAATATTCTCTATGGTTCAATAAAATATGACATGCCCTGTTAAAAAAGGATAGAAGTTTTATGACATCAACCAGGCCTGTCTGGCTTGTTCTAATTTTGTTTCCAATAAAACGCCTTCTCGACTTTCACAGCCCATCCCCAGCAGTAAAGTCGTCGCTATAACATCTACCAATAATTGTTTTGTATATATGGCTTCAGTTGAAACTTCAGTAACAAGCGTCTCTCATCGTCTGTCCAAATGTTTGAGAAAAAGTCATTTTATTTGTTTACACATTACCACTAAGAATAAAGGAAAAGACTGTTTTATTCAAAAGCCTCACCACCAACTACTGGCATGTACACTACAGTGTTTTTGCACCACATGTGCATGGTAGTTGTTATTAAAACAGTGATGCCTGATAGTGGACATTTTTTGAACATAGGCACAGTAAACAGATCTTTTTTAACAGAAGCACTTTTGTGCACACATGCATTGGTATTGTCTTGGGTTTTTCCAGCACAATAAAGTCTTGTACTCATTTTCATTAAACTCTTTGAAGAAGAATTACCTTATGTGGTGCCTCTCCCAATTTTTTTTTAAAGATTTAATACAGTGGCAGTTAAAGAGTTTAGTGGTTCACATTGTGCATATTATGTGATTACAGAAATCAGTATGACTTGAACTTTTGCTTGCAAAACTGTTAACTGTAGTTCTTAGATTATGACAACAGGAATTATCTTTAAATCCAGACCCTCATTAGTTTCTCTCATTAAATGAGCCAAAATATCATAACTGATGTGTTCTGAAGAATGAAACTTAAACACAATGAATGAAACCAGTACTAAACAATATGTCCCTGTAATACCCCCTTCATGTGTCTGTCAGGCTGGAGAGGGCAGGTTTGGCACAGACGAGTCGACCTTCACCTTCATTCTGACTCACAGGAACTACCTGCAGCTCCAGGCCACCTTCAAGGCCTATGAGGCGGTGAGGACTGGACTCATTTCTGTTGCATGGTTTTCCTCTGACTTTCCAGTATATCCCATAGGATCATGTCTTTTGTCTTCTAGCTTTCAGGAACAGACATTTTGGACACTATTGAGTCTGAAGCGACAGGGACTCTGAAGGAGTGCTATATCACTCTGGGTAGGTCGCAGAAGATTTAAAAAGATATTAAATACCAAACAGAGTCTCTTCTGTTCTTCTAACAACTCGAGCTGTTTGTGTTTGTTTTTTAGTCAGGTGTGCTAAGAACCCTCAGCTGTATTTCGCCCGACGTCTCAATGCTGCCATGAAGGGAGTGGGCACAGATGAAGACACGCTCATTCGCATCATTGTGGGACGCTCCGAGGCAAGTCTGTGTGTCATGGGAAATAAACTCTTAACGTCGAATGGTGTATGCCTCAGATACATGTGTGCTTGTTCTGAAGCGGAGACAGAAATTCACAGCAAGCTCTTGAAATTCAGCCTGAAAAAAGCAAACTTCACGAAATGTGAATCATCTTCAGCCCCATCGAGGTGTTTAAGAGACCCAACTAATTAAAAAAGTCAGTTTCTAAAGGCCTCAGCAGTCATGTTTAAAAAAAAAAAAAAGTGGAATGAGATTTGTCTCCAGGCACATGTTCAGCAACTACATAACAGAACTTTTTGGGGTTCATTTGGGAAACTTCACTCTTTCATGCTAAACTGATAACAGCAAATATTATTTCATGCATACAATGTTCTTTTCTCTGATATTTCAAAACTGTCTTGCGTAGCCTTTCCTAAATTTTGTCTGCTTGAACCTCACTTAGAACTTTGTAGCTCTACAACAGCTCTGATCATAGAGATGTTATTAGGGCTTCTTCATCAATAACACAGTTCTATAGAGAATATGTCTTCTTACATTATAGTGCAAATAATTTATTCCCATCATAAACTGTACATGAGTCTGTATATAAAGAAAATAAGCTAATTTGTTGATAGTATAAACTGGTAAAACAAAAAAAAAGTCTATTCCTTGTTGATCCCTCTGCAGTACTGACAGGCGCAAATTCTTTGCAATGACAGGACTTTGAGAAAAACCTTCACTATTGTTAGAGATGATGAAAATGTATGTCTTAAACTAATGCAAGGTCTTTAAGATAGATGGATAGATAGATAGATAGATGGATGGATGGATGGAGAGAGAGAGAGAGAGAGAGAAATGGATAGATGGACTTTATTGATCCCATGCTAGGAATTTGTGGCATTACAGCATTTGGTTTCAGGGAAAGGAAGTAAACAACATATACACACTACAGGAGACTAAGGATCTTTACAAAATATAATAAACCTGTAGACAATAAAGAAGGCAATAGGAGTCTATTGCCACTTGGTAACACTTGGTATAAACAAGGCAGAGTGACCTGAGTATAAATTAATATAAACCTGATTATAAAGCTACTGCTTTCTTAACAAAGACAGTTATTAATGTGCAGATGCAGCTGTTTTAACAGTGTGCTGTATAAAGCCAGTAATAATTACACCCATGGTTAAAGTAGTAAATAACGTAAAATAATAAAATAATATGATGCAGATTGATTGCAAAACCCCCCCCCCCCCCCAAAAAAAACAGAATCATTGTCATTTAATTCAAACACCTAAACAACACAATGCCGAACCAGATATATCTCTCTAAGGTTTTTTGTCTCTGCAAATATTGTGAAAGTACTGTGTTAGGTCAGGAGGGGAGGGTGTTTTTGTAGTCGTGTGATTTGTAGAAATGTTGTAGGCTAGGGATAGACATCAATCTTTCAGGAGCTCTAAGTCCATAGGTGTGCCCTGAGTAACAGTCAGCTATTAAGAGGGGGAGATGAGGAGTCTTTCATGTTAGCTCAGATGGGGAAGCTACATTGCTCTATAACAGAACTGTGTTTAAATTTGAACAACGAAGAGGTCCAAAGCCTGTCTAGACTGTGCATTTGGCAGCTCAGCAATCATTTAGTTTGTTTTGGAGTTAGAGCTAACTGTGGGGCTCAGCTGCTCCACCACATCCCTCTGCCCCTGCTGTCACAGGCTGTGCCTTTGCCATCCCTGCTGTGACAGTTTCAACTCTGAATCTCTCCGCTGTGGCAGTAAAACATTACTCCCTGTCACCAAACTTTGACGTTTTCCCCATGGAGAACCCTAAGCCCTGGGCCTGACAAGTTCAATCTCCTGGTGGTCTGAAGTCCTCACTTCAAGCCAGGATATGTACTCAAAGCTAAGCAGACCCGTCTGTCAGCCGGTCACCATTTCTCCGAGCTGAGAGGAGTTTAAACATGTGAGAAAGTTGTGTTTTTGGGCAGTTCACAGTGGGACGCTGCCCCCAGAGAAACTCTGCTCCATTGGTGTTTATCATTTTAAATTCAGCCCCCAGTCTCCCTGCAGCACCTGTCAGTGTGCATCTCAGTAGAAATGAGTGGGGATTCAGTGAGAGCTGGATGACAGGAGTGCCAAACCTGACTCAGCACTTTTCACAGTTTTCACTTATGTCAAGCTATTTTATGCACTGCTCACTGAAGTGCAGTCTTCAGCTTTTTTGATTTAAAAATGCTTTGATTCTTTCTGTGAGGGTAAAAAGGATAATAAATGATCTGAGTTTGTCTACACCGATGAACATATCAGTGTTAGGTGCTGCTGCAGCCCCTTAGGTCAGGCACTTCTAGAGAAGTATATAATTTGTTTACAACTTTCAGCCTCAGCCACCACTTTCTCATCCCACTAGGGAGATTTGGTATCAGCCTTCTGCATGTATCGTCACATGTCTGTCCTGCCCCGAGCTGAACAGCATCTCTTCTTCAGGGATGAGCAGCTTCTGTTGAGATGAGGGCCACATTAATATTTTCCTCATTGTCAGAGAACCAGATTCTTGTAATTTTTGGGATGTTCTCAGCTGAAAAAATTGCATTGTCTCATGGTTAAACCAAAGAACAAATATGTAGCATTAATAAGAAGATATTGTATCCTTATTGAATTTGTGCAAATTATAATAATATTTTAATGACCATAAACACAGAAATCAAACAGGTTTTAGGCATGTTTGTATGTGAGTTATAGAGTATTTACTGGTTATCAAAGTATATTTTTTTAGATATCTGTCTTAACTTTAATTAATGCATTTAGTAATGCACAAAAGAGAGTTTTTGCAGAAATAATGACAGCCAATAACAGCTTTTTTATCTCAAAAATATTGCTATTTTCAATTTTGTCACAGCAGATTTTGCTGCATTTTCTTTATGTAAATTTATTTTTCTCCATTTTAATCAGCTAGCATGCTACATTGAAGGCACCTTGAGGCAGCATGTGGCCCCCAAGCTGCCACTAAGGGTCCAAACATGAGCAACATGCTGAAAAATTTGTCAACGCTTCTCAGCAATTAATATCAAGAGTGCTAATCATTTGACATTATTGACAATTAGTCTTGACCTGTCTAGTCAGGCATTTGTTTTCATTCAAGAATTGATAAGAGTATCAAAGGAGAATAACATTGGGCCATCTGTTGTTTGCATATAATTGTTATTCCTCAATGTTGTAGTTGTTGGTTAAATATTCATTATTAACACTTCTAACCACACATGATGGTACATATAAAAGCTGAGATGTTGACAGTGTTGTTTGTCTACAGATCGACCTGGAGACAATAAAGGACATGTACCTGGAGAAATATGACGTCACCCTGAAAGATGCTCTGGATTCAGAGTGTGGTGGAGACTTCAAAAAACTCCTCATTGAGATCCTGCATTAAAACATCTCTCCCTCTCTGACTTGACCAAAGTGACGCACTCTGAACTCAATCATCAGTCCTTATCTTCAATGTCTCCTTCTGCCTTGTTTAATAATTCTCTCTGTGGACTTCTTTCTATCAGTCCCTCTCACATCTGTCTTTATTCTCTCTGAGACAGTCAACCTCTTTGCAGCATGGACCAAAAACAACTTGTTACCGTATTATTTATTTTACCAAGAGTTAACTTGACATTTATAGTCTTTGAACTTACAGTTTTGCCAAGAATTACACACCCAGTGGAATTAATCCCACTGTTTTAGTCCAAAAAACAAATGTTACTCCAGCTTTTCATTCACTATCAGCAGCTCTGTGGTTTTTTGTAACTCTGTCACCAAAGCTTAACATTTTGAGGCTTCTGCAGCTTGACATATGATATCTCTGATATTTGTCACTGTATTTATTCTTCTCTCCACGATTCATTAAATGCACTACTTTTGCCTTAGAGATGCCTTTCATGCAATGATACTGTAGCAATGCATCTTCTTTTTTTGCTGCAACACTGAAGTGCCGAATTATCACATTTGATTAATTATGCCAAGAATATTTTACCGAATGATAAACAGTTAAAGTCTGTTTTAGTACACAGTATTGGGTTTTTGTAGTCACATCCCTGATTGTTCTGTGGGATTTTTAACTAAACAATTTGTAATCTTTATTGTAAGTCACAACTAACTTGCTGCCACTCACTTTCTCACTGTTTATCAGAGACTTTGTGTTTTCCTGTTGTGATATGGCTACATTTTCAAAAACGTACAATTTATTGTGATAAATGTAAAAACCTAAGGGTCATTGTGCATTAAGACACGGATATGGAAAATACATCAATCTTTATAACCTAAAAAGTATAATCGCATACAAAGAACACACTCTGCATTCATGTATGGAATCATATCTTAATAATGTTATAGCTAATTTTATTTTTATCCAGTCAAACAGTTACAATAACAGCTGTTACATAGAGTTATGCTGTCGCAAAGCAAATAATGCAGTAAATTATGAAGGAAGTTGTGAACATGTAATGGCTTTAAGTATGTGTTGCGTAAATATGCAGTAATAAATTATAACTCAAAAATCACAGTGTTCTGTTGTTTTTAACCTGCAGAGGGCAGTGTCGCCCATTTGAATTGAACATATTGCTGTTAAAATAACAAGAAAGACTTGTTTTGACTCTTTTTGACTGAAATATTTTAGTCCAGGCACTGAACCATTTTCTTGGGGCCCTGTTTTGACTTTCAAAGAATGAGACCATACGTTTTTAAACTTCTCAAAAAGAAGAGACTCCAAGGCACTCTTTTTAAACAATTAAAATGTCCGTGTTTCAATGGCATTGTCATGTAGAACTTAAACAAGAACTTTGTATGACTTCCTGATGAATGCTTGATGCTGAAATTCATCAAGCTTTGTTTTTATGGTCTACATGACCATGCTGTTGAAATAAAGACATTAATTGTGTAAAAGAGTACCTCGGAGTCTTTTCTTTTAGCTTTAAGATGTTTAAACCCTACTGGTATGTTAAGAAAACTCACAGCAAAACTGCTTATGCATTAAGACTGCTTTCTCCAGAGTTTTTTTTTTTTTTTTTTGCAACTTGGTTATTTGTGCCACTCTTTAATGTAAAATCTTTCTCTAATGTTACCAAAGACTACATCTTATGGCTCACATATCCTTTACTTTTGGGAACTGCCAGATAACTTTTTTGTCTCTCTTGTGGACCTTCGGCTGCTCCTGATTGGACGCCACAGTCAAGAGAACAAGGGAAGAAGAAACCGGGTGCACCTATTGGTCAAAGATCAGTAAATACACCAATATTCTTTGATCCGATGCTGCAGAAAGTGTCTTTCAGACTCTTCTCTCATTGGCAGGTCTTCAGGAGAGGGAAACAGCCATCACAGGCAGTCACTGGCACTGCTCACAGAAGCAACCCTTTTTATATCTATCCACTGATTCAGATTTAATTATTTTAATCCCCATCCTGTCCTAAAAAAGTGAAAACAACTATCTGGCAATTATTTACTCATTACTCTAAAGTCTCAAAGGAAATATCTGAGTTCAAAGTCACAATTTTAGGATTGAACAAAACAACATTTTTCACATCAAACATCATTATTCATGGAAAGTCAATAGAGCCTGTTGTTACACAGTCTATACTGATTTCTTCACCTCCTTTGGGGGTTGCACCTCACTGTCTGAGAAACACTGCAGTAAAGGGCACTACTGAACACTTGTTATGGCGTTCATGTTCAGAAGTAAAATAAGAACTTAAAGAACAACATGTTGTTTTTTATCCTGTAGAGGGCAGTGTTGTACTGTTGTTTTTAAACTATTTTCTCCACTAGTTTGTGCTGGTCCAAAGGGCAGTAAAATGGATATAAGACTGTTAAAATGCAGCTTTCCTTACATCCTTGTAATTTAATACTGTTAAATACTTATTGGTCTATCATGCACAGCTCATAAAGTTATAGTGAAACCTGAGAGCATTTATACTCTAAAATTGGGTGCAGATATGAATGAGACGTGGGGTGTTAACCGTATCATTGGCTTAAGATCCAGGACTATTTAAGTTTTGTTTTTGTTAATCCTCTTCAAAAAACGTTTGTAAGAGCACAAAAAACATAGTTTGCTGCCTCCACGTCAAAAGAGCAGAAAGAAAGTAAAAAAAAAAAAAAAAAAACAGTGAGAACTGCTTCCAGATGCACTGACCCAGAAGCAGCTCATTCCTCATTTTCTTTCCCACAACTTTCTCCTTTTTTATCTCAATTCTGCCTCTGTGTCTTTTCTCTCTTCTTTAACCTTGAAGTTTCTTGGCTGTGTTAGTATCAAGGCCAAAGATTTTCAGAACACCTGTTTAATGGTCATTCTTGCTACCTATACAGTCTGTGCACCATATGTTAACCCAGCACCTCCACCAGGCACGTCTAACAATGCTTTCACATCAGTGCATCATGTTGTCTCTCCACAGACAGAAAGTCTGGTGAGATAAGACGAAGGTGGAGTTTATAAAGGCACAAGTGATGAAAATGGGCTTTGAGAGACATTCAACTTAATACCTTGTCTGGTTGGATATCAACCTCATAAATTTCAAATTTACAGAATGATAAACCTTTTTACAAATAAAATGTAAAAAATAGTATTTTTATCTGGAAGGAGATGGTTGTTTTAATTAAGTCTAGTTTTAGCTGATGAAATTTCACAACATTTTAGTCTACGAAATCTAAGTTAAGTCGACTAAAATATGAAGTGTTAGGTGTTAGGCATTTTTTATGTTTCCTTGAATTTCTGAAGTCATGTTTTACACTTGGATCCTGCCACCAAGGAGCTAAGTCAGTTGTGATTGGATGTTCCTCTTAACTCATCCAACTTTTCCGCACAACCAAAGTAGCTGTGATTCCTATCTTGTCTCTATTTTCTACAAGACGAAATTGGTGATTGGATTTAGTCTCTGTCAGACATTTTAGTCTAGTTTTTATTCATTGATGAAAATGTCTGTTAATTTAGTTTTAGTTTTTGTCAACGTACACTTGTTTTTTTTAGTTATATTCTTGTTTTTGTCAGGGGAAAAAAGGTTGTTGATGAAAAGTATGACGAAAATAATTAGGCGACAAAATTAACACTGGGTTGAATCACATTTGGCAGATTCTCTCTTTTTTTTTCATGTTACAATTTGTTCATTTTGGAAATAATTGGTGGGGTGCATTGAATGAGCTGGAGGGCCACATGGGGCCCCCAGGCTGCCATCTGAAGGGGTTAGAGTTGCTTCCTCCGTGGGTGGAACCAAAACTGACCCACAAAATTTCTAAAAAAAATTTTTTTTAGGATTTTGCATTTGTACGACCTTAAGAAAGACTCAACAGATCCAAAAGGCTAACATTGATTCATATCATCAGAATTATGCCCTGCATTCAGACATGTTGTACCCACTAAATCTCATCTTTCCCTCCAGCTGCACTCTATTACCCAGAATGCTAACATGTTAAAGCAGCATACTTACAGACACAGCTCAACTTCCCAAACTGTTGAGCTCCAAACATTTTCCTTAAACATCTATCATCCTCAGACCACCATAACTCACTGTGCCAGCAATCCGTCAGCCAGGAGGTGGTTTCAATTTGTACCAATGTGCTGTTTTTTTTTTTTTGCTCTGTTGGTCAAATCAGCTCTGTTTACTGTCAGTGCTCTCCATGATAGTTCCTGACAAACAGGGTGGAAAAGATTTAGGATTAGTTCATGAACTTAAGTAATAGTTTCTCTCTGGTCACCTTGAAGTGGGTTAAAGTTTAAAATATCTGAGCTGACTCACTTTTGATCTCACAGACTCCATACTAGCACCTTAGAGACAAAAACCTGCATTATGATGACACTAATCTCCAAAAAGTCATGATTTATTGAATAATCTGTGGCACACACTGAGCAGGAGGTTGTGGCTTCAAAGGCTGAAATAATAACATCAACTGGTTGACTTTTTTTATAGGACACATTCCCTCGGTTGTAACTTGCTTTTTGATGTGGCTCCATAGCAGGGCAGGTCTAAAGGACTGAGAGGCGTTTTCACTGGGCCTCTATAGGAGGGCCTTAGGAGGTTAACTACTTGACTAATATAATCTGAACTGTTAAAACTCACAATGAAGGGCCCTTGCTCTTTCATGTGTAATAGGAAACACCTGGCAGCTAGCGCCAAGTTCAGACATGTTCAATTCAGTCTTTAAGTCTCGTACTGCAGCACAGTAAAGAATCATTTTACTTCCATGGTTATCAATCTGTAAATGTCCCATTATTTCTTTGAATAAAAAAAACAATAGTTAATGCACAGTTTAAATTTATCATTATTTGAAGCTGTAAAGTTTCTCAAAACCAGAATAGACTAGAATAGATATTCAGGCTATAATGTGTATGCATGTTTATAATTACCTTAATAAATGGCTGCTACTCCCTATAATTGTCCAACAGCTGTGATCCTGATAACGAACCCAAATGAAGTGAGCATTGGCCATTTTAATGTCTGTACTCAGAGGTGATGTATTTTGTGGGCAGAGCCTAACTGGTGTCAGAAAGTTCACAACACTGAGCTCTGGAGCAGCTGAAGCTTTCTCCATTGATTTAGTAACAACAGTTTGTCAGCAGAGGAGTTGTCAATTTATAGTGACATGCCAAACCTACACAATGTGGGAAGGGTCTTTGTTGGTCAGTTTGTAAAAAAAAATCCATCTAAACAGACAAAGTCACAGCAATTGGTCAGCTTTGCAGAGGATTCCAGCTAATCTTGCATTGTTGCTGGATCTGCCTGATTCAGTGTCTATAATCAGGAAGATCTTGCTAAGCTCAAAGCCAGAATGATTGGGCTTGATCTACCTAAGTAGTGAAGGGGAAAGAAGCGGGAGCTACAAGCGTGGTAACAGCCAGAAGTGTGAACGATGTCTGCTCATACACAGTTTAGCATTGATGCTTCTGGCCTTAGTAGCAGTATAATCAGAACTTAAGAAGGTTTCATCATTAAAAATTAAGAACAAAGAACAACACTGCATTTCTACATGGTGACGATATTTTTACCCCTTTCTCAACAAGTTTTGGCCAGAATTTTCTGTACAAATTGGCATGTGTTATGAAATTTACTCCGTGGTAGTAGTGATCGCCTACTGCATAACCTGATTGGCCGGTAATGAATGTAATTGACAGCATGAATATCCATTCGCCTCCTGCATGTTTTTGAAAGGTTTTGCCCTCCCCAAACACTTTCTATGGCTGTTGCCCAGATGGACTTGTGAAACATAGCCTATATGCTGTATAGAATAAATATCAAATTTTCTGTCTGGTGTCTCAATGATCAATGAATCATCACCTTTGATACTGGAGGAAAAACTCAAGGTACACAAACTTGTTGCAAAATTTCTGGGAGCATCTATGTTAAACGTTGTGGTCATGTCCAAAATATTAGACAAGATTCATCAGTATTTTTTTTTTTTTTTTAAAGAAAATCAACATAATGCCCAGTGGAATGGTTCACAAAGTAACTTAGTTAACTGCTAACTTTCTGTGGAAAATGTACTTAGATTCACTGTGACAAAATGCATTTCTAATATTAAATGGTCTTCTCATTAAAAAGGTCAGAAATACACACTGGCAATGATGGGCAAGCTACTTGTAAAACATCATACGCTAAGTTACTTCTTTTTCTAGTATAAAAAAAATGAGCTACACTACATAAAGTAGCAAGCTAAGTTACTGCAGCATGGCCATAATACCTTGCTACATTTGGTTAGCTTTCTACAGTAATGTCTTTTCTTGACAACATAACTGTTTAAAGGAACACTGCTTACATTTTCATTTACTCTTTACACGTATTTGAAAAAATGTTGTGGTGAACTTCTGAAAGTAATACACTTCTACATGATAGATGCAATTAAACTATCATTGAACAGAGAATTATCAGTTTGTGTTTATATGTTTGTCATGTAAACAGTGTAATAATCAGTCCTATGCGGACTACAAACAAACATAAGTATAACCAAAGCCAGATATAACATGAGATAAGTCAGCTTATCTCAGTGGGTCTTAAGCAGGGTACACACATAAGGCTTTTCTAAATCTGAAGAGATTTTTTATCTGTTAGAGACCCCACACATGAAGATAAATAATCAGGTATTGAACAGTTTTGATCGTACTGTGGGTGCTCCGATAATCTCAACACAGCACACTGCACACATAACCATTCTGTCCCACCACTGATCTAGTATCTAGTCCTCAAAGACAGAGATCTTGAGTGATCTAACAAAAACGAAGAAGAAGAAGCATAGCAACAACCATAAGCACTGTCTATGGCAACAACCAGAAAACACAACACGCAACATTGTAGAGGACATAGGAGAAGAGGGAATGATGGTGGTCTTTGGACTATTTTTGACGGAAAACTAAATAAAAGACTGTTGAAAAATCCTGGAGACTACGTGAACACGTGAGCTGGTCCTCCACTTCTGAAGTCCACCGAACTTTGTTTGTGTTTCAGGTCGGCCATGCTTGATTTTATTTACGCCTGCTTTCTTGTTCCTCAGTCAGCTTGCTTCTGATTGGCTACATTCTGTTCCAAGTCACAATTCACGGAGTCATGACTCTGGAGTCTTCCGCTTTCTGCACACACATGAAGATTTTTGGTTGTAAATATTGAACAAGTTTATATTTCACCCCGTTTCGGAGCCGATTATCGGGACAAATTCACTCTTAACACACCTCAGACCACAGGATAATCTTATAGGATAATCTTCTAAGACATAAAATAATCGGGCATTCCCGTCCTTGGTTAGGAAGGGGGAAAGTCGGAACAAAAACAGCCTGATGATCTTTATGTGTGTACACCACTTTACTGACCCCTGTCTCTCCTAATTTGATTTCCAACATGATCAGGCTGCATCTCTATCATGAAGAAATGAACAGTAACTGCTGGCTAAAATAATAAGCATTGCATCCACATTTGTCATTTACTCAATCCATATAGTGTGGTTTTGGACTTTGACCCCACTTCTTATCCCCTTTTTTTAGAGAACTGTAGCTTGTTAGGATGCTACCACACTACCTGATCAATAAAATCACTAAGCTACAAAAAAGCTATCTGACACAGAAAACAAAAATGCTATCACAAAGCTATTTTTGCCATAAGTCTTACAAAGGCCACATCAAAATGCAGACATTTCCTTTTTTTTTTGTTATTTCAGGAACAGACAGGCAACTGTATTTTCTCATGTTGACCTGTGGTTGCTCCTGATGCGACGCTAATGTCAAGAAAACAATAAAAGAAGAAGTTGAGAGCATCTGATTGGAGGTTTTCACTTTATCTGCTAAAATAAAGTACTGATATAATGGGAAAACTCACTTCTTGCTGGTTTTGAAACTTCCAAGAAGTGATGGAATTGACCGGATGTCTTCCATGAATTGACAAACTGCCCATCCTCCAAATACAGTTGTCCTCTTAAGAAAGACAATCCCATGGATTTTGGAGGGTTAATGGCTTCTGTTGTGACATCCCAACCTGACTGTGAGTCCTATTATCAGCTGTTTCAATATAAAGCTATTGCCAAAACTGAATGAAACTTAATTAAAATTATGCCCAATTACCTTGGAATAGCATATAAAACAAAAAAGCATCATTAGCTAAGATAAGCTAACATCAACTAGAGAGAAGCTGGCTGCTTGAAAAGCCTACTCCATTGGAGTCTGAGTGAAATACAAAAACATTTAATTAAGTCTTTATTTTAGCTTTAATTAAGGAATAGGAATAAGGACAAAGCAGTTACATTTGAATGGAATTTAATTAAAAGTATCATATATACATCCTATTACATTTTAGTAACAATAAACAGTAAGTGTATGCTGAGGTGGTCAAACAAAAATTACATGTTGTTTTATCAGGGCAGTAAAAGTTCAACAGGGTCTTAATTAAACACATAACAGTAAGTCCACAATACTCTATAAACACAGCATGCAGTTAATATCCATGCCAGAAAAACAGCAGCTAACATGAAACGCACGCTCTTTGGAAACACAACACACAAAACCAGCTCCAGTGAAGAGCTTTAGCGATAGAGAATGCCATTGTTGATCGTTGCAATGGCAAAGTCTTTGGTGTTAAGCTAAAGGCTAAAACATAAACAGAAGACAAAAGATGTACAGAGTTTTAAACAAAAGGGCAAAAAGACTTGAATTTATGTTACAGTCTTTGAGTAACAACAAGGTTCTTTAAGCTATTATAATTTGTACTTTCAGAGAAATTACAGAGGAAATATCACATTGTCATTGGTATAAAAACAGATTATGATACAAGATGCTACATTAGAAATGAAGTCAACTTTTGCTGTTTTGGCAAAATATTGTAAAAGGTAAATGCATTTTGACAAAATACACAGCAAATCAGGCAGCTCAAGAGAATGCTTTGAACCTTGGTAATTCGCTTGTTGAATTTTCCAAAGAAAAGTCACTTGAGCGGACAAACACTACAGGTTTTGAGCGCTACACCTGTTAGCCGAAAGATTTGCACTGAACAGATAAAAAAGATTACACATTGATAGGCTAGCTTTAAAGTTGTTAATAAATACTTTTAGTTACCACTGGACAGACATGCTAAGTATCTGTATGCTAGGCTAAACACAAAGGCTACAGTGACTAAAGGCTTTAGCTTAGATGTAACAGAGGTAAAGTCTTTGCATACTGAATCTGTTTTTTCCCTCAAAAGGTTATTTATGCTCTTTGATCAAATAAAAAAAAAATTGCCATCTCAAACCTCGTGGACCAAGTTCTCTGACCAAGAGAAAATTCTGTAGAGAAGTCAGGCAGCACTGCTCACAGAGAAGCTCCTGTGCAACAGTTTGGTTCCACTGGCCCAAAAAAATAAATAAATACAACAAAGCAAAAAATAAGAAACTTGCTTGAAAGTGATAATGTAAGTTTTAGGTTCGGTTTGTCTGTTTTTAT
This sequence comes from Cetoscarus ocellatus, assembly GCA_037902135.1. Taxonomy (NCBI): domain Eukaryota; kingdom Metazoa; phylum Chordata; class Actinopteri; order Labriformes; family Labridae; genus Cetoscarus; species Cetoscarus ocellatus. The sequence continues at coordinate 309,716 of JBAMNC010000313.1, read as the reverse complement.
GTGACTTTGTACACAAACATTGCCCTTAGCTATTAAGAATCATGGTTGAAAATCAACAGAAAGAGCACAACATGGTGTTTAAAGTAAGGTTTTGGTGTGAGAGAAGAGAGAGAGGAAGGAGGCTGCCATTCCTGCTTTCATCATACCAGCAGCTCTTCACAACCAAAAATCTCCCTTAAAAAGACTTTTGACAGTCAGCTTATAAATATGATTGACAAAACATGTGATCAGATTTCTTTTTAGTTATGCAACAATATCTGATGATTAAAACAGACTCAGTGTGCAAAAACCTTAAGTCTGGTATCACTCTTCTTGTACACAGACATTGAGTAAATAGCTGAAGGAAGACATAATCATTGTCCAGGTATACTGGAATGAATCTGAAAATCAATTTGGTATATCTTATGATTTCTCCTGTAGCCAAAATAATTTCTAAAATTCCAGCATCGACTGTGCAGAATTCAGGACAGCCATTCGATGTGCAGCCTGTTTGCCAACACATAAAAAAGGTTAAGTCTTCATTGCAGGTAAAATTTTGAGGGATATTTGACAAGAAAGGGATTGAAAATCCATCCAATCTGTATTTCTTTTCTTTTAATGTCCAATACATGAAAATAATCCATTGCAAACTCTGTCTTACCTGAAACCAAACAGAGAAAAACAGTCCCTCTCTTGTTATGCTGCCACCCAGACGATTGATACTCCACTTCCTGTTTGATGGCTGATCTGGTTGACTCGTCCTCGTACACAGTCCAGAGTAAAGAACACTGCAGTGCCATTATGAACCTGGAAAGACACTCGTAGACTCACACTGGACCAATGACTACCTTCAGGCATCTGACCCCCCACCTGCTGGGCCAAAGGAACCGGCCGTACCACCTCTGCCTCCCGGTCTCCCCCTAACCCCCCTGTATCACTTCGCTTCAGAAGAGTCACCTTGACCAGGTTGCAGGAGTGAATCAGTTTGAGATCCAGAGCCACGCTGGCTGTGCCACTCTCCTTAAAGACAAAATCTCGTTTCTGATCTGCGGGTCCTCTGGTTACAAGTCCCATTTGAGAAACCTGAGGGCTGGTCTGTTTGAAGGACAGTGGCTTGTTTCGCACTGCTCCTGAAGGAAGTCCGATGTGAGCAACAGAGGCAGACAGAGACGACGAGATGGCAGCAGGGACCCACACCAAGCTCAGTACACTGATGCCCGTCTCATCGCCAAAGAAACGCACATTGCACTGAGCAGGAGAGAGAATCTCGAAAGCCAAAGCATCTCCAGGTTCAACTTTAGTCGCTCCTGACAAAGATATCGACGTGTCTCTGTAGTGGACGCCTGACTTGAAGGAACGACATAGCTCCATGCCAGTGCCATTACGGTTGATGTAAGCCAGAAGCTGGAATCCTTCACTCACACATGCTTGGCCCATTGAATACAACGCCTGCTGGAAGACAAAACGCACAGTTCCACTTTCTGCAAAACGAATCCCACGACCATCATGAGTCAGCCCAACAACGTAAGGATCAGAGGTTGATGTGGTGCGGAAGGCTGGACGATAGTTTGTGTGGTAATGTGCAGACACTGTGGCCTGGGCTGTCATTGCAACAGCTCCTGTATCGTGAGAGAGCCAGAAGAGACTCAGTGGAGCAGCTGAAGGGTCATATAACTGCAGACCTTCACTGCTTTGGTTACAGTGGTGGCTGGCGCTCCGGAGGAAGAGGGAGATCATATTACCTGGGGCGACCTCTGCTACCCCGCTGATGCTGGCACTCTGGAGTGACCTTCCTTCTCGCTGCTCGATCCTAACGCCACTTAGATCACGACTCTCAGAGCCATCTGTGTTGTTCATCCTCAAACACACTTGGATGAAGCTACGACATCCATGGCTCACAGAGAGATTCTCATCCAGCCAGACCAGACCATGCTGACGGATCACCAATCGCCCATCCTCAGCTGACACCACACCTGCGTCACCTCTTCCTTGGATGTGAAGCTGCACACTGGGGAAGGCATGAGCCAGGACGTGGCCTCTTGCGCCGAGCAGGCTCACATCTCCAGCCCAGGACAGAGAGAGGGCGCTTTCACCTCCAGCAGGGCCAGAGCAGAGGGTGTCTGAGGTAAAGGTACAGGGTGAGGCGATAGGCTCTCCATCACATTCGTTACATGCCTGACACTCGTCCATGTCAGAGTTGAAAAAGTAGCCTTGGCCGCACATTCCTGATTTGGCGTCCTGATCTGTCATTCCCTGACACCTGAACCCACCTGAGGACAGAAAAAACTGAGCGGTAGTTTGATATTTATTTCAATCTCTGAAGACGATGAATTGTAAATTAGTAGTTTGACCAATGTAAAGGAAAAACAGTATTTTAGTTTTGGAAAAACAGACTTGCCAATGAATACTTTTTGAAAAATAAGAGTTGCGAAAAGTAAAGCCAAACTTCTCAGAGGTTCTTGTTACCTGGAGTATTTTGACACCTCAGGTTATCGCCACAAAGGTCAGATATTTCAAGGCATTCATCTCTGTCCTGTAACAAAACACAACAAAAGCTTTATATACATTTTTATGTATGTGATATTAATACCTAAGAATAACTTTAACCATTTAAACATTTTGTCACTTTATTGGTACACCTTGCAAGCACTGTGTTGAACCCACTTTTGCCTTCAGACCTGCCTTAAAGGGATATTTCAGTAGTTTTCAAGTTGGTGAGGAAGTTAGTGAAGTGGCTGAAATGGAGGACTAGCTACTGGTAAGGCACACTGCTGCTGGCGGGTACATTTGTTTGTATAGTTATGTGAGTTTTACGTAACACACCACGAAATTATGTTGTGTCGATATAACGATTTAGCAAAAAAATCTATAGTGCTTTATTTTTTTCTCCAGAAAGTCTCTGTGTTTGGTTCTACTTTACAATGCCGGAAAAGGCGATGTGTCAAATAGTGCTAAACACAGGGACCTTTAAAGACTGAAGACGAGTTGAGTGAACCCCTCTTCTAGGTGAGCTTACCTGGCAGATCCTGTCTGCGTGGATTGAACACTGGGCGACCAGGAAGAACCCAGCAGGGCAGATAGTACATTTCTCACAGTGAGGCTGTCCATTGCTGAATCCACAGTACTCATCAGGGCTACATGTCCCACAGGCCAACATGGAGCGACCCACCTGAAAAATATAAGCACATCAGCGTATGGTGAGAGACTGAAGCTAACATAAACAGGTCTGTTTAACATATGAGGATAGGAATGTATGCTAACAATGACACAGTCAGATGATAGAGATGTATTATTAACATGTTTTCATTTTAAATATGTAAGTTTACTTGGGATGGCAAAATTTATATACATTTTTTGTTGAATTTTTGCACTGGTATCATTGGTCAGAAATTTAGCCTTAATGAAGGATTAGTGCTGGTATGAATGAAATGACTTAAATCATTATTCAGGGCTCATGCTTGATGATACAGGGCTTGCACAGTATTTAGATTTATTATTACCTCCACCAAGGAGGTTATGTTTTTGCCGGCATATGTTTGTTTGTTTATTTGTTAGCAAGATTATGCAAAAACTCCTGGGCGGATTTTGCTGAAATTTTGGGGAGATGTTGGTAATGGCCCAACTTTAAAATGATTAGATTTTGGTGGTGATCCAGATATTGCCATTAGCAAACGATCATTTTTGATCATGTTTTGATCAACATGATTTTCAGGGTCAAGGAATCATATTATTATGGTAACTTTATCATGGAACTATTGCTAATAGATGTAACACTAATATGTGAGCTACCTTGATGGAGATTTGCGCTCTCTGAGTACTTTCCAGTATTACATTTGATTTATTGTTGATTATTGTGTTGTATATGTCTCAAACAACTGTCACGTATATACTTGTAAATGCCCCAACAGAGACAGAATAAATAATTGCATGTGAATCATGTTGATCACTTCCCCTCTATGGGTGTTTACGATACTACTACAACTGGGGGCCTCTCAGAAACATTTATGCCCATCTCCAAAAATGCGTATGACCCACAAGCTACCCAGCAGTAAAAAGTCATTTAAGTCTCTATAAAACAGTGACATAATCATACATTTTTGAATGACTTATATTTAATAAATCATGTTTAAATTTAACTTCTTAGACCTTCTGCTGCAGCTCACCTCCATCACACTAGCATCCATGTCCACCTTGTGCAGAGACAGAGCCTGCTGTGCCTGATGAGCTCGAACCTGCACATTCAAGCCCTCCATGTGACTGTCAAGCTCCCCCTGCAGGTTCTGGAAAGACGTCTGTTTGATGCCATCCATCAGTATGTTGTACTGAGCTTTAACCTGGTGGATAAATCAGATAAAACATGATGGGATCAGAGTCGGAATCATTTGGCTTTTAACATGATTACACAGAATAAACTACTCATTAATGACAAGTGTATCCCTCTCCAATCTGCCAGTTTTGTTTAATTGCCCAAATTAAATCATGCTTTTTTCTTTCTCTGATGATCACATGGAACAGATGCTCCATCTGGAGGTCAGTGCTCAGTATCATCTCACATCATAAAGCCTCTCTGGGTCATGTGTTTTTCATCCATCTCTTTGAGTTAATGTTTAAAGTTTCTTCAGTCATCAGACAATGATAATAATTAACTGCTTCATTAAAAATCATCAACATCTCCCACATGATTAATCTCCATCATTAATCACCGAAGCCTTACTTGTTCCATCTGTTCATACATCCTCCTCTGCTGCTCCAGGATTTCTCTCTGCTGGTTGATCAACGCCCCCTGCTGGTCACTGAGCAGCCTCTGCAGCTCCCTGACCTCGTCCTGCTGGCCCTTGAGGGCCTCGACCAGCTTCTCCTGGCTCTTTGAGAGCTGCAGCTGCAGCACCAGGGAGTCCTCTGAGGGGACTTCGTTGTTCCCTGAATGAAGACATAAAGGATTGATGAAGCAAATTCATCGGTTGATGAATTCTAATTTTCCGTTTTGCTGTTCAGACAGGACACTTCATCACTCTTCTTCCTCACTTGGCTTCACACTCACAGGATGGCACTTTGGGCAGGTTCTGTGATTTGAAAGCCCAAGATAGTAAAGACCCCAGAGACGTTTTGGAAACTCAATGATCTGTATATTCTTGACCAAAAGATGGAGAACTATCTTATTGCACAAATACATTGATTATGATTGCCAATATTTGTGCAAGTGTAAAAGTGTGAAGGGCTATTCACCAGTTTCACCTATTTCTCCAGTAGTTAGAAAATACAACATTTTAAAAAATGAAAGTCAACCTTGTTCGTAGAATAGGGATGCATCAGTTTAACATTGGTATCAGCCAATATTGTCTCTTTTCTCCAACACAGGCCATCTGCAAATGACTGTGGAATTAAAGAGATATCAGTTGTGCCATGTCCATTTATTACTGACATCTTAACTACTGACACTGATAATATATTTTCCACAGTTCAGGAAAATGTTCTTGCTCAAACTCTGATCTGTTTTTATGAACAAAAATTTGATAGATATTTTCATTGATGAAGAATTATGCCACATTAGGTGATTAGAAAGGAAAATATTTTAGCACTGTTGAGAAAGTTAACTGAAAATTGTAAAAAACAAAACAAGAAAAACACATTACTCATTCATAAGCAACAAAATTACTTACCTTAGTATTTCATTTCAAAAGAAATAATTTTGTTTCATTTCACTTTTAAATTATTTTTTTTCTATCTCTCTTTAAGGAACCAAAAAGTACCAAGGAACTACGTACACAAGCATTACTCTGATTAGTAACTGCAATAATTGTTACTTTATAGAAACTGTTTCATCAGAAGAGTATTAGCCTAATATTAGGGTTATAAATTACAAGTTACAACCAAACTCTGTGTATCCATATTGACTGATTTGTTATTTAAATCCTCTGCTTTGGCCTTGATTTTCCTATGTGCATTGATATTATTACATATTACAATAATATTTTGCCAACTTATTTGTGCAGAAAAATACTCTTTTTGACCAAAAGTAAAGAGAGAGCAGAGCCTATAATGCAGAATTAAGTGACCATTATTTCACCATGGAAAGGTCATTTTGTTTACCAATTTTATTCCAACATTTCCAAATTCTTTGAGGAATTGACAGTGTAAAGCAGAGATGTCCACATATTTTTACCTCGAGCCACATAAAGAGAAGTTTAAGAATGTTTGCATTATATTAATAGACAATATATTGGATAAGAGTATCAAAGTAAGATAAATAAACCCAATACAAGCAAAGGTGTATTAATTTTGCTTTAGGAAGAAAATACATCAGAGTTTTACATAAATGGTTTAACAATGCAAATAGCCAATCACTGTCAAGAATCTGGGGTAACCAATAAGATTTTGAGGGGCTCAGGTCATCTTGGCTGTCACAGGAAAGAGAGTCAGCTTATCCCCATTTCCACAAAGTAAGAGAAAACTCCAGGTTTACTGCCAAACTTTGTGGGAGTGAAGATGATTAGCACAAGGCCTGTGCAATAAAAAATCAATACATCAGTATATTGTCTCATACCCCTTACTGCTACATGTATCAATCAGATTTTACCAGATTGATGCAGGTCAAATGGACTTGTGGTGAAATCACGCATGGTGCAGTTTAGAAAAAATTCAAAAGATGGCAGTGGAAACCAAAATGCAGCTCATGTTCCAAACTTTAAATTAAATGTATGATCTCAGAAAAACTGAAATGTAATGTAGGATCCTTTAAGCTTTGTCCTTGCTGTTTTTGAGACAGTGAAAGAGTCAAAAAGGGATTGGATTTCTGTAAAAAGTGAAGTAAATAGAAACAGTGTATGGTATTGCAAAACATTCAGAATCCTGACCTGATCTGACATTTTATGTGGAGAAGTTCTGTACTGAATTTTCTGGATATAAGAAGCCCTAATCGGCTCTGTAGTCTCTGGTACTTAAACCTTAAGATGGAGTAGATAGCTGACCATATCAATTTGATTTGTCCTGCTATTAAACGTCATAAACGGTTTGCCTTGTTCAAAGTAAACACAAATTTTATTTTCAGGCGAGGGAATAATTGTGTATCATTGTTCAGATTTTGCTGTGGGCCAACTAATTGTGGAACTTGGGCTGCAGCTGCCCCACAGGCCACAGTTTGGATACCCTTGTTGTAAAGAGTTTGCTTTTTTGCAGTTATTTCAGTTTGCAGTTTTAATAAGTTATAAGACGGATAAGTTGGCAAAATTAGGAGGAGTGGGTTGACTTTTCAAGGAGACAGTGAGGCCCTATTCCACCTACCTTTATAAATGTTGCCAACCTGTTTCTGCAATTTAGAGCAAGTGCAGGACTTTGTCAGCAATAAATCTGACCAAATGAGCACCACGTTGTCTTTACTGCACAGACAGGTTATTGGCAGCATTTGGAAAAGTGGAGGGAACTTGGTAAGAAGGCCAAGAAAACAATATGTGAACTTTTGGGGGCTTAAAAGGGAGTTTTAATGTTACAAAACTGTAGTGGACTCCCGGTTCAAGCTACATTTTCTTGTTTTCTTAAAAAATGTCGTTAATATGACAGTAAAACACAATGTTTTGTTCTATTTTGAGTTTTCGGGACATTATGAGGACCCTGAGCACGTGCCCCGGCCCATTTTCCCACCTTTGCGTAAAACCACCAATGGTGATACTGACCTGGTTTCATGTCACACGTCATCTGGATCCACGCACCGCGCTCTGACCCAAAGTCAGGCAGCTCATCCAGAAACTGCGCGGCTCTGTCCGTCACATGAACGGGAGAAGAGTTTTCTCTCCCGTACTCTCCTCCATGCGCGCCGCAGCCCTCTCCGACGCACGGCTTGGACTTCTGGCGCATCATGGAGGGAATTTTACATCCAAGCCCTTTGCACTCCCGCGCCGCTCCATCATCAGTGCTCTGACGATAAGACACAGAGGTGGGACACGTCCCTCCTGCGCAGCCTGGGTGAAAAACCTCCGCTGTGATGGTTCTGGGGTTCGTCCTCCTTGTGCCATCTGTTTCCACTTGTTGCGTAAAAGCTCCCTGCTGAGGTTGGATGATGCTGTAGGGTGCTAAAGGTGCGCTCTGGGGTTGGTGATGACTGTAACGACCATCCTGTTGGTAACCCTGGTAGACTTGTCCTTGTATTGACTGCGCAGTTTGGGGAAATTGCAGTCTGGATGCTACTGTCTCTGCGCGCCTTGGGCAGTGCGCTCCTACGCACTGTCTCCTCCAGTCCTGGGCAGGTAAACAGCGCGTGCCACGACAAATCTCGGATACACTCCCTACTCCACTGAATATAGAAGCTGTACAGAGTAAAAACAAAGCAGAGAACTGTGCCATATTGCAAAGCTGAAGGTAAAATTGGTAACAGGCCACGAATAAAAAGTGGCCTTTTGCGCATCAATCCTTCAGTCCAGCAGATCCTGTTTTATCATCTCCCTAAGAAAAAAATGGTCGAATCAGTTATTCACCTTATAAGTAATTACCATTAATCTTTCTCTGGTGATAGCTCAGACATTCAGCTTGTCTCCATCGCGCGCACCGCAGTTTCTGCCCCCTTTGCCCCTTCTGGAGAGAGCTCCGTCTAGCCCACATGTGGCGCTCTCTGCTCCTAATTGGCAACAGGCTTTGCTCCTAGTCTTAAATTAACCCGTAGCTTTCCCGGACATACCACTCTGCAGAGTCACTGCACTCCCATGGAAGCTTTGCATCAGGCAGATATGTGGACTTTTCCAATGTTGTTTCAATTCTCACACTTCAGAAGGTCAATCATAACTTGAACTTCGCACATACCACAACTCCATCGCTGGCTCCAAATGGCTCAGAGGAATTTAAAGACTTAGTTTGCGAAGCTTATAAATGAGGGCAAAAAGATTATATTTCCTCTCTTTTGCCATTTATTTAAAGACCGGGTTAGCGTCATGGATTTTAACAAACTGAAATTAAATCAGCACTTTATATGCAGCCAGAGCTTTGATGTCCTCTCTGTAACTAGATTAGGGTGCAATGCTTGACTTCAAAACAAAACTCTGTCATGTTGTTAAGTTTGAGCCAAAACTGCCTCTCCTGTAAAATGTAAACTTTATTACAGTTCATCGCCACTCTCATTTCCCCTCCCTGCACCCACATGGCTTTGATTGAAGCTTAAACCCACATTAAAACACATATAAATGCTTCCCTCTCTTGTCATTTTCATTACAAAATGGAAATAATACACACACATGAGAGAATTAATGAGTAAGAAAAACTTAAACTGCTGCTTTTTCAGCAGTAGTTTGTTATGCTTGTCAGTCATTAAGTCACATTAGGAGCAGATTTCTCAAAGAGTTTCATGTGCCCAAACTACAGCGTGTAAACATGCACACATGCAGGTGATAGCAGGGCCGCACTTAGACACAGTTACTAATTTACCCTTTGAGGTTAAAGTGAGACCACACACGTGGCCAACGGCTGTCTGCACTTTGAGCACCTTTTCTAGTTGAATCAACCTGCTCTCATTTATAGTTGTATTGAAACCAGTAATACGGGTCAGTTTATTATGATTCACCTACCATAAGATAACTTTTACTGATCCCTCAGCTCAATAGTAATCATAATACGCTAAAAAACTTATATAAAAAGGGCCCATGACTGACAGGGGCCCCTAAAAATATCATGTTATCATTATTTTTAACATATAAATACGTTAAGTTTAGCCATAGGTCTTTAAAAATCTATCTTCTCTTTACAGACAAAATACCAACCTTTACTTGTTTTTATTTGCAAAAAGTAATATTCTTACATCAGTTGGCATCTGTTGCAAATCCAATAAAATAACATTTATTTAAAAAAGAAGTCCTTTAGGACATTAATGAAATTAGATTAGTTTGAATTTTGCTTTTGTTGTACCAAATGGTATTCAAATAAGTGGATCTTTGAAAAACAGGTCAAAGAGCGAGACAATTATATAATTTGAATCAGATACTCATTGTGTAATTAAATTTATCATTTGTACGCTTAAAAAGTCCAAATACTGGAAAGGTCTGAATAGTACATAATTTAATTTTCCATTTTTTCTATAATTTCAGCTGAACAGTTTCTCCTCCAGCGCTCGAAGCTTAGTTGTGAGTTTAAACAGAATAACATGAACAGTCCATTAAAAAATATATTTTGTCATACTCATTTATCAGTTTGCTTCACAGATGCTCGGTTTGAGAAAGCATGCAGAGTTAGTTTGGGATTGGACCCAATCTTTATCTTTTAATGGGGCCGAAAATTTCTGGCAAAGCCCCTGATTATAATAATGATAATGATGAAAACAAATAATTGCTCCAACATCGTACTGTTTTTATGACTTCTATCTTTGGTCCATTTGGTATCATTTTACATTGTTGAGTTCTTATGTTGCCCGGGATCTTATCTTCCTGTGCTGTCATGCCAAGGTTCTTTCCATGCTTTCAATATGTTTGGCGAAGCACTTTGTAAATCTCTGATTTTTAAAAGTGCAATATAAATAAAGTTATTATTTATATTTATTTATTTATTAATCCTGAAAATTGTTATGAAATCCATAAATTACACTATGTAAAGCCTTTCTAACTTAGCACAGCAGCTGGATCTGCCTGATTAAATGTCTGTAATCAGGCAGATCCATCTTGCCAAGCTCCAATCTGCAACAACTGAGCGGCTCAAAATGTCCAATCAGAGTCCTTCAGAGTAGAAAGTGGAACGAGCAACGAATGAGACAACAGCAGGAAGTGACTGCTCATACAGGGATTAGCATATATGCTAACAGCTTCGGTAGGAGTTTATATGATTATGACAGTATTTCTTCATTAAATGGAAACAAATACCAATACTACAAACTAGTGGCTCACATTCTGTAGCGCACTAGCGCCCACCTACTACATTGATCATCCAATAACGTGCCAGATATGCTTTTGAAATGTTCTGCCCTCCCCAAACGCTTTCTGCGGGCTCTCTCCCAGATGGACTTGTGAAATACATTGAACGGTCCACCTTGTGTGCCAGGTTATAACTTTTCTACTGAAAGATCAAAAGCACACAGTGTGTAGTTCATGGATTGTAACTGTTTTAAGAAAACACAGCACAAATGATCAAGTCTGTGTCTTTGGTTGGTGAGAATGTGGAACTTGTGTGGCAGTTCACTCACCTTGGCAGAGTAAATCATCAATCTACTAACTGTGAGGCTGAGATCAATTGCAGACATGGCCTCGATGTTGTGGCAATGAGTTAATTGGACAAGGGGGTATGGTAGAAGGTCAGAGTCTATAAGTCTCTGGTCCTACTGGTCTTGCTACACTCTTGTAAGGCCTGGACACAGACTAGTGGCCAGAGACTGGACTCCTTCATGACTATTTTCCTTTGAAGCATTTTTGGGTATAATTGGCAGGAGCATGTGTCCAATGCTGACATGCAAAGGAGGGTGGGGATAGGAAGGGTCAGCTGCTGGGTACAGGAGAGGCAGCTGTGCTTCTATGGGCACCTGGAGAGCTTTCATGGACCTGATCCAGCTCACCTTATACTGGGTACCCAGGACCTGGTGGGTTGGACCAGACTACAGGAGTGACTGCGTTCATCATGGAGGGGTCAGCTCAAAGGATATCGGGACAGTTGGACTACGGGCCTGGCACAGGCCTGGACGATCGGCATCAGGAGGCCAGAGAAGTAAAGGGAACAGTTTGACGAAGCAAAGTACCAAACCAGCATGCTCCCATACCTGACCTGACCTGAAGTCCTGTAAAACCAGTATCTATGTGAGTACGTGCATACACATTAACATATTAGTGTACACTTGTAGGCCACTTATTGGGTACACCCTAGCATGTTAACATAAGGAGGCAATCAGCCAATCACATGGCAGCAACTCAATGCATATAAGCATGTAGAGATGGTCAAGCCGGCCTGCTGAAGTTCAAACTGAGCATCAGGGTGAGGAAGTAAGGTGATTTAATTGGCTTGTAATGTATCATCATAGCTGATGAATTTGGACTTGGTCTGAATATTTCAGAAACTCCTGATCTGGGATTTTCAAGCTGTACCATTTTAGTGTTTACAGAGAACAGTCTGAAAAGAGAAAATATCCACTGAGAGGCATCTCTGTGAACATGCCTTGTTGATGCTAGAGGTCAAAGGGTAATGATCAGACTGGTTAGAGATGATGGAGCAGCAACGGGTACTCTAGTAATCACTCAACACAATCAACACGCTGCTGGAAACAATATTGTAAAATCTATGGTTACTTAAAGAATATCACAATATTTGTGAGTTTGAATGTCCAGAAAAACGTAATGTTACACAAAGTTTACGTTGTGTTAATGTTATGGGATATTTTAACAGAGGTGTGATCAGAGTAATTACACAGGGTGGATTTAGACTACTATTCCTCGGCCCAGTGTGATATCCTCTTATAGGGCCCTTCGCTCTTCGGGGCGTCCCTGCTGGTAGCTGTTGTTCATTAACATGCTGCGTTACCTCACCTGACCTGAGTGTTTAATGACCCCCTTCACTCACAGGTGTTTCCACTTACTCTGACTGATTAGAGCTCGTTAAAGAGGGGCTGCTTTATGAGCGCGGCACCATTTCACAAGACAACAGTGCAGAGATGCAAATGGAATTAGTCATAAAAATATTTACAGGAAACAAAAGACTCAAGAACAAAAGAGAAAAACAAAACTAAAGGAATAGAAGAAGGATGAGAAACTTAAAGTATTTTTAGTTACTCTTTTTTAAAGCACAATTAAAGAGAAAGAAAGCATCCCTGATTCCAAATTATAGAGGGAAAAGAATCATCTGGTTAATGACTTTAAGCTGCATTTTTCAGCATCTGGTGATAGTCAGGGCTGAGGATATTATATTACCAGGCTGTCTCTGTCAGTCGCATGGTGTTCATCCAGGCCATCTTCACAACTTCACAAGCTTGGTATTTCAAGACTGCTCTTAAGTTGTTGGTTTTTCAAATCTTACAAATGAGTCCAATTTGACTAAGAGATGTGCTGACCAGACGTCTGAGGTTGTAGATCACTGGTCTTTGCTTGTGAATGTAATACGTCAAGAAAACTTTGAGGGTTTTGTCATCAAATCTCACACATATGCTCACTCTGATAAATTATTCAGATTTTAAGGGATTTTTCTAAAACTTTGCATCTATTTCCACCATGGCTCAAAGATAAACTGAATAAATTTTGGAGGCAAAATGTTGAAGTCATGGTTCATCATGTCTATTTATTTCTTTTGAATGCTACATTGCCAGAATAATTTGAGTTTTTTTTTTTTACCCAACTTTCACATATGTCTCTAACTCAAGAAAAACCTGATGAAATTTAGAAGTCTCCAGTCTTATAACTATAGCCCTTGTGCCTCATGTTCCCCCTTTTGCTTTTTAACCTTATAACTCAGGAATCTTGTGAGGGGTATTTCCACCCTGTTCCAGTGTAGAGCTCTTTGTATTTCAGGGGGTCAACGCTCCAGGTTATCAGGTCTCATGATCATCTTTTGCTAATGAATAAGATTTTTCAAAAAATGCTTTAAGGAATTTCTTCTCATTTTGCAGAAATTTCCACTCCAGCTCAAGGATAAACTCGTTAGACTGTGGAGATGCAAGGTGAAGGTGACCTTGACCTGTGATCAGTGTGAGCAGGTGGATGCAGTATAGGCACAGACCTGCACTTCCACTACATCCTAACTAATTAGAAGCATAAGATTTAATATTTAATTGAGCATCATTGCACGCTCGCGGCTCACACTGCATCTGTTATATGTTAAATTCTGCAACCTGTATTTCCCCTTGTGAACAGTAAACAAAGTTATTTTGTGATACCAGAGGAAAAAAAGTGTATTTCAACTATCTCCTCTTTGAGGGAGTGCCATATTGGACTTTCTTGCCACTATGTACACTGTAAGATAAGGACAGGATGAAATGCTTGTTTACTGATACTTACTGTGGTGAATTTTTTCAATACAGCAAGCATGTTATTAAGTCCAAGCTTTCAGACTGACAGCATGACCTGAGCGTCTCCAGAATTTGAAAATCTCAAGAGTAGAAAGATGAAATGACAGGAAAATAAAAATATAGAGCCACATTTACCTTATTTAGCACAGATTTATGTCGACAGTCGCAGAATAAGTAAGAGAAAAGACAGAAACAGTTCAGTTACATTTCCTGTCTGTGCCTTTCAGGATTAAAGCTCAGCTGTGTGGAAACTTATATGAAATTGCCAGTAAAGAATTTACTCTGTTTTTTTCTCAGGTCACTTATTCACGCATCAGGCCACTTCCTTTGAGATTTATTGAAGTTTTTTTCCAACTTTCTATTGAGGCTAATTTCTTCTTGAAGTGTGTTAAGAGATAGAGCAGTGGCAGCAGGGAGACGCAGCCACAATGTAGCACACGTGCACTTGATATGTAAGCCAAAACCTCTTGAGCCGGAGGTGTCACATGCATCAGCCTCACACATTCAGTGTGAAACAGCCGACTTGACAAAAGACTTGGAGGTCAAAGGTCTCAGTGATCTTCCTACTTGTTATATAAAGTTTATGTAAAGTTTCAGTGACATTTTGCAACACTGTGGCTTGTCTGGATTGGTATGTTCTTGAAGGTTGACGTATATTTGTTTTATCTGACTATATTTGCAGAATTCTCTTCTTACTTATACAATCTGCACACTTTGTTAAATGTGGAGTAAGCCATTTCTTACAGGCCATTTACACGGAGACGAATTAAGTCATATCCACTCAAGTTTTTAATCATATGGGCGTGTCATCCACACAGATACAGTGTCCAAGAGTGGATAAAACTGAAACACTGGCATTTCATTTCCATATGTACAATAAATATGGATATTTTTAGAAATTATAATGTCATAGTCGCACCTCTCCCTTAAAACTCATGCATGAGCCCTGATAACAACAGAAACAATGGTGGAATACAGCGTTGCTTTCGTGCTGCAGAAGCTACTGAGCTTGTTACGGCTTTACTGCAAAATCTTCTGCTTCTCTACAACCACCGTGAGAAACAGGTGGACTTGGAGATCAGATTTTGGTGCATGTCTGCTTCAGCGTTTCAACACCACTTACAGGCCTGGCATACGTACTACAGCATTTTCATATTTTCATGTGGACGGAAATGATGCTGTGTTTAGAGAAAACATTTTAAAAATGAAAATGTTTTCATCTCTATGTGGACAGGGTCTCAATCTTGGGGTTAAGGGTTTGGACCCTGCTCTCGCAGTCATATGTAAATGTGTTCTTTGGCAAGACCTCATCACACTGCTGTTACTGTGGCTTATATTTGTACATAGATGAGCTTGGATGGGATTAGTTAGTACTGGACATACTGTATAACATATCAGTATTCACAGTCAGTGTGATAAATGTGAAATATGGTTTATTGGTGCTTTGAGTGGTCAGAAAATTTCCTCACCTGGTTATGTGACCTATAGCACTCACCCAAGCACAAATAACTTCCACAGCCCTTCATTCTTCCTGCTAGTGCTAAGAATCTGATGCAAATTCTTCTGGCCTCAGGAGAGCCTGTTATTAGTGAGCAGGTTTGTTCAAGACAAAGAGGTATAACATAATTAGAAACACTAAGGTCCTCATGTGGCTACCACAAGAGGTTTGAAAAAATACTTCCCATTTCTGAAAAGTCACATGTGTGGGTGGTTACTTAAACTGTGAACCTAGAGCATCTCAGTGTTAACTCAAAAGTATAATTCTTCATGAGTGATAGAGACAGAGAAGGTAAGATGTCTGACAGATTAGAGAATGCTTTGAGGAATTCAATATTTGATTGATGATTATTATTCCAGGACTGAAAGTGTGCTTATCTTAATGAAAAGTGGACTTTGTGTTAAAAAACCTGTGTCATTACTGATTTGTCTCACTCAAAATTTGCTCCTGTAGTTTTACAGAACAAAATCGGTATCCAAAAGTACACACTTTTAGAAAATGGATTAATTGCTTACATGTTTGGAGTGTTGTGTATTCATGTAAAACATTTTCCCTCTTCCTTGAGTTGCACTATAAATCCATTTCTCTTTACCTCTACATACTTCTTAAAAGTACACTTTGAAAGTGCATGTACTGATATACTTTTAATACTTTTGTTACAATGATACTGTACCTAAGGTATAATAGAAGTGCATTTTTTGCACATCATAATAATTTTCAAGATTTGAATCTGAAGACCATAATTTGCTTAACCTGTTATAAAGAAAGGCATATTTATCTGGGATGTCCTAAGATAACTCATTAAAGAAGTCATATTTTGCCTTCAGTCAGTTTATTGGCTCATATCTTCTTTTCTGATGGCTGCCAGGATATGCTAACAATAACTAATGTTCAGAAAACAATCTAGTTTCATATCCTGAACACTCTGATGATTGATGAATTCTCTGTCTCTCTGTCTGAGATGCTCTGTTAGAGCTCCTGCCTTTTTAAGGCTCCCCCCACTTGGTCCCAGTCTGCTCTGACTGGTTTACAGGTCAACTCTGGTAATTAGTCAGTTCCCCACTGCTGTGCAACATGTTGTCAACAACTCTACATTAATTCTAATGGTATTTAACTTTTTTTTTTTTGCAAAGTTAATATTGGCATCCCTATCCCCTTTTTCTTCCTTTTTTTGTTTCTGTGAGGCCGCCTCTATAGCCTCGCTGGCCATGCTATCACAATCCTGCCTACCTTAAAAAGGTACTGACACAGTCTGTACTATTATGGAGAATGGAGCAGGTAGTTCTTAAATTGTGCAGTCTCAAGCTGAGTTGAGCAGATACCACTAATGGAAAAGCACCAATAGTGCTGTTAGAAGCCAATGTGATAAAACAGTGGCAAAAATACCCCTGTTCCAAATTTATGTGAAACACTGTGAAGTCGTCATAATGTGTGTAAAATAAAAAAGGATGGTCTGTATTAATCCACAAAGGTTGAAATGGAATTGCAAATGAAATTTCCATGGGTTTTTTCACATCCCGACTATTTTGGAGCTGGGATTTGTGAATGATTGAAACATTTCGAGTTTCATTTTAAAAGTTTCAGTTATCTTATAGTTGAACTTTACTGTGTCTTAAAATTCAATGAGTAAGATAAAAGTTGTCCCAAAATATCACAGTTAACATTCACCTAGTATTGCGTTTGAATGTGTTTACAGTGCTAAAAATAGATCAACTTTAAAATACTGTTGTTGACACTGGGTGGCAGTTCTGCGTATAACCCCCCCGGCGTAAGTCCCATGAGGAGTTAAATTCCTGAGAGTCCACATCAGTTTTGTTTAGGACAAACATATGTCCTTTCTCAGCAGCCAATGATCCAGTGTGCAACTAATTAGAAAACAGTAAAAGCTCTGGACCACAAGAGAAGAGAAACATGTTGGTGCTGTTTGGCTGTCAGTGAGCAATGCTTTCTGATTCCCTCATGAATGCACGTCTGAATAAATCGCTCTCTGTGCTCTGCCTTTGGCTCTGTCTGTCCATACGTCTGACTGTCTGTGTGTCCCTTTCTGTCTCTTTACTGTTGATGCTAGAGACCGCAGAGGGAGACGGCAGCAGCAGTTTGACATGCCCGATGAGAGCATAGAATCCACAAACAATCGTGGTTTTCCCCTGTGTGCTGTCATTAGTGCATGTGTGAAAATAGAAACATTCATGCAGTCTATGAGCTGTCTGTAGTGAGAGAGAAGCTGCAGAAACAGAAGTGTGGTCTGCCTCTCACACATGTGCAGCAGAAGTTCTGAGAGGCCTTTAAAGGTAAAGTTCACTCTCATGACCCAAAACTTTCACTTTCATATGGAAACAATACTTAATCCCCCCCCACATCCTCACTGTTTCTCTTCTCCCTTGTTACAGTTTAATGGATGCTCTGTTTACTGTGCAGCGTAAACACAGAATGAGAGCGAGCTGCCCGGGCAGAACTGGGTGCTGCGTGTCTGACTGTTTGTGTATATGTACTTCAGACTGTGTGTGTATGAATAAATGCAAAGCTGATGCAGAGAACAGTAAAGAGCGGATCAGGGGCTCTAAATTTATCAGACTTTCAAACATTTTATATGAGTTACTGTAAACAGGATACAAAAAACGCCATGCATGAGCGCTGCAGCTTTTATGTGTTAAATGTGTCAACAAAAGTTTACTGATTTCTCTGTTTGTAACAACCTTAAAGGTATTTTCACATCTGAGAATGTATTTGTTATTTCCTTGGTATTGTATAACACACTATTACCAAGTTCAGAAACATTGTTTGGACCCTAATTTGACCAGAGGCGTAGTGCTTAGTGCTTTGGTGCACACTATCTTGACACTAACCTGACACACCAGACAGACCGTTCAATAGTCCATCTGGGCAACAGCTCATATAAAGTGTTTGGGAATGGGCAGAAGCTTTCAGAGGCATATCCAGCAGATGACTGGATGTTCATTTTGTCAATAACTGCTATGGCGTACAAAACGTGAGCCACTTTGTAAAACCAACTCTTGCTAAAACATGTTGGAAGTGGAGCGAAAATACTTAAAATTCTTTTTATCTGTTGAGAAGTGTTTTTAGTTTTGTTTTTCATTTTATAAAGAAATGTGGTACAGGTCTGATAAAACTGCTACTGATCTGTTAGCATATGCTAATCTCCATATGAGTAGTCACTACCTGCTGTCATCTCACTCATGGCTCCACAGGACGCAGATTGGGCTGTGCCACTCTGGGTTGGGTACTTCATTGCAGATTGAAGCTTGGCCAGATGGATCTGACTGATTGCAGATGTTGAATCAGGCAGATCCAGCTGCACTGCAAGGTTATCTCGGCACAAAGAGGGCTGCAAAGTACAAAGGGGCTGGTTTAATCAGTAATATGTCAGACTTCATGGATGCATTCCCAGTGTGTTTCAGCCTCAGCCAGGGTTGTTCCTCGTCACCCATCATGTTTTTGATTCCATGAACAGGATCTCAAGAGCGTGGTGTCTGGTTTGGAGACCTCAGAATCTCATCTCTGCTTTTTGGTTTTGTTGGCATCACAGCAGTGATACTGGTACCCTGGATTGTAATGTTTTCTCTCTCCTCCTGGCCCTTTGTCTTCCACCCGCCTCCACCTTCATCACACTCTCGTTGCTTTCCTTTATGCACCACACTCACAAGTATTTTTGAAATACATATTACTTTGCGAACATTTTAATGAAGTACTTCTAACTTTAACATGTATAACCTACTTTTACTTTTACTTGCGCTTTTTTTTTTCAAAGTGATTGTGCTGTTATCTTACTGCAGTCTTTAAGTACTCCTTCCATCCCTTGGGAACATCTTAGGAATGGTTTTACTCTTAACAATTGTCCACTCCAGCTCATGTATGAACTCACTTCAGTTTTAGGGCCAGAGGTCAAAGGTGATGTTCGTTAAGCCTCTTTTTTCCCTGCCTGTGGACACAATACCGGAAGGACGCCTCAAAGGACTTTTAGAACTTTGAAAAAATGTCAACTTTGACTCAAGGATGAACTGATTATATTTTCAGGTCTTGGGTTCAGAGGTCAGTATCTGTGGTAACCTTGCTTAGCCCTTGCTTGCTATCTCGGAAAAGCTTTTATGGAATCTCTTCAAACTTTATGCAATGTCTTCTCTGGCTTAGGGATAAAGGGACTAGATCTTGAAGCATGACGTACTTTTGTTATTCAACAGAGAAAGCCATTTGTATATTTAAGCACTTGTAAGCTTGTAAAACACTTTTCTAATCTATCTGACTTTCAAGCAACACCACTGACGCAGCACCGGGAGCAACTTGTGGTTAAGTGTCTTTCCCAAAGACACGTAGACATGTGACAGCCAGAACTAGGCTCAAACCCTCGGCCATCCAATTGATGATAAAGAAAACTATCAGACTAAGTCCTGACATATGTGAAATGATGTATTAACAAGAAAAAAAGATTTCAAAGAGTATTGTTGCATCTCATTCTCATCACTTACACCGCTTCTAAATCAGTCATATCCTCTGTTCACACCTCTGCGTGCTGCTGTGGCTTCACTTTATATTTATAAGTGGTGTTATTGATAGCTGTTCATAGCAACAGTCTGTAAGAGTTGGCAACTCACATGCAGCTCATTCTTCTGTTCGCTTTTAAAGCTGCTCCACATGCGAGATTTATTTCTGACCCTAAAGCTGGCAAAGTGCCGCCTCCATATGGACAAACCCAGACGATGGAAATCTTTGATCTCAGTGACGTTCTCCTTTCAGAAAGTATCAGTTATCAATGCAAAATGTGCAAAAATGTGTGCTGGCCTGTGCTATCAACCAGAATTTTGAGATTATTTAGTGACTTGAGCTCATGTTATCCCCAGGAGATTATAGTAAATGTGTCTCTCAGGTCATATATCTTGCACCAGATATTTCCAAGAAAAAGGCATACCTCTTGATACAATTGTTGTCTTTTAAGCAAAAAAAACCCGCCTGAATATTAAATAAAAATCATTGTGTGTGGAATATGAAGCTATCAACTGTTGACGAGGTCTGTTTGTTTGCTGGATGGAGATTAAAATAGCTTGTTGACTTCACAGCCAGAGCAGTATAGAAACCATTTGAACATGTGTGTTCAAAGTGTGAAAAGCCAGGGCCATGCTTCTTCAGTCTGTTTGAGACTCTTGACATGTTTGAAAATAAAGATTATGTTTCTGTTTTTCCCCTCAAACATTTATTAAGCCCTCTTTGTGTGCTGATGATCTGTTTTTGGAGTTCTGGCACTCATATCCAAACCATGTGTATATGTGTGTGAATGTGTACAAATGTCTGAAAAAGTGTGTTTTCGGCTCCACACCACAATGCCTATTGTTATGAAGGAGCTGCTGGAGGCCTGATTTTGGCCTCTTTCTCAACTCCTCTGCTGCTTAATGACCATGTGTTGGTAGAAACTGACTTCACAATGAACTGAAAATCAGCCACGTTTTCTGTTCCTTGTGTTACTTCTGTAGTTTCCTGGCATCTGTCTTATTGTTTTTCATACTTACACCCTGCTGTTTTTTAATGTTAACCATTTATTTTTACATTCTGCAGATGGATGACATAGACGCCATGTTCAGTCACCTGCTCGGAGAGATGGATCATCTCACTCAGGTCAGTTTGAAGGCCAAGGTCAAGATGGAAACACCCTAACACTGACAATGTTGACAAGTCCTGTATCATCAGACTGGCAACACCTACAGTAAAAATGCTAACATATGCCGATAAGAGGGTGACACAAAAGGGATTTTTCACCCAATCCCATCCCACTCTCACAAAAATAACCCTGTCCTATCCAAAAACTGGCAGAATGATTCCCGCTCCTATTTCTTTATTTAACGCTTCATGATCCATATTTGGCCAGTGTGTTGACAGTGTTGCTTACTCCAAAATCTGTTTGACAAAATATTATTTTGAATATGAATGCAGTCACAGATTCATAGTCAAGTCATGAATTATCATACAAGGTACTAGTACTATTTGTCTCTCTACACAGATTTAAATATACATACAAATCACAAAGAGGCTTAAAAAATGATGAATAAATGAGACAGAGTGATGTAACCTATCAACAGGCCCACACCACCCGAGATGCAGTACACAGGGCCTCACCAACTGTGTATGTGTGGGGGGGGCTAGCTTCACCTGTTTTTCAATTATAAAACTTAACTTATAAAACTCTCTCTCTCTCTCGATCTCTGACTGAATTTATACATATTTATAAATTCATTACAATTCTTTCATTTTCTTCACAATTTTTTTTTCATTTTCAGTGAGCTCTAGACGTTCAACTATTTCTTACAGGAATGAGGAATTTTAAATCTAATTCACCTTTTTATACCCAGTCAGATTTAGAAGTATGTTCAATTAATCAAATTCACGAAATTAAAAATATTAGTAATAAAATTGGTTGATACAGTAGGTCTGCTGGCTAAAACGTTGTTGAATGGTCTCTCTGAATCCACAGCAGGACGTCAATTCTTTCAACATTTCAACATACTCACGGTACGTTAGCCCATAAAAATAAACTTAACTCCACTTTACTAACAGACGTATGTAAGTAGAAAGGAGGCATCAATCTTTTGGAGACAGGCCCTAGAATAAAGTCATTTATGCTTGGGGTGATGCTGGACTGTTGCTGCCTTCACTACCAGCTTTTTATTTTCTTCCAAGCATCAAATGGCTAAAATCTTCCATCTGGTTATGAATGATCAACACAGTACAGCTGCTGATGTTTCCGTCCGGACAAAAATAATGAACTAATTGACCTCTGCTGCTGTTCTCAGTCATGTTTTTGATGCGACTGAGAAAGCACTGACCAACATTTGCAATGTTAGATAAGTGACTTCATCTGGCATTGTTGGGAAACAGCGTGATCTCCATCATCTCTGGCTGCATTCTTTCCCAAAACATGACCATATGAGTCAAAAATCTTACAGTCTTCTTGAATGTTTGAGCTTTTTGAAGCATGAACTGGTTACACGAGGTGATCCAGTGTGATCACAAAACATTAACCTCACTGATCTCTAAGTTATCTGGTTACAAATGGCCTCAGACTGAAAAATGTGAAATGACAGTGAAATGTGATGTCAGTGAATGTGGATCTGACCTCGGGGGAGAGCTGCAGATTTCTTAAAGCCCACATAAGCTGCTCATCCTACAACTGCAGCTTGCCAAGAAAAACATTCAACATCTCCAACTGATGCAATGCTAGGCCTGGGGCAAATATCCTCATATGAAATCCCTTCATTTAAGTTAATGACAGCAGCCATGAGAGTGGGATCAAACATTACATCAGATGTACCATATTAAAAAAAAATCTCTATTTGTCAGTTTGGCGTTTGTCTTTTTGGAGCAGCATTACAGAAACAAACACCCCTCCACACACCAGAAAGGGAAAAAAAATGATTAAAGCAAGAGGCTTAAAACTAAATAAATAAAAGTAATTCCACTTATTCCTATGATTGGGTCCATTTTTGTTTTACAACATCAAGGCAAAAACATAAAATCTGACTTTCTTCCACATATAGAGCTCGGAGGTGTTATTTAAAGCTCCATCATGACGACATGTGTTTCCAGCACAGCCGTCACGGTCGAGCTGCCAGGCCTCAGTTTGTGTACGTGCTGGAACTCTGCCCACCATGTTTATAGAATATGATTGGCTCTGCAGGACATGTGTTAATGATTTAAATGTTGTAGTTAACAAATCAGCCCATTACTTTATTATAATCAGATCCTTCAGAGGACATTCAGCTTGTAGATGTTGTAACATCACAGGTCTGACAAATGAGTGCCTCTTTATGAGCTGACATGGGATTTATTGACAGTACACACAGTAAACAGAGTGCAATTTGAACCCCATTATTGGTACTGGTAAACACATGTGATAAAAAATAGGGAAGCAGTTTCATAAATAAGAGACTCCTGTGACATAATTGAGCCAAAGTTCAAGGAAACACATGCCCTGCTTTTTGGCAAGCTCTCTAAAAATGGGCGCTATCTGAAAGTTATTTGTAGAAATGCTGCTTCTGTAAAATGACATGTTTTCCGAGAAAATGCATTTTAAGCAGGAGTTTAAATCACGTATGAACTTTTACAGTGCAACAGCTGGGTTAGGCATATGCTTTACAAAAGTAAAAATGTCATCATGAATTGTTATCTCACTGTGTACAAGTCAATCTTGAACACATGGTTAAAATACCCAAGCTGTATGATCCAATTTGTTGGGCATGACCTGAAGCAATCACATCTTTGGCCGTATACGGTGCAGGGATGGCAAAATTAGCATTGCACTGGTTCTCTTGACAAAAGGCCCATGAGACTTTTTGGATTATTAGATATGATAAGCTCTTTGGTGAACAAAAATCATGAAATTTACATGTTTTGCTCTTGCTCTTGCTAGAGACAAGTGGACTAAAAGTGAGATTGAATTAAGTTCATCAAATTGTCTGTGCAGTAACCAACCAACCTGTCGTGAAATCCAGCAAATAATAAAAAAAAAATCTTGGATTGGAATCTGGATTCAGATGATCACAAAAATCAAATCACGATTCCCTTGTGCCATGACCAACATACCCTGACAATTTCATTTAAATGTGTTGAAATTTTTGGAGTTATCTTTGTCAAAGACTGATGGATGAACTGATGGACAGACAAACAAACAAATGGTAACAAAATCACTACCTCCTTGGTGGAGGAAACAAACCAAAAAATGCACTGGGGTCATTAAATACAGTATGTGCACATTTTCAACATGGGGGCAGGGGTTGTTCACCTTAAATAACTCAATTGTGAGGACGTCTTGGTCCCATCTGCAGTAATGTATAGCCCACTTTCTCTCCATACGGGGACAGTGCTGAGTCATCCCTTTAAGCTTTAATGCAGTTGGAGACAGTAAAATGTAGTTATCAAGTTGTTATGAAACTGCAACATGGCAGTTCAACCTTGAAGCACCAACCACTCTTCAAACATAAAACGTCATGTCGTGACCTCTTGTTTGAGAATTTCCTCCTAATCCTATGAACTGATCAAGTCTGTGCCCATTGCTTTGGCTATGGTTTTTGTATTATCATGCCATTTTTGTTGTCCTTGTTAGCATTGGGCTGTCAACCATTTATCCAAATCGTAACAATTTAAAATTCAAAAGCGAGTGACCATCAGATGCATTTTATGCATTTCTAAAACCCATAGACTTTGGGATAAAAGAATAAAAGGTGCTAAAATTCTATTTCTCTTTCATTTCAAGATGCTTGTTTTAAAGCATTTTGATGTGCAGTGCAGGTGACGTTCCTAATTTCTACCCAACACAGTTTCCATTTTCATGCCCTGTGCTAATGTTTAAGTGTGTGTCTCTAGCACTAATTACGCTGCTTGATTGGATAAAAGCATAAAGTCTTACTGTGAAATTGAAACCTCTTTAATATCTGTGAATTAATTAAGCAGGGATTATCAACCATCAAAGAAGTTTATGTCCATATGACCAGATCACAGCAGTGATGGTTGTCAGTGTTACATCACTCTCTATATGATATCCTGCTTAACTTTCATCCACCAGCACTTCTATGTTGGTAGGCTGTGGTGCAAGATGTCAATTATCCCTCATGTTTGTTTCAGAGTTTATCGGAGACAGCAGCAGAAGTTCCCGCCTCACAGAGACGGAGCACCTTCTCCATCTGCTTCACAGATATTAATGGTGAGTGCTGATGTTCTCATCCAAAGAAGAAGTGTAGATAAAACTTCAATACACCAGGAGTCACACTGCCCAGCATGCGAGTGCGATGGGTGGGAAATATGAGACTGCCTTTATTTCTGTTTGGTGAAGGGAGTGAGTGCTTTTCTCCTGCCAAAGGGTCACACCAACCTCTGAAAACCACACAAAGAATATTTGATCGACTCTTTGATGGTGTCTGCACCCTGGGGGAACAGAAAACTGACAGAATGAAAGGCTGGTTTAGTGTGTCCACTTATGTTTTTTAATGAAAAACACAGAACGGAGTTATGGGTCAACTTCTCAGGTTATGTGACTTTATGAAAACAGATTCAAACTGTTTGGATCAAAATCCAAAACAGAGACAAAGACACAGACCAGAAACTTTGAGTTGTTGTTTTTAGATGTCAGTCATAGTTTTGATTGACAAAATGGCTTATTACAACCTTTTTATAACTTAAATGTTGAACTTGACTTTCACTTCTGATCATGCAGTGAATGTTTGGATCCATGATACCAAGGATTGCACAGGGAGAATTTAAAGGCCACGTCTAATAAAAAGTGAAAATGTGTTCATTTAAGAGCATATACTGTATGGATAAACAGAAATATAGATGTTTAAAATGTAGTTTTCTTTTAATTTCACTTCTAAATATGTCCTATTAGTTATTTGGTGTACACTTGTTTAATTTAAAAAAAAAAAACAGTTTCACATGTCTTGTTTAAGACTGTGAAAAAAAATTCACTGAGGTGCATGTTGTTTACAGATTTGATCAATTTCTGACATTTTTATACTACATTTAGCAAATGTTCACTTTATTCCTCTCTCATGCAAAACGCAGCGGAAAAAATACTATTAAGTTGTTTATACTTTATTTAAAGGTTAGCACATAAACAGTTAAAATAATTGAAAAAATGTATAAATCTATGGCAAGTAATATATTGTTATTGTCAGGCCAAAACTTCTTATCTCTATTTTAATGTTTTTTTCTTTTTCATAAAACAGTGCTATCGGTCCCTTTCATATTGTCAGTGGGTTTTAGAGATTTCAAACCAAAATAAAAGTACATAAAACATATTGTAAATAAGACAATACAGTATTTATTCATCCAGAGTAAAGATTTTTTTTTTCATTTTCTAAAAGGAAGCACTAAGCAGATGAGAGATTTTAGTCAAACGGTGATGATATTCTTAACAATACAGTCTGTACATTTGTAATAAAAGTCAAATTTTGGGGACAAAGAGAGAAACAAATTACAAAGTTGTGTCATTTTAGGCTTAAAACAGTTAAGCTAGTTATAGATAATTTTTCCAAAGGTTTTATGCAAAAGTAAGAACTCAGAACTTTTTAGCATGGCAGTTTGTTATGGTTCAGAATTACAAATAAATAAGTTACATAAACATATACATTGAGATTTAACTGTTTGGCTTGTTGTCTGGAATAAGAAATAACTGAAGAAGAAAAAGCAGATTTGAATAACAAACTATACATCTTGAACCAAAGCCACTAGAAAAGTGAACCGACTGCATGATGACTCCAGCAAACAAAAACTCTCCTACCAAGCACCTAAGGAGTCCCTTACTGAGGATTTTGAGAAAAAGAATAATTAGCTTCACTCTCTGAATGTACATACATGTATGCCTAACTGCCATGGTGCATTAAGAAAACAACAATATTTATATTTAAAAAAAAAAAAAAAGTATTGTAAGTATACTTGAATACTCTAGTTCTAGATATTTAAGTTTGACTGAACAACTTTGACCTGCATAAAGGAAGAGGAGTATCTATGCTCTGGCTCAGTGAAGCACACACTTACATTCAAGACATTTTAGAGAAGAGAAAAATGTGTTTTTATTCTTCTGATTTTTGGTATTTACAGGCCCTACATTAATCCAACATGAGCACAGCACTAAGCACCATTTGACAAAGTCACAGTGGCATGAACGAAACATTCGGGCAGGAAATCTTGAGTAAAACCAGGCTTATGCTGGATAACCATCTGCTGAATCTGTGTTGGAGTTATTGAGGCTAAAGAGAGCTGCTGGGGCCATAAAAATGTCCTAATCATGTTCTCTTCTATATGCTTATAAAGGCAGTAACTTTGGTAGAATCATATGTGCTGTATTAGCAGCAACACCTAAGTACAGCAATAAAGAGACTGTTTTAATATTGTCACTAATATAATGTAAATGAAATGGAGAGAACAGGTAGTGATGATATTGGTTAAAGAAAGACAGCCCCTTAATGAACTTGTAAAGTTATAATAAAAAATAAGTGCTAAGAGCTATAAAGGTGTTCAGTGCTTCATTTAGCTAAATGTGTCTCTTAGGGATTTAGCTTGTGACATTTGCAGGCTAACTTTTGTAATCCTGGATTCACGCTCTATCTCCTCCCAGAGTCTCTTAATGATCTGGAGGAGCAGGACCTGGATGCTCTTGTGGCTGACCTCAGATCAGGATCAACCCCCACAGAGGCTCCCACAGATCAACAAAGTAGCAACAAAACCGATAAACAAACCGCAGAGTCAACCATGACTCAGCAATCTGAACCTGCTGCTGCACGACCTCCACCATCAAACTCTGCTGGATCCTCAGGGGGGATGCAGATGGTAACCATAAAGATTACTGATTCAACAGAAAAAAAAATTACAGCGCGTAACCTCTTTTTATCTTGTGTTTCAAGAGTGAACCCAAGACAAAGGCGGACAAAATCAAACTAGCTCTGGAGAACCTGAATGAATCCAAAGTAAGAAGGTGAACTGAGCGTTGTTTCATGTCTTTCTTCACCTGCAGCTGTACTTTCACAGTAAATGTTTCCTTTCCAAGTTGATCGTAAAGGTGTTTATGAGTGACGGCAGCTCAAAGATGCTGATGGTGGATGAAAGACAGACGGTTCGGGAAGTTCTGGAAAAGCTGTTTGAAAAGACCCACTGTGACCGCAGCGTGGACTGGAGCCTGTGTGAGACCAACCCAGAGCTGCAGCTTGGTGAGACAAACACACATTCACACCGTACATGAACCTACCGTATGTTGTTCATCATCTTGTGCACATACATCACATGCACAAACTCCTGAACAGAGGCAGGAGACACTGCTGCACACATGTTCCTAGACAGTGAACACACTTTGACTTTTAACTATTGTTTCAGAGCGAGGCTTTGAGGACCATGAATATTTGGTGGAGCCGCTGTCTGCATGGACTCAAGAGAGTGGAAACAAAGTCTATTTTTTGTTGAGGCCTCAGAAGTATCTAATGTTCAAGAGCCCTGAGGTATAGGGGCATCAACTTTGTATTTTCCTCTTCATAGTACTAATTACTTCCAAATGCTTGATCACTTAACTTAACCATGCTCCTTCCACTCCTTCCTTAAGTTATTCTACATGTGGAAAAAGAAGCCGGCAAGTTTGAGCGAGGTCAATGAACAAGCCAAACAGCTCTTAATAAAGGTCAGTCGCATCACCACAAACACACATTGCACATTAGAGTTCTATCTATGTTCACTACCGCAGAAATCGTAGAGCACCCATGCCTTACACTCTTTTGCAGTCTATCACAAATGTGCCCAGAGTCCAAACTGATTTTGGAAAAAGAGCGTTTTGTTATGCTGCCCCCACCGCTTGGACCGCTGGAACAGACTGAACTGAAAATGTCTGAACTGGTTTCATTCAAAGCTTTTCATCCATTTTGCTCACCAGGCAGCGTGAATCCAACAAACAATGCCTGTGTTTTTAATTGTTACTGTCCTCAAAATGATTGCTCTTTCATTGTCAAGTTGTTGATTTTAACATATTTATTGGTTGTAATTTATTACCTAAACCGTTTTAATTTTGTTTTGATATTTGACATGTGCTGCTGACCTCTTGGCCAGGTCGCCCTTGTAAATGAGATCCTGATCTCAATGGGATTTATCTGGTAAAATAAAGGTTAAATTAAAAAAAAATTGAGTTGCCTCAATTTTTAACAAACAGAAAAAATGTATTCCAGATGTCAGTGGCTTGGATGTTATTTTAGTTTAAGGATTATTACTACTCATTGTTTTTCCATCTATGATACATTCTATGTGACCTGTTGACCCTTAGGGCTCTAATTTCGTAGACCAGGCGCAGGCAGGGCGCACCTGCCCTGCGCCGCGCCTGCGCAGCGCCAACGGGGTGTGTCCAGGGCATTTTGCAAGTTTCGTGCACAGCGCAGTCTGGCGCAGGGAGGCGCACCCACGCCTCCGTCCCTCCTTCCTGTGCAAGTAGCAGAGAGGGAGGAGAGGAGGCGTGAGTGGGTTTAACACAGCCAAATGTAATCTTCACCAAACAAATGAACGCCTCTCCTCGCCTTTAAATGCGCCGCAGGCGAGGCGCAGTGACAATTTCACCTCGGTGGCGAAGAAGGTCAGAGCCGCTGTCACTTTTCCAGCAACTGGGAGAGGGCAGGGGCCGCGCATCGGAGGCCATGATGCGCGTCACCATGTGGACCACCTCACTGGACAGATGTAATCTGTTCCTTTGCCATAAATAGGAGTACAAAATCAAGTTATAATTACATTTAAACACAGCAGCAGGCTAATCCATTCATCATGCTTGTGATCCACCTGCATTCCTGGTCTGTCATCGCCAAATAGCAGCGCCTTAGGTGAAATTATATCTCCTCCTCATCCTCCTTGCAATAATGTACTCCATCTTTTTAGATCATGTTAAGAATAAAGATTAAAACAGAGAGAAATATGGGCAATCGCAGGTAAATCCTTAAGACACCGAGTGATTTACATTTATTCAGCGAGCGTCTCTCTCTTTTTTCTTTTCTTTTGAATTTCATGAGAAGAGAGAAGCCGGATACTCCGTATCGGATGATGTGGCTGTTTGTGGTTGGCTGAGAGATATGAACTCGTTAGTTATGACAAACGTCTCTGATCTGACATCAGATGTGACGGGACAATTAATATAGATAAAAATGTATGTGCTGGTTCAGACGGTTACATTAGATAGTGGTTGCTGTGATTGTTTATTGCACTGAAATGTGCCTGACACTCTGGATACCTGCCTGTGAGGTTTTGTTGACATGTGCGCACTGTGCGCCTGTCAGCCAAATTACCACTGCACAGGGTGTGCCTCGTCTACAACGAGAATAGACCAGGTTGTAGCTGGTGAGCTTTCAGCGCACCTTCTGTGCGTTTTTTTGGCACGAAATTGTCACTGCGCCAAGCTGCATCTGTTGACACCTCCTCCTGGTGTGCCATAACACCCATCTCGGCGCAGGCAGTCTACCAAATTGCCAAATTGGCTGCACACGGCGGTGCGCCAGACAAAATTGCCACTGTGCAGGGTGCGCCACCCTGCGCCACCCTGAGTTGCGCCAGGAAATTAGAGCCCTTATTGTTAAATGATAAATGGTAAATGGACTTGAGCTTATATAGCGCTTTTCTTGCTTAGACTACTCAAAGCAGCTTTACACCACAGGTCACATCCACCCATTCACTCTCACATTCACTCACTGATGGTTGGAGTTTCTGTGTATCATTGAACATATTCCCACCCTTTCATGCCCATTTACACGCCACTGACGCAACATTGGGAGCAACTTGGGGTTAAGTGTTTTGCCCAAGCACACATCATCATGTGACACCCGGAGCTGGATTCGAACCTGCAACCTCCCAGTTACTGCCCAAGCGCACTATCAGACTGCTCTACCGATGCAAATTCAAATTGTCACTTTACAAGGTAGTGTCCCATTTGAACTATTGTTGACTCTTAAGCAAATGTTCCTTCAGTGAACAGTATCGCCACCAAAGGTTAAAGTATCACATCCTAGAGGGAGTCGTAACAACCACAGCTGGAGCAACATATGTCTATTTTTATGTCATTTTATTTTAAGAACTCAAAGAGTGAAATGTTTCGATACTGTTCAACTCATGAAAACAAATCTCTAACCACAGTGAGCTAATATAGATTAAGGCTTCCTGTTAGGATGTTTTCATCAGCTGCTCAAGTAGCCTTTAATTTAATAGAAACTTCAGAAAGGCAATTTGAATGATTGTTATTTTTGAAACCCTATGGTTATTATTAACCCCTACCTACCTACCTATAACACCACGTTGATTTTATCTGGAGTGTTAAAGACTCCTTATGAGGACATATTCTAATTCCCATTGGGGTCTAATTGTATTCCCAGTAAAATGCTCATCAAATTTTTATACATAAACTTGCTGGCCACATTATGACGAACATCCATTTTACTGCTTGTTAATGCAAAAAGCTAAACAGCCAATCATATGCCAGCAACTCAATGCGTTTTTGCATGTAGATATCATCAGTACAGCCTGCTGAAGTTCAAACTGAGCACCAGAATGGGGAAGAGAAAGGATTTAAGTGACTTAAACATGGCATGGTTGTTGGAGCCATACCGGCTTGTCTGTGTATTTGGTCTAATTTTTTTGCCCAGTCATATGCTCATCAAATTTTTATGCAGATGGTTTCCTGGTGTGCTTCTGGCATTTTTTAATTTTAGCCTTTTTCATCACACGAACATGTGAAAAGGCGCTCTTGAATATTTTTAAGGATGTCAGATCTTTGTTTCTTGCCTTGCAGGATCATTTTGGAGGGTCTACTGTGATTGTTCCAGATCTTGAAGGCACTCTGTTGCTAAAAGAAGACGGGAAAAAGGTTTGGAAACCTCGCGTCTTTGTTCTCAGAGCCTCAGGCCTCTACTATGTACCCAAAGGAAAGACAAAGGTACGTTTCAGGATTGTTATTTTTACTGCAAGTATCTATAGTGAAAAGAAAACTTTATACCTCCCGACATCCCTACAGCCTGAAGAACATTTACCTGAGACACCATAATTCTTGAATATGTAGTGTTTGCTGTGTTTTGGAGGGTGATTTTAGACACATAAGAGGACATGGAGGTAACATGCAGTTTATACATCAGCAGAGAGACAAGCGAATAAACAGAAATATAAAGGCTGACAGCATAAATAGAACCATCACCACAGTTAAAAGAAACTCATCTTGCCGTCGCCGAGACAAAAGAGAAAAATTGCATCCAAAAAAGAAATCATGAGACTGTGTGAGGCAGATGTGCAAATGGCAGACACAAGAGATGCTCTGAATCATCTGAGGCCAAGGACACATGGATGGTCCAGCTGGGGATGTGGAGAGGAGAGTTCATTGGACAGGAGGAAGAGAGATGGCCAAAATCCGACAAGGAGAGAGCATGACTGATGTCCTGCAGAAGCGTGAAATGGACTCACATGTAGCTACAGTACAGGACTTACATGAAGAGGATAGAAAAAAGAGATGATTTGGTGGACAGGTACAAGATGAAAGAGGATAAAGGTTCAAAATAAGTGTGAAAACCTCCCAGGATGTAGCAGAGGTGTGCTCCTCC
The DNA here is from genome assembly GCA_037902135.1 of Cetoscarus ocellatus. Classification (NCBI taxonomy): domain Eukaryota; kingdom Metazoa; phylum Chordata; class Actinopteri; order Labriformes; family Labridae; genus Cetoscarus; species Cetoscarus ocellatus. The sequence continues at coordinate 277,198 of JBAMNC010000313.1, read as the reverse complement.
TATTGTGGTGAACCATGCATGGACATTCAGTTTTGGCACCAGCACTACTTATCTTTTTAAGTACTGGCTTAAATAATGATCACAGGTACCCTTGCTTCTACTCTGTACTTGAATTAAAAAAATATACATGTACATATACATATAAAATATCTATATTTGTATTTTTATTTATTATAAAGACCCTGATTTATTTTTTGTCCCATATGTAGTTAGTAAATTATTTTCCAAACATCAACAAACAAACCACTGACCTTTGGTATGACTCTCCAAAAGTCAGCAACACCTTCACATTTTTAGCCTCCCTCCACCGGCCCCCTGTCAGTTTTAGAATTGATTTTAAGATTTTATTGATTACTTTTAAAGCAGTCATGGGCCTGGCCCCCAGCTATATTCAGAGCTACTGATACCTTATGAGCCGGCCCGCAGCCTCAGATCCTCCGGCGAAGGTCTCCTGGTCGTTCCAAAGTCGAGGCTCAAAACTAAAGGTGACAGAGCTTTCTCCACCAGAGCTCCTCGACTTTGGAACGACCTGCCAGAGGAGATAAGGCGTGCACAGTCTGTCGCTTCTTTTAAGTTACTTTTAAAAACTCACTTTTACAGTCTTGCTTTTCTGTGATGCCGTCTTTTGTCTTTTATCTCTTTTATCTCTGTTTTATTTTCAGCTTTACTGTCTGTTTAGCTTTTTCTGTCAGTACTGCTCTTATCTTTTATCGCCTACTACTTTTAGTCTCTCCTTTTTTATTTACATCTTCTACGTTTGTTAATATATTAATGCCATTACTTAATTTTAATTTAGATTTTGTCTAATTATTCTTCACCTTTGTTATACTTTTAATCCTTTTATAGATATCCTTTTAAACTTCTATTGTTTTATATTTTATTATTATTATTATTAATATTGTCTACTTATAATTGTTCTTCTATTTTCCACTTTCACCCCCTTTTTACTTTTTCTTACTGGTTTTATGTTTTTTAGCTTTTATTTTGGTCCTCTTGGTCACATTTTACGTTGCAGGGTTCTTGTATTGTGAACGGTGTTCATTATGTCTTCAGTTTCTTAGAAATGGTTTTCTTTTTTCTTTTATCTCAGACATGTATACTTTTCACGTACCTTGACATGTTTAGGCAGAAACTTCCACCTTCCTCAGAATTGTCACTTGGTGGTAGGTGTGACATGTCATTTCCGCTGGTGTTACGGAGGCATGACCCTCCTGTCAATTTTTTTGACAGGTGGGTCACGCCTCCCACTGTCTGTTCACCTCTGCAGGACGCTGCTCCAAGTGTGTGAGAGCATGTATGCCCCCTCATCCCTGTTCCTCGTCCCTGGGCCCCGTTTCCTTCTTGTATTGTCTGGGTCCTTATGACATTCTTATGCCTCTTGTGTTTTTCTGTAACAGTGCCTTGTTTTAAATTGAGCTTTTTGTTTTTATGTCCTTGTGCTCAAGCTCTTGTAGTTGATGTCTGTATGTTCTTGACTGTTTGTCAAAGCACTTTGTAAACCTCTGTTTTTAAAAGTGCTATACAAATAAAGTTATTATTATTACATTAACATTGGTGGTACACTAACCAAAGAAAACATCAGTGGGCAAATGAGACATGGAGCCATCTTCATAACCATCAGCAGCAACACAGTAATGCAATCATTCAAGCTGGATCACTTTTACAATTCAATTCAGTATTGGCATGGATGATTTAAAAAAATATTCATCCAGTTTGATTTTGTCCTTGGTAGTCTGCCTCCTAACTGAAGGTAGGAGTTCAAATTAAGCATGGAGAGGATGTTAGGACACTGTGTTATGTCCTGGGCCTCAGGTTTTACTCTCTCAGAGAAGGTTTCAGACAGATCAGGTAAATTTACATCAATTATATCGGTATCAGTATCAGAGCTGAAAGAACTGGTGAGGCCTCCTCATTTGGATTATTTTGTACTTTTTTCAGTGTACTGCTTTTGATTCATTTTTGCTGAATTATTTAGTTTTTGAGCTTTGAAGGACTATTTTTGGGCTTTTGTGTTTGGATCATGACCACTCTCTTTGGGTTTTTACCCTCTCCTTTAAACAAAACTCAGACATTAAAAGGGGAACTGAACTATTTGGAGGATATTTTCTTGGTTTTGTCTTTTTGCAGAAATGGGTTTTAATGGGCCAAGCCTGTTGAATTTGTGTGGGGAATCCCAGGTAGGGATGGGAAAATTTGTACGGAGTGATTTCTCCACCTTGAATTAAAACTCATGCATATAGGGTAGTTCTCTGCTGTTGTGTTTTTGGCTGTTAAAGGGAGTTTTTAGGGCTTCTTAACCATTTTTCTTCTTCCATAAGTATCCAATCAAAATTAAATGATAATTTACAGTAGCTTCACACCCGTTACCATAATTAAGCTTTAAAAAAATAAGCAGATTGTTATATTCCTATGATTAGTTCCATCATGGAAGAGATATTGACCAATGAGAGGAGAGCCGTCTACATGTGCTATAGTCACAGATGTTAAAAAACCAAACAGCAGAGCAGAAGGAAGTTGTTGCCTCAAAACAGAACTATGATAGAAAGGAAATGTTTGTCAATCTGAATAAAACACCCCTGCCTGTATAAGAAAGGACAGTAAACTGTTCAAGGGATTGTTAAATGTATTGTTTGGCCTTTTTGTCTTTATTGAAATAGTAGAGGCAGCTCAGCACCTGGGTCAGTTACTGCCATCATTTAGCATTAGATTAACATATCACATCACATAAACATAAAACAAACTACTACTACCACTTATAAAGCACACTTCTAGTCTTTGACAACTCAAAGCGGCTTTGCACCACGGGTCACATCTACCCATTCACTCTCACATCCAATCAGTATTTCCGAACACATTCATGCCCTTTCAAAGCCATTTGCACACCACTGATGCAGCAGTGGGAGCATATTGGTTAAGTTTCTTTCCCAAGGTACATGGACATGTGACAACTGGAGCTGGGCTCGAACCTGCAACCCATGTGATTACCAGCGCCAGCGCTCCAATAGTATGAAGCTATACACATTAAAAAAGATGCAAGAGATTAATTTGGTCTACATAACGATTCAGCTGGCTCCAGCAGGATAACACAGTCCAGGGTCGTAACATCATACCACGTGTGTGATCAAAACCACGAGCAGAAGGTGCTCATGCTGGAGCAAGTTCCAGCCCATGAAAGCTCATAAAAGTGCATTTATAGTATTCATAGAAATGCTATGCAAATAATGCACAAATTAGGCAGATGTATTCAGTAAAACTGCTATTCAAACTGTCTTTGTCTAGTAAACAGTATGTGTCCCTGATTTTGTGGCTAAATCTGTGTCCATTATGTGCTTTTGTTTGACATCAAGTATCACAAAAAAGAACGAAGAAATGATCCAGTGACGAAATAAAATCTGTTTTCTGAGACTCAGCTTAAAGTTTGTTTTTGTTTTTTTTTAACCCAGATAAAGACAAACAGCATCTTATTAAAAACTTCTCTCTGAAGTTTCTTCATTTTAATAGCTACCACACAATCAGACTAAATACCATCTGTTTCATCCTCAGAATGTGTTTAAATGACCATGACAGGGTTCGAAGCTGAATGATCTACAGCCCTGTTTTGAATGCTTTAATTTATGATTCCTCACTAAAAAACTATTGTTCAACTGTTCTGGATTACTAATGCTGTAAATTAGATGAACTCAAAAACACATCTGCCTTTGAAGTCAATGTGTATTTTATTTACTTTTCCCCTCCAGCATTCAAGAGCTCTGGTTTGCAGGACACAGAGGATAATCTGAGACATATTATTTGGTAAATTTCCTACTTAATTTATTTTTTTATGTCTGACAGTCCTCCAGTGATCTGGCCTGCTTTGTCCATTTTGAAAAAGTCAGCGTCTACACTGGTATCAACTACAAACAGAAGTACAGAGCTCCCACTGACTTCTGCTTTATCCTGAAGGTGAGTCAAACGCATGTGGAGACGTTAATGCATTTCAGAGAACATTTATGTAATGTGGAACAAATGCTGTGCATGTTTTTGATGGATATTTCACCTACGTCTACATGTTTTGTTCTTCATATTTAACATTATTATCTGAATCTGTTTGCAAGTCTAAATACCAGCACTGCTATAGTTCAACCCTGTTTCTTGTAAAACGATGAGAGGAGAAAACTACATCTACTATTAAGAGCTTTTATGCCCCCATGAGGTATATTTTGCCAGAGAGTAAAACTACTGTGGTGGGTCACTTAGCTTCTGACCTTATACATCCTAAAATCACATCATTGTGAAGTCAGTTGTACAGACTTTGACAAGATCCATCAAAGAGTTCTTGACATCTCAGGAAGTCATTATACAGCTCAATGATATTTGTCTTGTCCCTCCAAAGTCTTACTTGTTTGTTCTTGAGTCAAAGTGGACACTGCAAAATGAAAAGAAACCCCAGAAAGCTTTTTTGAGACATTGCTAGACAAGCATGTGGTGAACATGATGCTCCATAACCTCTGATCTTTGACTTTAAAAATCTTACAGGTCATCTTGTAGTGTGAGAAGTCAAATGTCTAAAGTTTGACAGAAATCATTAAAAAGTTCTTCAGGTACTGGATTCACAAGCAAAGTGTGACCGGAAACAGCACCTAACCCCTAACCCCTAATGAACTCTGACATATGACCTCTAAAACCATGTGCAGAAAACATAATGCTCTGGCTTTTGCTGTTGTGCTGCAGTTACTAAAATGACCTGTGGCTCAAATAACAGGTTGAGAAATGTGTTAATGCAGCACAAAAATTAAGGAAATCACTGTTTGGTAGATTATTTCTTTGTTGTAACAACGATTCTTAACAATCAATATTATACCATTGTTAAATTGTGCTACATTTGTAAGGAGCGTGCATTTGTGGGATGAGTAGCAGAGCTTGAAAAATCCTCTCTGCCAATGCCAAACAGTTTATTCTGTTGTTGACTCTTTTGTGTTGTTTGGAAGGTTGGTTGAGAGAGGTCTAGAGACACAATTTAACAGTTTATTCATTTAACAAACAGAAGCCTCAGTAGCGTGAGGAAGAACCATATCTAGCCACAACAGCCTGACACTCCTCTTTATGCTGGACACCAGCCCGGTCACACACTGATGTGGGATGGCATCTCATTCTTCAGCCATTAGTCACATGTCAGCCAGCATGGCTGTGCCCTCACCAAAAAAGATGCTACTCTATCTATGCAGCAGTCAGCATGGTAAATGATTCTACTATCCAACAACAGACTTTGGTCTAATTGCAGCACATATCATTTCTCCAAATGTTCAGGCTCCAGTGCATGTGTTGCCAACACCAGCACAAACAGGGCTGACCGTGAAGGACAGTCATGGCAGGCCCTATGAGACCAGAGATTGACCACTTACAGTCTGTTTGGTCTGGATTGTCTGGGCAGAGAGCGATAGGCCAGATCATCCTGCTCTGTTGAAGAAACGATCTCTCTCTCTTTCTCGTGAAGAATCGGGTAGGATGCCCACTTTGTGGTCTGTGTCTGACACCGCTCGTTATCCCCAAACTGCAGTTTGGAGATGGTACTAGTGTTCAGTCCAAATAATGCCACAACATGGTTTTTGGGAACACCACTTAAAGTATCCCGATCACACTGGCGCTATTCAGATCAGTCAAATGTGGCACCAGAAGTTTGAAACATGATTAAATAACAACAGCAAAAAAAATCTGTTTGCCAATGGCAGAGAAGATTTGACTAATTATTCATAGGCACGACCCTCAGACTCAGCTCTGCTGCTCATCCAACTTATACATGTTCCTCACAAATGTGGCTCCATTAAAAGGGAAAAAACAAGCTTTCCAACAGTATAAGATTTAGAAAAAACATTTTTACAGCAAAGAAATGATCTATCAAACACTAATTTCCTTTATTTTGTGCTAAGTCTATAAATCATAAATAGTGTATATTGGCCTGTTTTTTAATATTCCCTGTGCATCTTAACTATGTTGACCTAGACCAGGGGTGGGCAACTAGGGGCCAAATGCGGCCCTTAACATCATTCAATGAGGCCCACCAATCATCCCCCCCCAAAAAAAAATGTATATATAAAATGAAAAAAAAAATATGTAGAAACATAACAATTGCTAAATATAATTCATCATGAGTAACCAGTACTACATAATGCACAAATTAGGATAGGTGACAAAATATTTATACTAACCTTAGATTGCTGGAACATACTTTGTTTTTACTAGTCATTAAAGAACTTACTTTGCTATGACTGTATTTATAAATATTTATTTATGAGGCATCAAAATATAATATTTATTATTAGTAAAAACTATATTCGGAAACAATTGTAAAGGTAATATATTTGTGCTTTAAAAACTGATAAAGATGTACTCTTTTATTAAATTAAAAAGAAGCTTAAATTGGCTTTAGTCATGTATCATGCTTATTAAATCGTGAAATTTTAATTGTGTTTGAGTTAAAATACATTAATGTTGGTATAATCCTTTTTAGACTCTTTATATTTTCTATTTTTTGTTTATTTATATTTTTTCTTCATTGAGAATGCCTGACAATAATTAACAGAGTGGCCCTCAGGCACTGAAAAAAAGTCATTGTGGCCCTTTTGGTAATCAAAGTTGTCCACCCTTGACCTAGACGGAGAACACAGCAAAATACAGAGTTTTGTTGTCTGTGATTTAGGCTTTTTTGTCGTTACATCAAGTTAGTGTGTGCTGCCCTCTGCTGGCGTTTTTAGTTACAAACAGATCCACAAACAGGAGTTAAGCAGTGTTTGTATTTAGAGGGACTAAACAGATAACCTTTTAAAGAGATTTTCAACATGCCGGTTAAAATCAGTTTGATTGACTTCATCGTGATGTCACCAGAGGCATCTAAGTCTGAGTTTTAGAGGCCACATATTTGTGAGACAAGACCATGATGTACAAATTTAAGATGAAACATGGTAGGGATGTGTGGTGCACTTTGATCTCAAGCTCAGAGAGTCATACATCACCAGGTTTTCATTGCTTTTCTTTGGTATCTCAAACTTAGAAAAGACACTAATATTTATCTGATCAAGTCATAATTCTGGTTTCCTTTAAGAAAATATTTTCGCCCTTGTCTGACAGTTCCCTGGTTGCTGTCAGGCCTTCAGTCCTTGTGGTGTTGTAAGAAGAAATAAAAGGAGAGCCTCCCTTAATTCACTATTTGTTTTGTCTGCACTTCCTTTCCAGCATCCCTGCATCCAGAAAGAATCTGACTATGTCAAGTTCCTGTGCTGTGAGGACAAACATACACTGCTGCTGTGGGTCAACTCCATCAGGATAGCCAAGGTGGGATTCATTTTTGTAAAAATATCTACAGACGATGTATTAAATGATTCAGTCGGTTCTTTTGGACCTTGATAACGTTAGCCGTCAGTGTTAGGTGAGTTGTGGCTATCCCACTGCGGTTAGCATGTTGTGCGTTAGCCTGTGATGTTTGGAGGAAACGAGGTCACTGTTATCTATTAATCGGCATGAATTAAGGGTTCGTATGTGTGCAGGACTGTAAGCAGTGTGTGGCTGGAGTGCCCGCTTTGCTCGAGTTAAGCTGAAGGTTTATCGTGAATTCCTGTATGTACATCGTTCTGCTCTGGCTCATTAGCATATTAAGGCAACCGCCCTCAAAACCAGCCGTTCTGAACAGAGGGGTTATGTGAGCGTGGAAAGAGTGCAGCTGTGCTTTATTCATAGGCTTTTTGAACAAAAGCATGTTACTAACGTTTCATGAAGACATCAAGGATCTATGTTACCTTTCACAAATTGCTTATTTTTGTAAAAAATATCTGCAGACGATGTATTAAATGATTCAGTCGTTTTTTTTGGACCTTGATCAACATCAGGTTGTGAGTTGAGGTTGATGTTAGTTCATTGACATTGTCAGTGTTTGGGGTTATGCATTGTGAGTCCATCTTAGCAAGCTCTAATCTACATTTGTTCTCGGCTCGATGTATCACGGCCGAGTAAGCATCCTCTAAAGCAGGCTGAACTGGAAGCTACGGGTAAGACGACAGCAGGAAGTGACTGCTCTTATAGAGATTAGCATAGAAGCTAACAGCATCAGTAGCAATTTTATCAGATATGGACTACATTTCTTTATTAAATGAAAAATAAACATCAACACTGAAAGCACTTCTCAATAGAAAGAATATTTTCACCCCACTTCTGACATGTTTTGGCCAGAGTTTTCTCTATGAAGTGACTTTTTACATCATGGCAGTAGCCAATCCCAAACACTTGGGCTTTGGCCCAGATGGACCATTCAGTATACTTCACTGGTCCATCTGGTGTGTGTGTTAAGGCAATCCAAAGAATGTTTATGTAATGGTTTAAACTTATTTGACAGTAATTTATGTCTTTCCCACCAGAGGGTGACGTCAGGATCAGGTCAGACTCCTAACTGCAGGTAGAGAGGGGGATGGTAGGGCTGAGGCCATCAGTAGGCTCAGAAACAGCTGTGTCACCCTTTTGTCCCACAGACAGAGAGTTTGGTGGCATCACCGCATGTAGACCTCAGAGACACCAGTGGTGAGAAAACTTTGATTTAATCACATTGACAAATAGAATAACTTTAATTTATTGACTGAGAGATTCAAATGTGTGTGTTTATTGGTCATTTAAGCCCTGTGCATTTAAAATGTAATGTTAATATTAACACAGTGACTCTGGTGTTTTGAGGTCTGACATATTTAAGGATTTATCTATAATTTTCTTTCATTATTTAAACTTGTATAGATCATCTGATTTAGATTAAGATGATTTGATATGAATATAGACCATAAACATACATATCAAGTTTTGAGAATATTTTAAACATTAAAGTAGTTAAAATGACTTAAAATGCATTAGTTTGAGTTAACATTATGAATTAGATTAAACATTTAGGCTTAAGCATGATTTAGGAGGAGTGGGTGTACCTGTTGACTTTGTAAGATTAAGTTGAAATTATTTAAAGCATTTAAATAATTGATAAAGTTTATTAATGCATTTTATTTATTTAATTCTTTAGTTTAATGATTTATTTAAAATGAGTATTAATGAGGCAATTGATTTTAATGACAGCCAGATTCTTTTATTTTCTTTGAGGTGATCATCCAAGTCATGATCAATAAAAAGAGTAACAAAAAGCAAGCTGAGTTGTGTCCACCGTTCTCTGTTGATCTCCAGGCCAGGCAATGATGCCGGAAAAAAGGGAAAATTAACTCAACAGAGTCAGGTTACTTTCCACTTGCTGTGGAGCAATACAGCACTGTTTCTGTTTCTCTCCTACCTGTTGGTACACTGGCACAGCTGTGCAGGTGGAAGTGAACAAAGCTGTGCCACTGTGTGTGCAAAGTGGGCAGATTCAGCTAATGAGATGACAGAGAGCTGCATTACACTGTGGAAATATTGCTGTTATGTTGGATTTTAGGACAAATCTGCCCCTCTATGATCAGATTATGAACATAATAGGAGCTGTGCAGGCTATCATCTAAACAAACCAGGGTAGATGTTTGTTTGGTGCCATTTTTATAACCATGCTGAGAAGTGACAAGGGGTTGCATGGTGAGTCAGTCAAGATCTTTCTGTGTGAACTTTACATGTTCTCCTTGTGCGTGTGTGGGTTTTCTTGGGGCACCCCAGTTTCCTCCCATTGACCAAAACATGCTCATCAGGTTAACTGGTGTCTACACTGTGAAAAGGTGTGAGGTCCAGATGTCAGCAGGGATGGGCCCCAGTCTCTTGCAATCCCAAAAGGGATGAGCATATAAATAATGGATGAATAAAAACGATGAGCAGAAGGGTTTTAATTTCAATTCTTAGCAATGCAAAAGTACTCTGACATGTTCTCTCCTTAAGTTTGTTGCACAGTAGTGGATTATTCTTGAAAGAAACGCAACCAAGCACTGAATGTTACAGAAAAGTAACAATGAAATTTCATAAATGCTGAGGACCGTTTAGTGGATCATAAAATCGATTCGAGAGCCAACGAAAAATCAGCTGTAGTCCATCTTCAGCTTCTGGATTAGAGCTAAATGTGTCTCTGTCTCTGTGTTCAGTATGGGATTACTTTGTATAAAAACTACCAGGCTGCTATGAAGAGAGAGGCCCCCAGTCTGCAGACCCTTCACAGTGCTGCACACAAAGGTGAGTCTGCTCTCAAGAACCAGACTTTGACATGAAAGAGAAGTTTTAAGCAGAAAGACTAATGAAGACTGAACTAAGTTAATGTATCTAATTGCTAATAAAAATAAGTGATTACGATTGTTCTAAGCCACATATTTGTATGTATTGGAAAATGATAGATGGCTTTTATGGCATAACAGTTCATATTTTAACCCTTGAACTAGCATGTCAAGTCATTTCTAATTTTTTTTTCAACAGAAACATCTAACGGTCATGTTGAGGACCATCTGCATGAGCCACCCCCTAATTTCATCCCCCCTCCGCCTGCAAACAGACAAGTTTAAGAGAGTGTTAAACTTTAGGAAGCCTGAATTTAGTCCTTTTTGTACCTTGGGCTCTAGCATTATAAAATGTTAGCCTTGACCAGTAATAACCCACCTAGGAGATGAAAGAATGGTGTGAAATGCCAATGTTGTATTTACAATGAATTTTGAAGTGACATTAATTTGTAAATCACATTGAATAAAGTTTAAAGAATGAAAACTTTATGACTTAGTTTGGCTTGTCTTCTAGTTATCCATTATTGTGACTGTGATATCTCAAGAGCGCTTTGAGGGATTTTTAAAAAAATTAATAAATAAAAAAATTCATTCTTACTGAAGAAGGACTTGATGTCATGAAGGTCACTGAGTTTCATGTTCATCCCTTTTTTGTGGCCAATATATAAGGGGTATTTTAAAGCTTTGCAACAATACCCAATCTTATTCAAGAATGAAATGATCAGTTCTTAGAGGTTATTCGTCAGTGGCCAAGCTTATTGTGCCCCACATTGACCCCTTGCTTTAAGATGGGATATCCTGAGAATGCAAAGGAACCAAACACACCAGATAGACCATTCAATATATTTCACTAGTCCATCTTGGAAAGAGCCATTAGAAAGTGTTTGGGATCAATTCATGCTGTAATACGGCTTGGGTCCACATGCCATGATGCATGCCCCCACATACAGTACATAAAAATGCAGAGACGCTCACTTGCAGCGCTCCTGTCTCCAGCTGAAGTCTGCGTGCCTCCCTCTCTCCAATATCGTGCCTCTGTTACTACCTTTGGAGACAGAACAAAGAGGGGATCAACTTGTTCCCCCCATTCAATCACAGTGACGTTCACAGTGGGGTAAATATTACTCCTTGAAACATCAGTATGAATTGGTCGAAGGTCTCATACAATGTGACTCTTGTTTGTAAAAGCACTATATCAAGAATACTTTAAAGGATTTCCTCTGTCTTAATGATTTACTGATTAGATTTTGGAGTTCATCACCTCATAATCAAGGTAATTTTATCAGTTTTATGGTCATTCCTTGATGTCAGCTCATGTTCATTCCTTGCACGAGAGTGTTTGATCTCAAGAATTTTGTGAGGGCTTTCCTTCAAACATGGCACAAATGTCCACTCTAATCCAGGGATAAATTGAATGCATTTTGGGATACAAAGACATGGTCATCATTCACTCAAATCTTGTGAGCACAAAATATTGAAAAGCGCATTGAGGGATCTTTAAAAAAAAAAAAAAAAAACATGTCTACTCTTGCACTTGAGGTTACACAGAAGACTTCATTGCTCTCACATGCAATTGATATAAGTTATAGGCATCAATTTGACCCCCACAGTACATCTTCAGTCTAGCACTGAGTTAATAAAAAGCACCTACAGCATGAAAGGGATGTTCATGTCTAGCCTCACTCCCGAATCCATGACATGCAGATAGACACCATTCTTTTGACTGCACGTGCAGTAACAAACTAAACCGCAGGGTTCATGCCCAAACCACCGAGGACATGCTTGTAAGTAGGTGGTTTGCGCATGCGCACTGAGGTTTAGTTTTATGTATTTCTTTTGAAAATTACATAAAGTGCTAATCTTAATCTGAAAATAGACAACAAAACATAGCGTGGTCAAAAAAAAAAAAAAAAAAAGCAACTTCCCCTGAAAATGTCCATTTAAATGCTTTAAATGGTCCTGTGTGCTTGTCACAACAAGCACAATGGTGTCTATCTGCTTGTCATGGCATCAGCAGTGAGGCAGGACACAAAAAGAAAAACATGTTGGCGTATCCCTTTAAAGAAGTAAGATGTCTACCAATCTCACCACCTTTCTTCTTTACCCACTGCTGTTCTTTCACTGTCTAAAAAATTTAAAACCCAAGAGCCAAGAGGTGGTGTTAATTGGACCTTTAGCCTGAGCTCCAAAACAAAAGAACAAAGGAGATCTTGTTCATTGTTTCAATGATCTGTTTATTACAAAAAGACTGTACATAAATTTCATGAACACATCGTATGTACAAACTGAGAGGAGAAGACAAACATTGGATTCTGTTCCCATGAACATTTAAGTTACTGATTTTTTCATCATTAAGAAAACACACACTGAAGAAAGGCGCGTTGACCTGTGATGCCCTGAAATGTTCGACGTTAAACATTACAAAGTTCTGCACGTCAGTGGTTGTCACATGATTTCTCTATGAAAAAAGTATAAATAAACCCTTTACATACAAACTGCTAGCGAGCCTTTCTGGCAGTCTCCGACACAAAACAAGCTAGAAATACATTAGGTAGAAAAAGTTGATTTCTCACATGATGGAAAAAATACAATCAAGAGATGGGATGTAGTGGCAAGATCATTCAATGAAATGATACTTTCATGCACTGAGGCTGAGTGAATACTGGTCATCTGAGTCTCTTCTTGGCTGTGTGAAAATGCCTTAAAGCAGGGATGGGCAACAGTGGTCACAAGGAGGGTCATGTCAACGATATTCTCATGTAGAAGGCCAGAGATTAACAGAGTTTAGGAGACACTAGATAAACCAGTCATAGTAACTTGCACCACAACAAAAATAACAAATATAAAGCCTTTATCAGATTTCTTTATGCCAACATTTACATTTTCAGATTTAAAGGCAAAAGGTAATGCTTTAGCAAATAAAATGAACAGAATTTAAGCCAATCAGAGGTCATTTTGAAATACAATAAACTACTTACAATATTTCACTCTTTTTACACAAATGTGCACTGTCTCAGATGGATGAATATTTCCATATTTCACATCATAATGCAGATTGACAGACTCTATCATGTTGTCTCTGCCGTTTGACAAAATTGACATGCAGACTGCAAATAAGCGAGGAGGCAGTCTTGGACCATCAAATGCCCATCCCTGATATGATGTCTGTGTTCATTTCAAACTTAAAGTCCACCTTCATTGTCTGTTTAATGCACATAAGTGTGTTTGTTTATGAAGCTTGTTACAGAATCAGAATTATGCTCTGAAGATAACTGGCAACAGGTTTTACTTGCACCAACAATCACTTTATAAAAGCAGGCAACGTATTTGTGAGAGTAATAAAATTCAGAATCAGTATGAGCACTGTTTTAAGACCTCGAGGTTGAAATTCATTACTTCACTGCAGGAAATTATTCCTGTTTGACAGACTCTCATCTGTGGGTATAAAGACTTGAACATTATCTCAGTCTTACGGTTCAGTATCAGTTTACTTGGTCACGCGTAATCTAAACTTCGAACTTCGAAGCAATAGCCAGGCATTAGTAAATACTTAAATGAACCTTCATGAAACAGTTTATGATTTATTGATCATTTATAAACACATATAAAAATGCTTTATTGATGCATTAATCAAACAAAAGTAAATAATTTACCCTCTCCAATGTATCATCACTAAATGATGTCTGTCACTGACGGTGATAAAAATGGTGGTGTATGTTGGTAACCTGACAGGGCAGACTGACTGTTTCACAGGTACATCTGGATGTATTTGACAAGTCCATCTGGGAAATACTCTAAAGGAAGAGGGCAGTAAATGTGTCTGGATGAAAGTTGTTTACTTTTGTAAGTTTGCAGTCAGTTCTGCCTTTCACTACATTTTAACCAAACCTGCAGCTGCTGTCTCTTTTCCCCTAAAAAGACGATGACTGCTCCCGATATTTTGTGACCGGGAACAGACTAGATACATGCTGATTAGTGTGGCTATGGCTTTTGAGGCAATGGCTGTCATTACCTCCATTTGAGAGTGGATTTTGGTGACGTTTTCAAAGAATGTTGGTCATGGCACAAGGGAGGAGTGATTTAGATTTTGGTGGTGACTCAAATATGGATGCAGATCTAGGATTTTTTAAGGATTTGTTAACAGTGTAAGATAGAATAGTTTTCCACATTTTTGCTAATGACTAAAAAGCTTCTCAACAGATTTTGAGGACGTTTTCAGGGGACGTTGGTCATGAACTATGAACTATGAACTAGGCAAACAGTATCAGAAATGCCTTGGCAGAGGTTTGAGCTCTTGGAGTACTTGAAGCCCCGGTGCATTTTATATGTTTATGTCTACCTGCTGTCACTGCCCTGCCTCTCCTTGGAATGAACCACAGTTTGTCACCCAACAAAGCAACTTCATTCATTGTATAGTTTGCTTCAAGAAAACTTTATGATACTCAACTTGTATGGATCCAGTCTAAAACGGCCTTTCATCATCAGTAAGGCAAGAGTAACTGTGTTATTTAATGAAATGAAAACAATCATCAACGCCTTATAGATAGTGAGTTAGGTGTTCAAACTGTGTTGAAAAATTAAATTCATTAATCAAAAACATATTCAGTGTAATATGTTATGTGTTACGTTTAACTAAGGCATCAACACAGCATTTATAGCTGTGTTTACAAATGCCTTATAGGTGGTGGGTTAAGTATATACTAATGCTGGTAGTTGTAATTAACACAAAGTGTTACAGTTTCCTTCATTCTACATTCAGTATAAATGCAGAGGCAGTTGAAGACAAATACAATCAAATCTGACTTTTGTTCAACCCCTAGAACAAAAGAGCGAAACTTGAATCCCACAATACCTTCCTACAGTAATAGAGAAGTTGTATTTTGAGGTTGTTGTGTTGGTGATTATGGTTTTGAGCACCAATGTAAAGCACCACACCAGCAACCACTGAGAGAACAGACAGGTGGATAAAGGTTAGTCGGTATTTTTGTTGAGTGAAAATCAAAGCATAAAATCATCACAGTTGCTGAAAAAGAATCAGTGCACGGTTAAAAACAACATACAAAAAAACCCACAGGTTAGTAAATCCTTCCTCTGCTTCACGTTCCGAAGCAGCAAACACGTCAGAGCTCTGCTACAGTGGCTGGACAGCATCACCAAACACAGTGACGACGATCGAAACAATGAAACGGTGACCGAACGTAGAAAAATAAATGTTTACACACATCCACTTTGAGTTAAAATGGCACTGTGAGTGATGAATAAAATTAATATTCAAGTAAAAATGAACAAATTTAAAAATAAAACATCCAATCTTGGCATCACCTCCACTGACGCTGATGGAGAGTCACGGGCGAAACACACGACAAATGTAACTGGACTGGCAGCTTCTCACGTTACGGTTTATATACAAGTCAGAGAACAGAAAATAAGAAATTTCACCAGAAAAAGAAGCTGTTTTCTTTTTTTTCTTGTTCTGTACACTCGGTTCACCCTTTTTAACAGCATCTCCTTTAACACAGAGCATAGTAAATACACAACTTCTGGTTGCTTGTTCCCCTTTTTTTAAACATTGTGTGGTTCGGACATCGACGTCATAAAACATTCAGTCGTGTCCTAATGCACTTGTTGATGTTTGTTCTATAGACTGTATACAAGAAGTGGACAATTTCAGCCTTAGTATTCAGTGTTTTGGCTGTCACCATCTTATTTGTTCTGCCAGAAAACATAAAAATGTTAGACAAGAGCAGTCATGGGTTTATATATATCTTTGCTGACTATTTGCTGTGGTAGCTACCTGTCAATCACAAGAAGACACGCCCCTAATCACACAATGCTTAATTGCCTATAATAACTGAAAAATGGGGCCAAATTCCCCCAAATATTAAGTCCCCTGATTCAAGCTTTACACGATTGGACTTCCTTCAAGTAATCAGTGCAGTCGCCCCCTGCTGTCCATTAAAACGATACCGTTTTGAAGCACCAAACATCAGCTTTTCACCATGAAACAGCAGTTAACAGTGATGCAACAGTACTATAACTTCCAACATGAAGAAAGTCATCCTTTTATTTTTTTGAAGTCAACTCTGAGGTCAAAATGTAGTTGATACATGCTACCTACAAAAACTACATATTTACGGTAAACTTTATTTAAAGTTTACAAGAATGTGGTTTGTCAGCCCATTTTATCTTAAATTAATCCATGAAAACAACTAGTATATGAGGTTATTTTGCACAGCAGTGAATCCAATTACTTTCTTGTAGGTGTCGGGGGGGTTCTGACCGTTCTAAGCCTCTGTTCTGTGAACCTTCTTTAAAAGTCACATAATCAGCCATTTAAATACTACTTAACTTGAAACAGGAAAACAATAAACCATACTTCTAATATTGTGGTATAAAGTGTTATGCTGCTTGACTACATTTCATGAGCAGTTTGATCACCCCCTGCTGGACAAAATAAAACTGCAGTTTTAAGGCATTTCTTCACTGAACTCACTTCAGAAACACGAGGCTGTGTCCACCTCTCTCTACAGTCTATGGTTTGTCCTTTTCAGGCTTTGTTTGATAAGGTAATATGGATGTTTTATAAGGAGGGGCAGGTTGGCCTGCAGGTCTACAGTGCAAATAAAAAGGGTTTAAAGCACTTACCAATGATTTATTTTTGTTGTAATGCTACACTGCCTCAGCTAGTTATAAAACTGTAAACTTGATCACTACTGCATTTAAGAAAAATGAAACTAACTTTGTTCCATTTTAAATTAGATTGACGTGGACTTATCTGAACTGGTCCTGCTGTTTTTAGCTTTTTATGAGGCATCTGTGTACGTCGAAGTTTGTAAATGGCTACCAATCAGCACAGTGGTATTAAAAGCCTTTTTTATTCCCTTTGGTCCACAGTGTAAACTAACAGACCACCCTGCTTTCAAAGCCCCTCCTTCTTTGTGCGACAATTTTCTTTTTTTCTCTATTGGGGCACAACAAAAAAACGTGCAAGCACAAAGCCCCCCCAAAAGAAAACAGTTTGTAAATTCACCATGGCACTTCATTCAGAGAGGGAGCTGTATGAACTGCATACGCCTGTCTGTACATGGTCACTGTTTTGGGCGTTTTTGTTTTTTGTTTAGTCAGCATAGTGCATGATTGACTCGACGTAGTTTCCTGGGAAGAGTCCAGTGACGCCGTTACAGACGCCCTCAAACCAGCCGTCGTCGTTTTTCTTGATGATGTAGATGATGGCTCCTTCCATGAAGGACAGCTCGTCCTCCTTGTCCTTTGTGTAGTCATAGATCGCCACAACTGAAATAAAACACATCATGTAAGAAGTTATACTCACATTAATGTAAACACATGTGATAAAGAGTAAGAAAGGTGTCTCTGACCTTTCTCTAGATAAGCCTTGGGGGCCCAGTGGGGGTCTCCGTCAGAATATGGATCACTATAATGGACTACCGCTGCTTCCTCTTCCTCATAGTCCACAGGTGGAGGAGGGGGGGGAGGAGACGGCTCCTCAAACACGCCGATGTCCTCTGGGGGAGGCGGAGGAGGTGGGGCTGGGCTGTCTGTTACTGGACGAGGACAAAAAGAGAAGAGAGTCAGAAAAACTGTGCCGAAAGAGGGAAGGAGGCCAGACCCCTCAAGTCAATAGGTTGGCTGGTTAGCTTTTATTCAGCCAAAAATCACATCAGCTGATCGATTTCAGGAGTCACTATCTCAGGAAAACATAATGGAAATTGGAAAGTCCACAAATACTGGATAGTTACAAATTAGACATTGTGTTACCAATAAGCTGCATTGATTAGAGAGGCTCAGTATAAACTCATATAGAATAGAATATAATAGAATAGTTCTTTATTGTCACTATATAAACATTTGTTAGGCAACAGAATTTGTACAGTGAAACATAGTTTGGCATCCTCTGTGGTAGCATAAAAAAAAGTAAACTATTAAAAAAACAGACATCTTATAAATAGAATTAAGGTATATACAGATAGCTAAAAGGAAATCAAAAGATATATAATAGCTGGTTTATCCTCCACAGCTAAAACACAACAGGCATGGAGTTTTTCTTTAGTTGACCACAGCCCTACAGTCTATATTATCTCTTGTGTTCACACTTTTTCTTAAATCTAAAATCTTTCCTCCTTCTCTGTTCCTTCATAGTAGTTTTGGAATGACTCGGCAAAAGTAAAACCTTTTAATGTAATCTATAACATACTACGTCCTTATTCTAAGGAACACAAACTTGTCCACTTAGTCAAACAGTTACATTTTTTCTTCATACATATATCCCTCTATACTTAAAGACAGGATAGATCGTCTCATTTTAACCCCCTCTGTAGACCAACAGATACTTAGCATTGTGAAATTCTAATCAGACAGCAGATGCCACAGAATGATGGTATGTGAATAAAATGTTCACTAGAGGGCAGCTTAGGGCCCTTTTTCTCTTAAAACTGTATGCAGCATCAGCCGTAGTCATAGTAGAGTCATTAGTAGTAAAATTTTGGGGTGGTGTTAGTAGTTAAGATGCCCTGTCCAGGATCTTACAAATGAGGTCATCAATACGAAACCTAATGCACCTCATTTAACCCACTGAGCCCTCACAGAGCTCACACCAAATTCATATTTTATGTTCGAAAATGTATTTTTTGTGTAAAAAGCAGAAGATCAAAATAGTATAAATATATAACAGCATACATAATGCAGGGACAAAAGACACCCATCGGGGCTTGTGAACCTAACATGAGATATAAAACAGGTCTCATTACAAAAACTATAAATTAATTTAAGACTTTATACAAAGTCTACTGGCAAAAAGACAGAACAGTTTATAGGGATCAGAGGTCAGGGTATAAATGTTCAGTTATATCTCCATGCACCTTCCAGACATAAACAGTCTAAGTGCTGAAGTCTTTTTAACTATAAAAGTATGATATTCTGATTGAAAAATATTGAATTAATGAATTTATTAACTTTATATATATAGAGAAATACTAAGTCTACTGTCTTAGTTTTAATTCAGCTCAAAGAGTTTTATTGACATGAACATTGTTGGGCATTTTTGCCAAAGCATTTCATTGAAAATAGAAAATAAAAGGAAACACATTTATTTTAAAAAAGGGAAAAAATATGTTCTACATATAAAGTAAAAGAATATGGTCATTTTTACTTTACAACAAACATCTTCATCTGTGTCTGGGCACTAAAGCAAAAAAAGGTTCATTGTTCAAGACGACGTGTTAACACCAGTATGAGGTGGTAACAGGAGTGGCTTAGTGTTTACTAAAGTGTTACTTAAGACTGTTGACTGACACCCTTTCATTTTTGACCGTCATCAGACACATTTTTGCTCTCAGCACAAGAGTCCACATGAAGTCCCTCTCTGTGAAATTAAAGAAAAGGCTCGCCCTCTTATCTACTTCATTCACTCTCTTGAATTAAACAAGCTGAGATAATGGACCAGAGGACTCATTTTAATGCATCTAGTTAATTCCAATCTGCTTACGTGTCTTTTTCTCCACTGGTCTAACAAGATACTTTAAACACTTAAAAACGTTAAGAACTGAGAGTTATTTTTTATTTAACAATATTTGTCTTGGATTTAATAGTCCTCTCTTTCAAGTCTAAAAGGTCTGAATAAAAACAGCACACATGTAGTCAGAGTTTAAGTATGAAGTTAGAAAAATGATCTGCCTGAACAGCAAACATTCCTTAAGTACAGAGTATTAATACATCAATGCGATCAAGGCAGAGCAGAAAATCAAGCTGTTTCTGTTATAAACATGAAGAATTGTGTGGATGCCTGATTGTATGTTTTATTCAGGATTAGGATGGTATCATACAGGTTTGGCATTGGTTTGTGACTGTGCGTGATTAGTGGCTGTGTGATACAGTATGTTATAACTGCAAGATATTAAAATAGCTTTTCCAAGTAGGACAATATTGTTCATAGCGATAAAGTCAATATTGATTTTCAAAACTTGCAAGGTCTAATGCTCAGTAATAAGATTAACAGTGTTTCTTATTAACTACAAAGTAATATACGTATATGTTACGTGTAAGTTCATTAGACCACCTGTCATAAAAATGAGAAAACAGATATTTTAGTAATCTTTCAATAACTTGTTTAAACGTAAAAATGTTAGTTACTGGGCATGCATTTTGAACATGAATGAGGAATTTCAGACTTAATTCAGAAATTCATCAAACACAACACTCAAACACTAAAACTCATTTTTCTGTTCAGGAATGCAAGTACATAGCTGTAACTTGACATCTTAATCAAGGAATGATAATTAGCCATTTTCTCTGTAATTTTGTAGAACAGAATTCAGAATGCATGGATAACAATAACAATTATATTTAAGCAATTAAAATGTCATTCAGTTAAAGAGCTTCAGCATACTGGTGTTTTAACATCACGGAAACATAAAAAATGATTTTGGTAATTACCAATGCTGTGACTTTTGGGTAAATGTTGAATAAACCAAACATCACTGGGTGATGGCAACTAAAATTGAGCTCCTTTAGACTTGAGTGTTGATTTTTAACTATCAGACACTGCAGGCCTTCAGTCAGTCAGGCAGTTTTTAGCATTAATGTGTCAGCTGCTTACGAAAAAGTGTGCTGAGCTGACAAGGAGTCAATGTTTTCCACAAGGGTCTGTCACCCACGTAGGGCCTGTTCATAAAATGCATGAACACAAACTGATGGGCATTTTGGCAACTCAGTTACCATGGTGACTGAGTACGCGCATACAATGCACTAACACTACGCATTCAGTCTTGACCTGCTAATGGAGATTACCTGCCTGCTTTTTGTGGTAATAACAGCCCGTACGTCACTTTCATGACATTTTCCCCCAGTGGATGGCAGTATTTCCAAAAAAGCTCTTGAGAGTGTCTGAGGAGCCTATAAGAGGCTTTTCCAGGTTTACATGCCCTTAAGTGTGTTTCACGTCTCTTCCGCATGATAGCACACTTAGCACAGGACAAAAAGTCTGTGGCATCAGGACTTTTCTCTCTCTACACCTCTTAAGCCACCAGACAGTAGCTGCCTGACATGGCTCGTTCCCAGAGGACCCCTGAATAAACCCATTAGTGTGACTTCCTACCACGCTTCGTCTTGGGGTGGCAAGCCCAGCGCAGAGCAAACACTGCACAGTGAATGCAGAGTCATTGACAACATGGTGCTGAGCAGAACTAAACAGACCAATAACCACATAGTAGACCAGTCCCCCAATCTAAACAGACTTGGCCCACAAGAGAAAGGATCCCTTAAAGGTGCAGTGTAGAAATTGGCAATTTAGGGACATCTAGCATTCAGATTTGAGAATGAGCCTGTCCATTACTAAAACATCACATCACTAAGCGACGACAGCCAGTGAAGACCAAAAAGGATCATGAACAGGGCATCATTTACAACAGTTACAAACACCATGCCGTCTTCTTCTCTTGTAATACCCACTCTCTCTCTTCTTCTTCACATGCCATCCAGGTAGATTTCAGGACCGGCGGTCAGACTTGTATTCAAAAATCGCGTTTCGCTCTTTTTGTCCCCAAAACCCACCAGTAGACAACATCGCGGCGGATCATTACGTCAACCTCCGCAAAGGGGTAGAGCCGTGGTACATAAACATAAAAAGCTTTTTCTAACTTAATGAAAAGAAAACGAAAGTTTTATAATTGTACACCTATTTCGACAGACTTTACATACAAATAGAAACATGATATCCTATATTCTTAGTTTCTGTTCGGTGAAATGCTGTCAGCTTCTACACACTACACCTTTAAAGTGACAGATGCTCTAACATCTGAACAAATACAGCACACATTACATTTATCTGTAGAGGATGAGGTCGTACGAGACTTTATGTTTGTACAATTCCTTTAGAGTTCTGTGTGTTTATAAAACAACACAAATCAGGCAGACTGAGAAAGCGAGACATTCTCGGTCATAAACTGTAAAAAGACTTGTGTTTGTACCTGTTTGTGAGATTTGTTCAATAGAAAAGTGGAACATGAGGTTAGCATTGGTTAATTCAGTGCTTTTATTGCAGCAAATGTCTACTGATTGTGGAGCTCTTGCTGGTCATATTGTCTTTCCAGTTCTTCTCTTTTTTTCGCCCTAACCTCTGTTTCTGCAGCTGTGAAGTGCATCATTCCCCATGTGCTGCACTAAAACAAACCTGTCTGATTAGAGGTACAAAGGTAAAGCTGTCATGCTAATTATTGGCCGAACATCTAAAACCTGCTCTAATCTGGTCTTTGTCTGCCGGTATGACTCATCGCTCTGAGACGGCAGCCTGCGTTTCGTCTGAGCAGACAAGCACAGACAGTCAGACCTCCACAAAGCTGCATCTCAGCAGACAGCCGGCTGGAGGATCAGGACGCGACATCAGGTCACATTTTCTCCTCTGTGGACAGTAGACCTGGAAAGTGCAGGCTGCATGCTTTCTGTGATGTGATCCATCACCATGGTAACAGACAGACGTCGAAGGGGTGTGTGCTCCCCTTCAACCCTGGATACAGTACAAGAAAAGGTGTGCTGAGAGAAGTGAGCCACAGCGGAGAGGAAATGTGAGGCAGCATGTGGGAGAAGAGCTTTCAGATCAATATTAGAGATGTGAGATGTTTGAGTATGTGACTGATTACATAAAATGTGAGCTGGGACACATTATTGCAGTGACATTTGGATGGTGTGTCTACTTGGTGAAATATATTTGAGTGAATGTGAAACAGACTTAGAAAATCTGCAATAATATGCAAACTATGTTTCAGTTAGGCAATGTTACATTTAAATTATGTTCTGTTCCTTTACATGAAGTTTTGATAAATGTGTCCTTTAGTTCCTCAGTGATCATCAATTCAGAGATGACAGAAGGAAATTAGCTAATGCCTATCTTCTGGCTTGTATACTTTTGCTGTGTGGTGATGAATATGAACTTGCATTGTTCCCTCTGAAATAGATAAAATAAAAGACCTTAAGTGTGAACAAAAAATATCTAAAATAGTCGGTTATGTAATGTATGTTTATAAATGTCAAAATAAATAAGTAAAATTTAATCATTTATTCATAATCAGTAATATAATTTTGACTTAAATTTTCTTCAAAATGTCTTAAAAGATTTCAGTGAAATAAGACCATAATATCATTTATGATCAAGCCGATTATCAGTTAAATATGACCTAAAATTTAAGCACATTTGTCTTAAATTATAACTCAAATACCTTTAGTTTTAAAAAAAAATATTATCAGTGAAATAAATTGAATGGCTCTATATAAGATCTTCAATTTCATCACACATGTCATCAAAATTTGGTAAAATATTTCCTTTAAACTAACCATAAATGTCTTGAGTCATCAGTGCAATTTCCTTCAAACTAAGATGCTTTAAATTATCTTTGATATACGCTCTGAAATTTATTCAAAATGTCTTAAAGAAATATGATCTCCGATTTCACCAAAGAAAAATGAACATAGACTTTTATAACCTTCTAAAATTTTAAGTAAAAAATGACAAAGTTTCTGTACATATCTTCAATAATCAATTTAATTTATCCAAAAATTGCACCAAACATGGAAAAAAAAAAATCAGTCAAATATCAGTAAAATATGATCTTGAATAATCCCCAAACTGATCCGATAAGTGAAAAAAAATCCTTTAGACTATTTAATTGAAATAGGACAAAAAAAGACTTTTATTGGTCCCTAAATAATTGTAATTACCATAATTGCCTTAATACACTCATTAACATATGCCTTAAAATTCTAAAGTGCAGACTTTAAATAATCACAAAACTATCAAAAATCTGGCCATAAATGTCTGAAATAATTAGTGAATAAACCAAAGTAATTGCTAGATTGTGACCTGAAATATTTCTGAAAATATCTTTAATAATCCATTACTCATAACCTTGTAAAACATGCATGCCTTAAACATTCAGTGAGATATGAATCTCACTGTAATTATCTTAATTATAAAGAAAAACATAACAGGAAATATGACAGTATATATTTTACAGCAGGTCTACATTCTTAAAAATATACAAAAATGTATTATTCTTTATTGTTAAGTAAAGAAAAATCCTAAAATATTTCCATAAAAGACTCAAAAAGAAGTTTTTATGTCCCTCCACATTTGACAGACCAAAAATTGAAGTTGATATAAATGTCCTTAATCATCACCTCATACAGCTGTTGCTGCCATCAGTTTTAAGGGTAATGTGAACTACAGTTTGATTATGAAAATAATCATGTTAAACTGATAAACAATTATTACTTAAACCCGAGGAAATATAAATAAGTTATATCAGGTTTGAGTCTTTTTATTTTTTGCATTTCTTTTCTATGGTGACTTAGTTCTGAAGCTTTTGGGCTGCTGCTTGACCAATTTAATCGTAAGTGCTCCCCTGAATAAATGTAAATGTTAAAAGTTGTTGCAGCTTTACTCACATCAAGGCTTTTTTGGTGAAATTGGTGATTTCTGTAAATGTAGCTCAGTATGAGATTTAAAGGGTTGGGAGTTTAATTAATTACCTCCGCCAAGGAGGTGATGTTTTTGCCGGTGTATGTTTGATTGTTTGTTTGTTAGCAAGATTGCACAAAAACTACTGGACTGATTTTGCTGAAATTTTCAGGAGATGTTGGGAATTGCCCATATTAAAATGATTAGATTTTGGTAGTGATCCAGATAACCACCACTAGCGAACGATTGTTTTTGCTCAATAACTGTCTAACTAGTAATGATATCAACATGATTCTGAGTGCTATGTGTGGGTTTTCAGGAGGAATCATATTATGATGGTAACTTTATCATGGAACTATTGCTTATAGATGTAGAGGTTTGTGCTCTCTGAGTGCTTTCTAGTTTATGTCTTTGTCTGCCTCCAGTCTGAATGTCTGGGAGTGACTGTTTCTGAGTAGTTGTGGATGTGTTGTTCTGTATAAAAATGTGAATCTATAGATGTGAGACCACATTTTGAGGGTTTGTTTTGGAAATGAATGTCATTTTGGCCAACTAGTTGGAGTGTATTTGTGTGTATACAGTCGTTTCTATTGTCCTTGTGCATGCTGATCCATTTAACTAAGTGTACGTGTGTGTCTCAGTATGGATTTCCACTTACTGCTCTCCTGCATTCTGGCCACAAAGCCGGTGAGCGGGATCTGTGGGGTCAGCTGCACCATTGGAGGAGGAGGCGGAGGAGCCACAGACACTGGAGCAGCAGCAACACCAAGAGAGAGGCAGACGAAGCAGCAGAGGCAGAAATGTGGACAGAGGAGGACAAAGAGAACAAATAAAGATTAAAGAGGAGATACGTCCAGAGACGGAGGAAGAAAATTGGGGAAGAGACAGAAAAATAAAAAGCTGGTGAGTGAGCAAAACAGTGCAGGAAGCAACGGCGAGCAACTCATTTACACATTTCCAATCAGAGCTCTCTTGTGCTGCGAGTTTCAAGCTGAGCGAAAGAGGCGTTCATCTCAGTCTGAGAATCTACCTCATCAGCATCTGATTTAAGTCAAAAAGCAGGAGATGGAGTCAGTGAGAGGTTTGTGCTGCAGAGCTGCAAAGAGCTACAAAAACACAACAGTGGCAAGGTGAGGACAAAGACTGAGCTGCAGCATCAGCATCTAAACTGATGAAAACTCCATTCATGGATAAATTACTGAGTTTAGTCTTTATACAGTGCAACATTTAGTTTGGGGTTGTCAATTGCTATTACTAGCTCGGTTTTAATGGCTGACTGTGTTAAATCCTAGTTTTAATTGTTTAACTAAAATAACTGTAGTTTATGTTGCATTTTTAAGGTCATGAGAAGCAATTTTTACAATTTTCTTGATTTGGGGATGCAGGCACAAATATATACTTTATGATGTACTTGAGATGTCCTCCATCATCAGTAAATCCTTTTTTACTTTCCATCATATTTCACACAAAATGCTTTCCTGACACATAGGCCTTTGTTTTGTGTCAGTGGGCATAATATAACAAAGAGGAGTGTAACTGATTGGTGAACTCTTGACCTAAGTGTTCGCTGATGTATTGACAGCTGACACAGACAATGGTGATGGCCTTCTTTTGCACCACATGGCTAATGGATGACAGGCAGGGTTGTGCTGCACTTTGGAAAATCACACCCCAAATCAAGCAGTGCATTGCCTCAAGTTACAAGACAGGTTAAGTGACAAAAATGCAGTGAGGTCTCAAAACAAAGTTACAGCGACACAATAAAGAAAGGAAGTGGGTATAAATGGAAAATAATTGATAACTCATAAAGAAACTAATAGAATGGATGCACTACATCAAATTTTTGACAATATCTGATATGCTGATATCTCCAATCTTACCATCACTGACACCGATATCAGTACTGTTACCAATATTTTTCCAAGGACACAAAATTTCCACAAAACTGACCTGTTCATCCCATGGTGAAATCTATTTGTGTCAGAAACAGATTTGGAGCAAGAAAAACAACATTTTATGCTTTATGATATAAATGACACTTCTGAATAAAAGTGGACTTTTTTTAAAAGATATTTTTCTGGCTTTTTTTATCCTCCATTGATAGTGGAGAGCCAGTAGACACACCCGGGGGAAAGATGCTGGTATAAGTGCTCCGGGCTGGAACTGAACCCAGAAGACGAGAGCCACAATACAAGGCAATCACATGGCAGCCACCTGCTGCACTTGCACTCATAAAAGTCAACATTTAGAGATGATGAGGGAAACCATCATGGTGTATTTTTACATTCTGTGAAAATTACAGCTAAAAAGGCTTTATATGACCATAGGAGCAGCAAAAATCTTGATACTGATAATACAATGTTTAGGAAATTATCTACCAATGCTGATATTGCTCCAATGATATTGTGCATCTCTACCAAAAAGGTGAAATGTTTTGATTTCACAAGGTGCTGATTTCTTTGGCCTTGTCCACTACACTCTCCTTATTTTCCATCACTGTGAAAACAGTGGGAAGCTTAACTACCATGGGCCTGGAAAGCATATCAGCATACAACTAATGCAATTAGTTAAAATGGAATATGATATAATTCAGACCTTTATCTTGTAATGAATGATGCATTGAACATTCCATTTTATGTCAAATACACTTTTTAATGGGTTTATGCAAACATGTGTCCATGGCCTGTCTACAAACCCCTAACATGAGAAAAATCCTTCCTTTCCATCCTTTGTCAGCTCCATCTTTCAGAAAATGTGCGCTCTATCACACTATTTGAAAAATGTCTCCATATGATGTCATCTGTCACCAATGAGTGTTTCCCATCTGGGGGGAAGACAAAGTGGCATCTAGCTCTTAAGAAGGGCACGACATGACACAGCTCATGAGTATCTGAACTGAAAAAGCCTTTGCAGGGCTGAAACAAACAGGTTTAAACGCAAGCCAAAATCCTGTATCTGTGTGGCGGTTTTTTTAAGACATTTTAAAAAGTGTTCTGGGACATCTCGGACAAGTTTGAACTATAAATTGAGTTTATAGTATTGGATCTTCAGGAGATAGGCAGGGGTGCATGTAAAAAAACCCCACTATAGTTCAATGATCATTACTTCATGTGACTGCCTTTAAGCTATTCATGACTTCAATTCATTTCCCTCTTTATGAAAGTAACAGCAAAAGTAAAGGAGAAACATTTAAGCTAATAGATTTTCTAAAGAAACTGCTCTCTGTGATACGTTTACTTTATTAGTCTTGTCTTAGGCTAAAAGTGCTTCTTGTTTAGATTAAAAACTGCTTCTATTTAAAAGAAGCACATACCTTTGGGTAAAATGAAAGTACAAAACAATCCGCACACCAAAAGGAGCTCCCTTCAAAAATGTAATATACAAACAGTGATGTTTCGAGCCGTATGGTTCTTCCTCAGACTTGACAAGGTCAAAAGGGAGCTCTTTTTGGTGTGCGGATTGTTTTGTACTTTTTTATACAAATGTTTTGGATCCAGCACTCTACATAGGATGTGCGTGTCTACTTAATCTTTCTCTAAAATAAAAGATACAACATACAACAGACAAAAGGAACTTGCTACAGATCAACAAAGTCATGAAAACAGCTACAGGAGGTGGTAAAAGGGTTTAATCTTCAATAAAAGAGGCACATTATGTCTGATTTGTCAACTGAGCCATCTGGGAGGTTTTCAATCTAAAATGAGACATGAAGCAGAGGAGTGGTTTCCTTATGCTCCATCACTATGCAAACAGGAGACACAATGGTGAGGAGCTTCCATCTGCTGCCTCATTATGTTAGCTCATTAACGAGTGGTCTAAACAGACAAATTCAACTTTGAAACTTAATTGCCCAAGACCCTCGTCTCGTCACAATGAAGGTGTTTTTGATAAAAGCTCTAATCTATGCTGTGCCCACATGTAGGCGGGTATTTTTTCTGTGCGTGTTGGTGTCCTGTCCACACATAGACAGTGTTTTAGGTCACTGAGAATTATTATGGGTAATAATATTTCAAAAACACTAGCTAAGGTGGAGGTTCTAAAAAATTCTGTTTAGGGGGCCTCTGTGTGGACAGGGAAAATCACGTTTTGGACCTCACACTCCGTACTCGGGGTGATGCTGCATTAAGAGCTGCTGACTGGAC
This sequence comes from Cetoscarus ocellatus, assembly GCA_037902135.1. Lineage (NCBI taxonomy): Eukaryota > Metazoa > Chordata > Actinopteri > Labriformes > Labridae > Cetoscarus > Cetoscarus ocellatus. The sequence continues at coordinate 248,411 of JBAMNC010000313.1, read as the reverse complement.
TGTCTACATGATCGTGCATAATTTCAGCTGCTCCGTCATTATGATTATGCTTTAAAAACCTTACAAAAGCTGCCCACAATGAGGACACGACTGGTGCAACTGTTTCACAAGGGATTGTGTTAACTGGTGACACATTGCTGCTTGTTTGTGGTTGCCATGGTGACAACAGTTGAGAAATCAACAAGAGTACAAAGGAATGCGTTAAAATCATAGAATTTGGTCAAGATCACCAGATATGTCTCAAATGTAATATTTAATTATAAATGAGGAAACATTAACTCAAATGCCTGCTAACACCAGGGCACAGAGCTACAAGTTAAACCATGACACCAATCAGACTTGTGGTTTAAACAAACAGCTTTCATTTTCAAAAGATTCAAAGACTAAAAAAAAAAGTATATAAATCACAGACTGTGTTTACCACTGCTTTTATAAGTTTTGTGTCCACGCCATACAAGAGGACAGGATTAATTTGAAAACTGAGGAGGAAAAGCTCTTGAACCTTTGAAAACACCCGCCCACGTGTGAACGTAGCCTTAGTGCTACAACACCTTTATTTAAGGCAAAGAAGCTACATTACCTTAACCGTATGCTCTTGAGCCTTTGCTTTCCCACTCTTTCCTTAAAAAAGGATAAATTAATATATCGAGAGAGAAAGAAGCTGTCCTCCCTCACAGACGTGATGTCACACAGTTGTCGGCGCTGACTCATAAATCACATGTAACGGAGAGACGTCTGTACATTCACTGTTAATGTCGGGTTATTTCACCCTGCTCTCCCCGTATCCATCCATGAGCTACACCCTCTGAGATCAATGAGTTCGCTCGTGAAGCTGTAAAACTTCTACACTCAGCGTATCTTTGACTTTAATGAAATTTCAACACACAAGCTACACAGAGATCATATGATGTCCCAGTTTGAGTCCCTGGTGGATGCAGCTCTACATTATAGTCAGAGGCGAGACAGACAGCCTCCTCTGCCTCCGCCAACGCACAACTTTGTCCTTTGAGAGAAGCTATTAGAGGAGAACGGCTGCGAGTGATGCCTGCCAAAATAAATTCTGCTCCTCTGACAGAAAATATGCATATGTCCTGGGCTTCCCCTTGTCTCGCAGCAGTTTCAGCCTGCCTGTCTCAAGCTGACTGAAGTGATAATGCCATAACTCAATTAGAAATGTTAATGAAACAGTGAGCGCCACAGTGCTGAGGTGGGAAGGTTTCAGCTACTCTGACTTTTGTAATTATGGCTCATCGTTCATTTTCATCAGGCTGGTAAGAGCTGGCTGCTGCATATCTCTCAGACCCAGAGGACGGCTTTTAGCAGTTTAACATAATTTTGGAATATGGAGAACAAAAACTGACAAGGGCTGAAAATGGACAGTCCAATAATACAGAACTCACTTACATGTATTTAGGATTAACTGGATTAAAATGTAAATGCAGGCCTGCTCGAAATTGAGTGCTCACCCTCCCAATCATTTGTGTAATGACCCAATTTAAAACAAGACAAATTCAATGATTACCTGAGTTCTGTTGGTAGGCAGGGCCTCCGTTAATGTGAGGCTGCTGGGAGGAGACGGAGGGCGCTCGGCGGTATGTGCCTGTAGCCGAAACCATAGAAGCCGAGGAGGTGGTGGAGGAGTTGTGGCGGGATATCTGGCGGGAGATGGTGCCGAACTGGGACATGGGTATTGGGCCCAAACCAGGACCCTGAGGCACTGAAGCCGAGGATGTGGCCACTGAAGGAGAGGTGACAAACATTAGAGTCTCTCCCTAAGACAGCTGTGAAGTTATTAAACCAACAGAATGTTGCTTTTTGACTTTTCGTGTGTACTTCTTCTAACTCATTTTTGGACACGTTACCCATGATAGCATGCAATCTTGTGACAATACAATCATTTAAATTATGCATAATATCATAGAATATGTTAAGACTTTTTTCCCATCTGTTTTGTTGCTTTGCATGTTTGAAATAATACATCTAAATCTAAAATTGTTCTTCTTTAAAAATGGTAGTTTCAAAGCTGGTTTAAAAACACTTTCACCTGAGAGTATGATGTCAGTCTAAATCCACAGCTCTGTAACTTTGTCAGAGGCCAATGATTTCCTTTGCAGATAAATAACACACCATTTTCGGCCAAAAGAGGCCAGTCAGCTTGTTTAAGTGCTGCTTGATATGATGGCGAAGGCCAGAAAACCCTTTGAAATTGTTTCAGGGTTTTATCAACCACGAAGTCACTACTTTGTGATTAAAGGGTTACGTATTGTTGCTTTAAAGCTTCTGTGAGGATTTTTAAATAAGTAAAGGATGCTCCAGTTACTGAAACTGATTACTTTATCTGTGGGTTTAGTCAGCCATTACAAAGAATAGATTGTGTTTTGATATTTCAGTCAGTCTATTTAGCTTTGTAGTGTACCAGGACTTCCAACATTTGGCAGCATATTCTGATAAAAGGATTACAAAAGACAGCCTTATTCAGTCAATAATATGCTTTGCTAACTTTGATCAACAGAGCAGTACAAAAACCTCCAAAGCACCTTCCACACCTTCCTCTATCTTTCAGTTAAGACAACTGAACTTAACAATGGTGATTTCTTTAGTGCATCTGGAAATTTAAGGGAATCATCTTTGCACATATTAACATAAATAAAAGATATCGAGCTTATTTAAAGGTGCAGTGTGTAGAATTTGGCATTTGAGCGGCATCTATCGTTCAGATTCTAGAATGAGCCCAACCATAACCAAAACGTCACATTGCTGAGCAACAGAAGCCTGTAAAGACCAAAAGGGATCGTGAACATGGCATCATTTACTAAAGTGACAAGGTTTGTAACCATTATTTTTATAGATTATAGGTCAGTTGTTAGCTGCCGATTGTAGGTTTTGTAAACTTGTAGTAACACAAACAAACATTAGCGCATTAATGCTAATCAGATCAGAACCGGCGGACAGATTCGCGTTTCGTTCTTTTTGTCCCTAAAATCCACCCGTAGACAACACGGCGGATCGTTATGTCGGTCTACATGAACGCGGCCCGCGGTAATGTAAATTTTTTGAAGCTTTTTCTAACTAAATAAAAATAAAACAAACGTTTTATGGGGATGATTGTGCTGCTATTTTTACGGACTTTACATACAAATAGAAACATTATATCCTATATTCACCGTTTCTATTCGGCGAAATGCTGCCAACTTCTACACACTGCACCTTTACTAGGCTAAATGGTGCACACTGTCACGCCTGATGAAGACTTCAAACACCTGAAAAGAACTGTATTCAAGTTTCCAACAAAAAGCTTCTGATTCTACCTTTTGTAGTTTCCTGTTCTTGAAGTTGTTCTTGAACCCATCGTGATGACATTTCATTTACTACACCTAATCTTCATTTTACCAGCCTGAGCTTTAACACACAATAATGTACAGTAGCATCACTTTGCTTTGTTAGCTAAATAGCTTTTAATATGTCGGTTTTAACATATACCCCTTTCAGACTGGCCAAAAAACCAGTGTAAATCCACCAACAATCGGCTCCTGTCCGCAGTTTGAAAGGGTCTAATCGGCATTTCGACCCGACAAAAGTACAAAGTACGGAAAACCGTGTCCATGGCATCCATGCTCCTTTCTATTGTTTACGTGGTCGTGTTTTGTCGCGCTGGTGATGTCATCAACGTGATGACATCAGCTTGATGCGCCAGAATAAAAAAAAAAAAAAGGCACGCAGCTTGTCTTTGTCAATTAGACCCGGGTCTGCTGGCAGTGGTAAAGGAGTGGAGCATTTCACAATTGTTTTAGGTGAGTACGGCTGACAAAGAAACATTCTTAGAAAGAAGTTAGTCTTAAAACAGCTTAGGTATATTAAAGTCAAAAATAAAAGGCAAATACAATGTTTTAAAGCACAGGATATGTTCCTGGCAAATTTTATCCAATATTCAGAATTTGTTGTTTTAAGAATTTCCCTGCACACTATTTTACATTCTTCGTTGTTTGTTTACACTCCTAATTCAGAGGTCAAGTTTTGTTGGATTCTATTCTTATTCACTGTTTTATTTATTATTGAGAGTGACTTTTGAGTTACTCACTGATGATTTTCAGTCAAAAAAAATTAAGAGGAAGAACTTCTTTAGTTTTTTTTATTGTTATTTTTTAGACACTTAAATAGATATGTTCTTATCTGTAGATATTTAAAAAAGTAATTTTGAGCCTGATTGTATTTCAAGGTTTTAAATGAAATTATAGTATTGTTTAATAGCATTTGTAAAAATGTTTTCAATCATTCTGAAACCCAAAGTTGCGCTACATTATCATGTCTGTTTGGTTCAAATCTGGGATGCCATGCCATTTCTCTGAAAACCAACAGGTCCTCATTTATTTATTCATTTTAAATTTGCATGTTTTTTTCCAGCTGCTAAGAGTCTTATCCACTCTCCTTTTTAACCCTTTAATATATAAGTATATGTAGTATAGACTCTTGTTGAACTGATAACCACTCTGCTTCTCTTATTAGGCTGCATTTGGTATTGTGTTTGCATACAGATGCAGGGACTTCAGTCAACATAGCAGGTCCAAAGAGAAAACTAGTCAAATAAATATTAAAACAGCACATTTTAACACCTCTTATTTGAAAATACTCATTTTTTTAGTCATCATCACTTCAAACCATCTCTTTCTCTGGCCCTGTTTATTTCATCTTTACCTTCCAGCGAGGGGAAGTAATTTTGCACACAGCATTTGTTTAATGCATATTTAATGTATGTCTGAGGAGGAACTCAAAGGAAATTGATAACAGTATAAATTTTTACAAAGAGACTGCATATGAAATATCTTTTAAATAGCTGAATATGTGCAGAAACACTGAAAGAAGGCCCTTATGGAACTGATTCACAACTTTTATTCTTAACATGCATAATTGTCATTCATGTCCAGTAGAGTTTAAAAACCTACATTTTCTTTTCTTGTATTATTTATGACATTATCTTTGCAGCTTTCATTCTTCCTGCTTGACCTTATAAACCTAAAATGTGGTGATGAAAAATCTGTAATCAAATGGTAAGTATGGACAACTAGTACTAAGAGCCACATAGAGAGATGTGCAGGAAGTGCTCTGTAAACAGCACTGAGCCCCTGCTGGGGACACCTGTGAGAGCACCAAAGGTCACATTTGCTCACACTCACCTTGCCCCATACTGGGTGGGGAGGGGGTGGGGACTGCGAGAGGGATCCCGACTCCGCTGCCTCCACTGTTCTCCCTGCCACCGCTCCCTCCGCTGCTGCCACTGAGACACACACAGACAAATCGTTACGACGTGGGAGGCAACCCTAATTACATGACAGTGCTTGACATCCAGTCATTACCCAGTCATGTGTCATTCAGTTTAACAATATTCTTGTCACTATGGCAACGAATTCCAAATCCTGTGAATATGCTGCATGCTCACACAAGAGAATTGGGGAGAAATCTGGCAGCACGTAGATAGACTGTTAACAAAAACAACACAAGAGCCAAAGTCTGTTTGGGATGCACAATGAGGTGAACCATGCTCAACCTGAACAGCTCAAACAGAGAAGCATTTGTGTAGAAAAAAAACTACAACAAAAATTATCATCGCTTTAAATTCAATAAAGTAAATACAGGTGCACACTATTATTGCCATGTTATAGGCACAGGCTAGTGGTTCTCAGTTCTTTCTGTTATGAGCTCCCTTCAATATCAATACTCTTCTCTGACCCTCCAACATTTGACTGGGTGATAAAAAAAATACATATATATCTCAATATTTTTTAGACATATTGTGTTGTTTTTATATATACATCTTGGTTGTGTTTTCCAGATACATAAGTAGGATTTTTTTAAAAAGAAAGAAAGAATGACAAGTGTATATGAAAATGGAGCTATATTCAGCTTTATCTGGTACATTACAACATTCTTTTATGCATCACAAGAGGCATTTGTAAATGGAAAATAAACAAATAGGTTTGGTGTAAATATTCCACCACTCAACTCTGTTATGATCAAGAGATTTTGATGACCAAGCAGTACTTTTTGTATATGCCCTGTTTATTTAAACTGGTTAAACAGGACTGTTTACTCTTGACTGTCTGACTGTGAAAAGGCTTCAAGCACTTATTCAGCCCATTTTTGCATGAAAGTGACCACTGTAACACTCACCTGCCTCAACCTTACAGGTATTAATTTTTAAGACCAATATGAATAAAATTTAATTCAGACAAATTCAATGGGAGAGGTCAGTCCATTAAATAAGGCAGATTATATAAAATATCCAAAGACAGAGAAGACATGTAAATCTCTTCTGAGCAGAGAGGATGTATGTCACCTGTGTGTGCGGGGCCTCTGGTTGAGTGAGGCTGTGCGTGCAGGGCTGTGCTGGCTGCCCAGTCGGGCCGGGCTCGTCATGTAGTCGTTGGGCACCACCGGAGGCTTCACTGGCTCCAGAGTCTTATAAGGAGTGTTACGCCTGGAAACAGAAAATGTCAGCACAAGAGAGGCCATATTTAACTCTGGACTTGAAGAGCTCCTGCTTCTGGTGTTCTGACAGTTTGTTACAAAACTTCGTCAAATCAGTACTTCATACAAAGATAATTGTATAATGATACGGCGCCACGATCAAAGAAATAATATTCGAGTTTAAAAAAATATAACTCCGATATCATTGCTTACCCGAGGGTACCACGACCGGCCATGGGAGGGCTGGGGGGTTTTTGTGTGGGTGGGTTGGTCCTGGAAATTGTCCCTCCTCGTCCTGCTGCATTGTTTCCGTGTTGCTAAAGAAGGAAAGACACATTTGAAGGTTAATTTTGTAGAACCTGATAGTTTGATGTCTTCTTTTTCCAGCCAATAACCATTAAGGCCAAAGAGGTACTTTAACTTTTAATGAGTAATCAAAAGAGGAATTACTTTAAACGGAGCATAAAATGAGAGCGATAATAAAATCATTACTAGGTAGGAGTTAGTTAAAAACATCTTGTGTGAGAGAGATTAAAGTCCTAAATGCTTTATGGCTGAATATGTACAGGCCATAGGTCGTATGCGTTTGGAGTCAACAAAGTACATTATGTATAAACAAAAAGTGTTTTATGTTGTTCATTGAAACATATGAAGGGTCATCCATCCTGTGCCTCATGATATACCATAAAAATGCATGGTACCCGTTTAATCACTGTGACGGAAATATTGAGTTCCCTTTTGACATAAAAAACATCAAAAACTGTGTTTCAGTCAAACATGAAGAAGACGACGACAATCATGTCTTACCTTGGCCTTAAGCCACTGAGTGCAAGCAGGCAAAGAGAGGACAGAAAACAGAATATGCTTATGGTTAATGGTTAAAAGAGAGGGATTAGTGAAAAGATCTGCAAAATTCAAGCAATACAGCATTAAACCTGTAAATAATGGTCAGTCATACATTTACACAGTTCATAGGAGCATTGCAAAAGACAGAAAATATTGGTTTAGTTTAAAAGCTGTGAAGAGACAAACACACTTTAAAATATAAGGAATGCTTCTTATCTATTTTTAATAAACAATGTTTAATTTCTGAACTTAATTCTTTTAATAAAATGTAATTTAAGTTTCATGTTAGCATATATTTGTTAAATTTTCTCCATTATACCAGACAGAAAATCATTATATGAATGCAATGATAAAATATGCACTTTGATAGCATTCAAAGTTACAAAATCATTAATTACATTCTATGGAAAAAAAATATATGATACCTACGATTGGACACATTTAATCAATTAAAGTCGAGAATGGTTTTGTATTCTCATAATTTAGGCCAACATGTTTGAGTAGACAGCTACAGAGGTGCTTAACTGTTATGTTATGTACCATTATAGCTGCACAAATTTACACATTAATACAAAGAGTCAGTTTGCTTGATCACATAAAAACAAATAACAGGAAATAATCAGGTAATGTTAACACATTTCATGCATCATTAAAGTTCATGCATCAAAAGAACAAAATGCTTTTAAAATTATGTTTTTTTCTGTCAAGAAGAGCATAATGTAAAGGAAATATTGCCTCATCTTTTCAACTGACCCTTTGTCAAGCCCCGCCTTTTACAGGAAGTAAACCTCGATTGAGCAACAACATCATTAGTGACGGTTAAATCTGTTGTTACTGGTAACATAACTTTCTTTTGATTAACTTTTATTCATATTTAATCAACATGATTATTTCTAAAACTTGGCCTTAGAGAAAGAATAAAGACAACAGAGTGTATGAAGAAAATTCAAATCTTTATGAACCTGTCAAAATAATCAAACATTACTGCAGACTGATCTTTATGATTTCATCTAACACGGGCTGCTCTCATCAACAAAATATTTTTACAATTTCATGCTAAATATTTTGAGAACACCAAATACTGTCAGTATTACAGTGTTAAAAGAACAGTTTCACCATGATGCATTAAAATATACTCTGCTAAGACAAAAATGATCAGGCTGGGGCTCTCTAATTCTGATTGACTGGTCAGTGAACCAATCAGAGAGCAAACAAAGGGTCAACAGGGAAAGACATGGAACTGAGAATAGTAGGGATGATGTTTTTGTGGGCTTACACAAAAGTTAGCATTGCTTAGGTTCTCTTGACTAAAAGCCTACGGGATTTTTCCCTTTGCTCTTGGATCATTGCTGATGCTCTTTGGCAGACAAAAAGTTATTGAACTTTTGAACGTTTTTGTACACCATCATAGTTTTCATGAAGTAACACAACTTTCATGATTTTTTAAGCTTAAAAATAACCAATGACAGTAAAAAGCTATTACCAAGCTATTATTGCAGAGAGATTTGAAAGCAATTGCCACACTTCCAACGTGTAAGGCCACTCTGTAACCTCTAATTTGAGAATTTCCTCTTAATCAAAATACTTGATCAAGTTGGTGCCTCTGTGGCCATGGTGTGGGTATTATTACTTATGAAAAACAATCAGTAATGATTGAATTGGAGTCCCCAGCCATTTTCGTAGTCCTTGATATCAGTTCAATAGCAACCATCCTTTTAAAAACACAATAACACTTCAAAATTCAAGAGCTAGGCAGCATCAGATGCATTTTAAGCTGCAAAAAAGATTTAAATCTCATATACATGTGTTCTTCACAGACTTGATTTCAGGGCTTTATCCGAAAAGGCTTCTGTAAAACCCCATACTGGCCTTGGGAACTCACTGACAGGTGTTTGGACCCATTCCTGCACCCCTCTATAGATTTGAATATTGGCTTGTCCCTGGATCCACTCATGTTTTGTGTTGTAATCTATTTGTGACAGCCAGCATCAATCCATTGGAGGCTTCTTGTGAACCCCATCATAGCCATGTTCACCGCTACCATCTCTGGATTCCCCCTTTATAGTAGCAACTGGTATATGAAATTCTAGGGATGTCCTGACCAGCTTTTTTGGCCCCTAATCCTGATTTTATTTTTAAACAATAAGAGTCTACTGATTCTGAGTCCCGCCCCAATATTTACATTTACCTAAACAATACAACTACACACTATTTTATGTTATTTTGTTTGTTGACCAAACTGAGCAAACAAAGTAAAAAGATATCCTTATTTAATTCAATTTAACTAAGTCTGACAAGCATTGTTGTAAAAATCAGAAACAAAAATAAGAATTCTACAAAGAATGGTGTATATCTATTTATACTGAGTGGTTGTGGACTTTTATCACTGTGTAAATTAAAGTGTTTCCACACTACATGTTGGCTACAGAGCTGCTACAGCCACATCACCAAATCATTTACATTCATGCATTCATTCATTTTCTATACTGCTTATCCCTTTGGGGTTGTGAGGCTAATCATTTACTGCCTGTGCTGGAGCTCTAAAAACCGACATAGACAATTGGGCTGACATGATAAGTAGGGATGCACGATATTGGACTGATATAATATCAGCCAATTTGTGGGAAAATGACGTCATTTTTTTAATCGACCTGATACGTACATTTTATCCAATAAAAAGATTTGATAAATTGATGAAATTGGGGATATTGTTTGCAGGCCACTTAGCCCCAAAAACAAGCCATGTCGCACTGGTTACGTCATCTATCGTGCCTTACTAGAAGGACCCAAGTCTGTCTCCGTCTCTGCCAGACCAAAAGTGAACATGGCTTCACCAGTGTGGTTGTTCTTCTCAGTGGCAGAAGATAACAACAGCGTTTCTGTTTGCAAAACCTGTTTGGTGAGAATTCCGAGAGGAGGAAAGAGGACTTAACACAACAGATCTTATAGCTCACCTGAAAAGTCGCCATTGCAGCGAAGCGGTATTGAAAGAATACGAAGCAGCGGCGGTAGCAGCTAGCAGTGCTAAGGCTAAAACAACAACATGGAGCGTGGATGTCCCCATTTAGCATGGGTTTGAAAACTGTAAAAACTTTTTAAGAGACAGTGAAAAGGCTAATGCCATTAACAACACAGTGATGGAGTTCATAGCGCTTGACGACCAGCCCTTTTCTGTCATTGAGAACCCGGGTTTTCGTAAGTTAATAGCACATTTGGAGCCACGTTACACCCTCCCAAGCCGTCGCTTCTTCTTGGATGTATCCCTCCATGCCCTCTAAGGTATCGTTGCCACACACATCCATAACTTGATAACATAACACAAAACAAGAACGGACTACACTAAGTTTTACCACAGATATATGGACATTTGATGTTAGTCCGGTCAGAAATCTTAGCTTAACGGCTCAGTGGTTGGATGAAGATTTCAACATGCAAAAAGATTATATTAGATATAAAAATATGAACTTATCGGTTATCGGTATCGTTATCGGCCATGAGCAGCAGGAAATAATTGGTTATCGTATCGGTTGAAATTTTTTCATATCGTGCATCACTAATGATAAGAATTAAATCCGATCCTCAATCAGTATCCGGACATCCCTATTAATTCTGCTAGGAGCATTTTGTGTGTTCTCTTAGTTTAAGAACACTCTGATGTGTTTATTAAACTAAGAGTCTAGCTCTCCTGCAGTTAGAAAACAATGAATGGTGCCCTTCAGTCTCTAAAAATAGTGTGGAAGGTAGAGCTTTCAATTACCAGGCTCCTCTTCTGTGGGACCATTTACTGATCACGGTTCGGGAGGCAGATACCCCCTCTACCTTTAAGGTTAGACTTAAAACATTCTTCTCTGATAAAGCTTTCAGATAGGACCAGCTCAGGCCTGGACTAGCACATAGCTCATAGTTAAGCTGCAAATAGGCTTAGACTGGCAATCTAGACTGTCAGTCCTTGCGCCCCCCCCCCCCCCCCCCCCCCCCCCCCCCCCCCCACCTCCCCCACGCACACACAAACGCACTATTCCCTTAGTATGGTTGGTTCCTGTAGTTTGGTTGGCCCAGTGCTGTGCCATGATGGATTCATGATTGGTTTTGGATGTCTGTGTATCATATGTATGTGTGTATTTTATATGCACGTGTTTCTTTTCAATGAGAGGTTTTCTTCAAGTGTCTTGAGATAACACCTAGGCTCAAATGATTAGTGTAATAGTGTGCATGTAAGCATACTTAATTTTGGTACATTACCACAGTTATTAAGAACAAAATGATCAGTACAGTATCAGCTCCTCTACATCACATTCAGACACCTGCAAACTAGAAATTAATCCATTTTTTCTCACACAGTAAAGTGTAAAAAATATCTTGCTACTGTTCCCATTTGTGAAAACAGAGATAAAGCAAACCCCCCACTGTACTCTTGATCAAATATACATGCTGAAAATTCTCAACCCAGTTTGTTTGTATGTAGGTCTGATTTCTGTGCCTCAGTCCCCAGACTTGTGCTACAGATTGTATTTAGAAAGAGAATCATTAAATTGGCACGCACAGCAGAAATAATGAGCAGTGCTGGAGCTCCATGTGCGTGTGTGCTGACGTGTTGCACTAACACAACATTAAACTGGGCAGTGAAGCACGCTGAGGTCATAAATAAGAGCAGAGAGGTGTCCAGACTGTCGGAGGGGCTGAAACTATGTCACCCTGGTTACGGTAAGTAATGCCAATAAAAGGCTGTAATGGTGGAGGGGTTGAGCACGGTCATCCATAAATGTGTGAATGGGGCTTTCCAGCTCCAGTCTGACTTCACATCCATGCTCTGCTGATTCCCCCTGGTAGTGTGCATGGAAAGTAGAGGGATGATGATCACTCAAGGGAGAAAGCTACACCCAGGAGCAAATAGACTGCCGAGATGGAGCGTCAGTAAGCAGCTATTTCCACACCCAAGTATAAACACCCAATAAGCACGTCAAAGCAAATACACAGGCACTAAAATACCTCTAAGTATGATGTATTTTTGTATGTTGGGTCTACTGAAGCAGTGAGAATGAAATGATTCAAATCCTTTTGAATTATTCACAGGCGTGTGCGGGTGCAGAAGGGTTCTGGGGGAAAATATTGTATGTGATGTGCATTTTTAGTCTGAGCCAGACAAGTGCACACATATGGACAAAAACTGCTACACACTCACAAAGCCAGACAGAAATCAGAGAGAATTTAAAATGAAGCAGTAGCCGGGAGATTTTATCCTCAGAGATTTTCTTTATCCTCAAGATATCGTCTAACCTGTATTACAATGATTGAACTTGGCTGAATTAAAGGTGTTCCCTAGATGGAAACTCAAAAAAGGGATTCATTATTTTCAGAGACTGCTGGTTTAAAATGGACTTGCAGGACTCTGTTCCTGAAAACTAAAGATGGGAATATGTTTCTGTGAGTTACTTGCAATCACACTATTCTCAGTTCCATGTCTTTCTCAGTTTAACATGCTAACACTAGTATAGTTAAGGGAAATGAACGAAATTCTTTCTTGGTTCTGTTATCGATTCCTGTGTGGAAAAAGTCAACAGGTTTTCAGTGTCAACCACATCAAACACATGCCATCCTTGGTATGTCAATGTGTGCCAATGACAAATACCACAGCATGTTTCTGGTTTGCCACCCCTTCTTAAAACCCCACAAACAGACACTGGGTGTACAGTTAGCATCATTTTTGTGTAAATTTAAGCCACGACTTTAAACACCTCTGTCTCCTGTATGCCATGATTCTATCTTTAACCTATTTGTTGTTGTTCATGCTGACTGCCTCTGTTTAGAATATGACAACCTTGATTTGCAAGGCATGCAGTACTCAGTGAAAAGATTAAGAGGGGTATTGTAAAGCAAAATCATTATTCATTCTGACTTGAAATCCGCTCTAAAATTAGACATTGGTCTTTAAACCCATCTGTTTCAGCCCTGCACAGGCTTGGTTTGGCTTTTCATGTGCTTCAGTGTTAACTGTGGCTTCACAAACCTGCCTTCCCTTGGAGCTCTGAGAAAAATTGGTCAGAGGCCATAGCAATAAATACATATTGAAACAATATCTCAATTTAACAATCAGATTTAGTATTATTAACCTCAATCTAATATCTGACAATCTGAGCCAAAACTGTCATTTTACATTGCAGTGAAGTACAGTTAAGGTAGCCCACCTGAAAGTACCTTAAATATGTGCTTAACTATTTTCGCTCATTCAGTCATGGAACACAGGATTGTTAGCTAGTGCTACCTCGTTAAGCCTACATTACAAAAGTTGTTATCAAAGCAGGTTCATCAATGTAATTATTTTGTCTCACTGTAAAGCAGGCAAAGTTGTGCTGTTTCATATGTTGTCTGCTCCTCTTAATGTAGAAGTAGGGAACTTTTTGTTTTGTTTCCTAAGGCTGTAGTACCTTGGTTTCTAACCTGGGGTCTGGGCAAGCTTTGAGGTGGTCAAAATTTAGCTAGCATAATGTGGCTAAAACAATGACAAAAGAGTAAGGGGATACTTTACTAAAAGGTATATTGCCCAAGACTGAGTGTAAGCCCATTTCATCTTGATTTTATTCATGACAACAATTAAAATCGATGTTCACTTTGAACTTATATATATATATATATATATATATACATACATACATGTATTTTTTTCCCCCTTTTTTTCTTTCATGTAGGTTCCAGGGGGGCTGGACTCTTCTCAGGTCAAACTAGGGGGCTCACAGGGACCACTGCTGTGGCTCATAACTCACGTTATAGCAGTCTTTCATGGAATATCAATCTGCAGTATTCCACTCAGTTGAAGCAAATAAAATCGTGCGCTGCAGCAAACAAAGGGCAAGTTGAGGCATGACGGGGCAACAAAGATTACTATTCGCCATCAAAGCAATCCAAAACATTACGATGCCTGCTTCTGCTGTTGCCAGCAGAGAGGCATAAATAAAGCTTTATTAAGCAGAGATTGTGGGGTATACATTCACAACATCATGTAGTAAATGTAATAAAAGGAACAATAAGTGCATCGAAAACCAATAGAACATAATAGTTAATTTGTTTGCCGGATGAATGTAAAATACCTAGATATCAATAAAATGGCCATTTAAAATAGTTTTACCATACAAGGTGGACAAGGACCCAGATATCATTACAGACATAAAAAGACAGAAAGCTGTCGTGGGGGCAGAGAACTTACATCGCTGACAACATTGTGCATCACTGCTTGCAGTAAAAACTAGGGCTGGGCAATATTACCTAATCTCAATATCACGATCAATTGAAGCTCTTACCTCAATTACGATTAATGAACGATTATTTTCTGCTATGCTGGAACAAACTGGTGGTGTTATCAACGGTCGTTGAAATGGTCTTCCTGCAGTATTTACACTTAACTTCTTTCTGCTCGATTTTCTCTGCACACAATCCAAAATGTGCCCAAACAACAGAGATGGCATTTTTCTTGGCTACAAGGTCCTCTGATAGATTGGCGCTTGTCTCCTCCATGTTGGCAGCGCGTCCTTCGCTCTAAGCGAAAGTGAACGCAGACTGTATGGAGGAGGCGCGGTCACGTGACTTACACAGGGAAAATAATTAAAATAACTGACATGAGTAAAATTATTTCGATTACAGGGTCTAAATGTCAGTTTCAATTAATTTTCGATTAATTGCCCACCCCTGGTAAAAAATGTTCTTCTTTTCACAGTGAACTTGATTAGAGGGTCACAATAACAAATGTTTAGACTTTGATACAACCCCTGATAAACGTACAAACCAGACAGTCCTCAGTATTTGGTAATTTCTTGAATTTGCCACCATGCTTAAAACTGAAACCTTGGGAACTGTATGAGTATGGATCAAACACTGATTCCTGTTTGATTTGAAACATAGAAGTCTACGGTGTAATGTGTTGTCTTTAGCATACCCTGACAGTGAAGTCTTAACACTGTTAAAATCGGCATATATATGCTGGAGATGATTTGGTTAATGTACCAGCACTTTTTTTTAATTTAGAAAGAGCTGTCAGTTCTCAGTTAAACATGTGACCAAAGATCTGAAGAGTGTTTGAACCTCCAGTACTTTCTGTTCTTTAAATAAAAGACAGCATATTACTTTCTAAATACCTGGTGTAGAAAAGTATCATAATACGGAAAATGTTGACGGCCTTAGACTTCAGCGTATTTACCACATCATCCTCCCTAATCTGCACTGATTTCTGCAGAGCTCCATCATTCGCAGCATCCGTGAATGATGCTTCATTTGCATTGCCGGCCGTGCCAAAATCTGTCTCAGTGTGAGCCAGCTCCTGTCGGAGGAAACCGCAGCGTTTTGAATTTGAATCAGTGGATGTTTGAAAATCAGCAGACAGTCGCTATCTCAACAGAGACAGACGGGATGAAGAGGCCGAATCAAACGTGGTGCGGAAATGTGTGTGACACCAGCAATCAATGCACAAAACGGTGTGTGTGTCAGGCTAAGACGAAGAGAGGACATGACAGAAGGCTCATGTGGAGATGGAATAAGAAAAAAGAAGAAAAGGCCAGAAAAGGGGTTGAAAGAAATTTTCCGCTGTTCAGTGGGGATGTGATGGTGTGAGTAGCACTCGGCCAAGATCTTTGTCTCTTCAATGCACAAATATATTAACACTCTCAATCCACAACTTCCTGTTAGGGACTTACAATGCAATGTTAATTTTTTGTATTATTATACATGTAAAACACTCATACTGATGCTTTATCACAAACGTAATCAATCTTTATTGATACTGAAACTTTTCTTAGTGCTTTAATTATGTCACTATCAGTATTTTCCACACCAGTAGGATTAGACAAGTATTTAAAAGACTTGTACATCTGTTTCAAAAAGCCACAAACACAAGTATGTCTCCTTTAAACAACTGTTTTCATCTAAGTTCCAAACCAAAACCTGAATGTTTTTGATTTGGCATTACTGAATGCATCATGGCGATATTACATCAACCCTTGTTGAAAACCCTTAGCCCATCATAGCACAGCATTATGCTGCCTTGTTTAGTCAACTTAGTAGCTTCTACCCCTGCAGGTTCAACATGGTTTTCAACATTAGATAAATATTTTCACCATGAGAACTTACAAGAAACTTTGGCGGCTCTAACCCAGCTGTATTTGAGCAAAAACTCTATAACAGCGCCAGGTTTCATTATGTGTCAGTCGCTACACAGTTGACAGATTTTTCTCAAACCAAAGTCAGTCAAAGATCCTGAATTCTGGTCAAATTTTAAGGCAAATACCACCCCTGCTTGTGCTGTTTTTGTAACATTTCACAAATTCAAGCTCACATTAAGAAACTTGCACACCCATAAACTTCTTTTCTCTCAGATTCTATGTTCAGATTATATCCAAAATAAATACATTTCATGGTATTGAGATGTTCGACAGCCAACCTCAGACACTTAAACCTCAAGTTGTGGCGTGAATCTCAACTTAACATATATTGTGTCATTTGAAGTCTATTTTTAGATTGTTAAAGTCCCATGTTTTTTTAAGGAAAAAGTCACTGATGAACACTCTTCACAACATTTTTCATTAAAGAAAAAAAAAAAAAACTTTTCCTCTGCTTGATCAAAAGCTCAGCCTTGTAAAGCTTTTTCAGCCTGTCATCTACTGACTGATCGTCTATTTCTTGTTACACATGTAAGTGTGTCTGTAGTTAATTAACTAAAAGCCCCGTGTATTGATTTTCTTAAAGTGTGAGTGGTTTGTGGGTGGGAGTGAATCATGAAAGCAGACATGAAGGTGCCAGGTGTGAACTCATTGAAGAACGTGTTTTTCTGTCTAACAAGACTGATTAACTCAGGAAATCATGTCGATATTTCCCAATAAGGACTTTGGTATTGAGCTGAAACACTCTAGTCATGGTGAGGAAAAGAAATATCTGGTGAGAAAACAAATGCCATCATGTTTTTCGGTTTCTTTTACAGAAAAAAAGCACTTTTACAAGATTCCCTTACTTTCACACCGTGGCCCACATCATCCAGCAGCGTGTAGTCGATGGGCTTCCGGATGTAGCGCACAGGTCTCTCCATGTTACCAGGAGCGATGATCTTGTGGGTGCGGGAGGTGTTCTTATTTGTGGTTAGGATGCCAATCTCTCGACGGGCCACTTTCTCCTTATGAATATCCACAGTCTGCAGGAGAGCAAGAAATGAAGGGTGTTTGTGAGTGGTGAGGGTCACAAAATTCTCCAAACAATTCATCTGAGCTCAGAATTTAATTTCAGAAATCTCATCTACTGACTGAATTAAGTAATCAGTGAAAACTGTTATTTACTTTAAAAAATAGCTTACCTGAATTCTATGATTAGCTCATTAACCTTGTATTTATATTTGTCGTTTTATTTAACCCATATTTAATCTCTTTTACAAGGAAGTCCTGGCCATGGCGGCAGAAAAAGAAGTTTCACACAAATAACAAAAACCAGAATGACAAAAAGGATTTCACTATCGACAAATTAGCATCATTCAGAGGTTAATATGTACATACACTGGTTAAATGACCCTTAATTTTGGTTTTAAAACCTCCTAATCTATAACGACACCCTAGTCTAAGGTGACTCTGAAGGTCAAACCAACACGATGAAGCAAAAACATTAAAAGCCATTTAACCAGAGACAGAGCAAGTTCAGGAATCTCGCTCATAATAAATCCACAAGACTGAATGTTAAAACTTCAGACAGAGTCAGCACAGAACATATGAGGAAGGTAGTATATGTAGTATGATCTTATAGAGAAATATACACCACGGTCCCATCCTTCTGTTGCATAAAGAAAACCAGCCAACTCTCTCATACAAGACACAATGATGTGTGCCAAAACTAGGGATGTAGATTGATGCAGTTTTATTGATATTAATGCCATTAACAATTCTGCTCACCGAGCCAATTAATTTATGATTCCTTAATTAATTTCTGCTGATTTTCTTTGTGGAAAGAGTTGGCCTACAATGTCATGATCCTGCTTTTTGTCTTAGTTAAGTTACCCATTTTGTTTCCATCTTTTGTGTCTTGTCTTGTACTTCCTGTTTTATTTTGAAAAGGCACCCATCTTTGTTTGTTTCCATAGGTTTTGCTTCCTGCATGGCGCTGTCACACCTGATCCCTAAAGGTGCGTTCACACCGAACGCGACTTGGGCGACCTTGGCGGCCACTCTCCATGCAGAGTCAATGTATAGCCACAATCAGCCACGACCACACGCGACCAGATCTCACCCGATGCAACAGACGCATTCTTGGCGACTTGGTCGCATCTTTGGAGACATGGGGGCGGCGCCCCTGTTGCTGCAGATGGGAACTCTGGGGTCGCTTTGGACGCAGAGCAGGTCGCCGTGCTCTGTCGCCAAAGTTGAAATATTTGAACTTTTCAGGTAATGTCGCACCGTGAGAGCCAATCAGCGTTGTGTGGGTGAGTGATTGACACCCATGACAGACTGTTTTTATTCCGGTCCACAGAGTGACAATCTATGTCCGTGTGGAGAACAGTTAGTGAGTACATTAGTTCCGCCTAGACGGACTATAGAAAACTTACAGATGATGCTGCTGCAGGGCCATCAGCTGCAGTGTTTGTGGTTGGCAGGTGAGTGAAAAGGATACAGTTGGAATAATGTCATCTAATACCTCCTATTATATGATATATGATATATGATATGATCGCGGGGTGAAACTTGAGCGGGCGTGTCTTCACTGAGCAAAGGCGACGGTGACGAAATGAGCTATGAACAGGCAATAGGACTTGGGTTTGCGATGCGATCTTGGTCGCCAAAGTCGCGTTCGGTGTGAACGCATCTTAAGTGTTCCCTCCCAGCTGTGTCTAATCACCCCCAACCACCTCATGTATTTAGACCTCATGTCTTCCACTGTCTTGTTGTCAGTTTGTCCCTCTCCCTAGTCTTCGTTCCAGCACTCTTTCTTGTCAGGTCTTGCCGGTAAAACCCATTTTGTCATAGATTTTGCCTTTTTTGGATACCTTAGCTTTCTATGATTGATATTCTGTGTACCAAACTTTGCCTGTTTACCCAATAAACCAACTGCCACTGTCAAACTGGCGAAGAATCGAGCATTTGTGTCCTTTCTTGTGCCTTGTTCCTTGACATACAAAGGTTTTCAGAGATAGCAATGTCAAACACATGACACTCTTATGCAGTGAGCAATATTTTTTTTATCAAAAATACAGTTTTGACCACTTCTGCCCCCCGTCTGCCATGATTTTTTAATTCTTTGTCATCGACTTCCGCTGATGAGAGCATGATGTTCTTCATGTGAAAAACAATAGGAAAAAAATGGAAGGAACTGATAAAGGAATTGATAAGCAAAAAGACTAAAAGATATGATTCCTTGAGGAAGTTTTTCAATCAATTCTCAACTGGATTTTTTTTTAATTTCCATTCCTAGCAAAACAAAAACAGAACACAGGGCAGCATGATACACGAGTCCAACATTTTCAGTGAGGAAGCATGCATGTAAGAGTATCACCATAATCAAATACAGCACAAATGTTCCTTGAATCAGCCTCTTCCTTGCAACAATAAAAAAACAGTGTCTGTTACAATATAAAAAAATCAGTTTTACTCTCCGATATTTTTTGTCAGACATCAATATGCTTGCTAAAAGAAAGATTAAGATGAAGTAAAACTTAGGTGTTACTACTTGTATTTGAGTCAAAAGATATAAATCTTGACATAATACCTCCTTATGAGAGCTTTATCTTAATCTTGTTAAATTCTAAGTTACAGTAATAATAAATGAGATGAGCCAACAGCTGCCACAATTTGGCCCTTTGGCGACAAGAACTGAAGTAGTGTGGCCTTAATGGTAACAAAAGTTTGCATCCTTGATGTACGTTTTCTCTACATTTCAGGACTTTCCACCTGAGTAAGACTGTCTTTTAAACACGTGGTTTCAAAAAGAACCAAGTACAAAAATTCAGATATATTTGGTGGGATGAAATAGCATAATTCTACTTTTTTTATGACCTTAAACTGCAGCTAAAGCTTTAAAAAATGCAACATTAGAATCAGTAAGTCAACAGAAGTCCTGTATATTTATATTCTTTAATGGATTTCTTTTTGTTCTTTAACCTCACGCTCCAGTGAACTCCCGCTGACCCACGATCCTTCCCCAGTGGCCTACACCCTGGGGCCCATTTGACGATGCCACCCTTTAACCCCTCGCGCCAGCGTTGATTGAAAAATAACAGTGACCTCCATTTCCACTGCGATTACCGTCATCATTGCTCACAGCACACATTCACAGCGGGCGCAGTACACACCGGCCTTCAGTTTATGAATGATAGATGACACTAGAAGGAGTGAGGAATGATGGGAAGGAGAGGTGAAGGTAATATGGAGGAATATGGGGGAGGCTGGATGGCTTCATCTCAGGAATATGAGCTCACACTTGGGAGAGGAAAGCTGACATGTGGTGGTGTTATTAGAGCTTGTGATAGACGTATATGAATCCACAACTGTATCTCTGCTTGAACTAGTGCTTACCAGAGTGTAAGGGAGATTTATCAGAAATGAAAATGCAGAATTGAAGAGCCTGTGTGTGCGTTTGTATGTGTGGGTACGTCTTGTAGGTAGGTATGTGTACGCAGCAATGAGGTCACACATCAATCCCCGCTCAGACGTCTCATCCTGTCAGCCCGTCAGCTCAGTCGTTGCAGCAATCTCTCTCCGGGTGCAGGAGGTGAGGACCCCGGCTGAGAGGTTTAAAGTCTTATGGGTTCTGTGATGTTGACCTGCAACTGCTACACCCCCTCCAAAGAACTCTGAGCTTGACATGTAGTCTGCTCCCTGTATGTGAGATATACTGTGGAGTGGGCTCTATTTTTAGGAAAGGAAACCAAAGGGACACGCCCAACTTTAGCTGGGAAGTAAGAGAAAAGACGCCACCAATTTCCTGCCAGTGATAAGTAGAGGTGGAGAGAGCTGATTAGAAAGTAGAGAACAGGCAGTGTGATGGAGAAGATAGAAAGAGAAGCTGTATGTGTAACTAATAGAGGAAGAGGTAGGCAAAATATTGCAAAATATTGTCCTTCTGTCAAGGACAAAGTTAATAGAAGGCTGAAGCCTACTGTCTATATTTTAATTACAAAATAAAGAGTTTTGAGGATTCCTGTGCTGCTAAGGCTCACCTCATCACTACTTCACATTGTCTTTAATCATATACACTGCAGTTTCAACATGATTTAATCCAAGTTTGGAGTTGTACAACTGGTTCTAAAGTTGGGGAAGATTTCAGCCCAATGTCCATCACTTATTGTGCCAATATGTGTATCAGTTCAGATTTTACAGAATCAAAGGATACAAGGTACAGACTCCATAACCATATAATAACTATGGAGATGGGTTGTCACAAAAAGAGCTGGCTCCCGGATGAAGACAGGCTCTACCCACACTGTGACACCCAGCAGGTAGAGACAGAGCTCCACTTCTTCAGACTCTGCCCTAAACATCAGGCTGTGAGAGAGGAAGACTTTACCTAGAACACACACAGAGCTTGAGCATACAACTCAGAAAATCATTAATGTCATCTTTCTGTTCAAATATAATATGAAAATGAGGTATTTGCTGCCCAAACAATAATCTAATGGGAAGGGGGGGGTTACAGGCCGCAGAGCAAACTTTCAAAACAGTCTTGGCATCTGCCTGTGACAAGCAGAAAACACATCTGTAGGTGGAGGGTATAAACTGCAACCATTTAAAAATAAACCCCAGGAATTAAAAAACAGTATTTTACTGG
Organism: Cetoscarus ocellatus; assembly: GCA_037902135.1. Lineage (NCBI taxonomy): Eukaryota > Metazoa > Chordata > Actinopteri > Labriformes > Labridae > Cetoscarus > Cetoscarus ocellatus. The sequence continues at coordinate 226,325 of JBAMNC010000313.1, read as the reverse complement.
GCAGTTTTTTGGAAAACACCAAACCCATTTCTTTGTAGCTGAGAGATAACCAAAAGCTATCATGGTTTTCTCCACCCCAAGCCCCTTCTAGCAAAATTAAAAGTATGGAAAATTGATTTTGCTGGACATGTGACCTTTAAGATCCCAGAGGGCCTCAAATTTAAGTGTCTGAAGTTGTAAGATCCTTTAAACCTTGTTCTTGCTGTTTTTCAAAAAAAAAGGAAAAGAAAAGCACTACGAGAGCAGCAGTGGTTTTTCAACAACTCCTGTAAAAGATACAAGATCCAGAATAGTGCCAGGATCCAGACCAAACTCAGCACATACACGGAGGCTATTATCCTGTATGAACACAAAAAGTTTTGGGAACATCACTTAATATTTGGATTTTATATGAATTATTGAATGTCCTCAATGGGATTTCCCATTATAAAGTTCAATGTTTTTTGTGACATCAGTCTGGATTAGATCCAGATGTAATTTGCCTTGATGATAAAGAGATGGATCCCATATTTTCCTGCAAAACTGGAAGCGTTGAGAAATGGCAGAGAAATGATTTTTTAAAACTCCGCCCAATGGGATTTTTTTTTAAATTTGGGAATTTTTTGAATCCAGACCAATATTTGTATCACCACCAAAATTTAATGGCTTCTTCCTTGGACCAAACTACAGTTCTGGTAGAATTTTCATGTAAATCCATCCAGTAGTTTTTCTGTAATCTTGCTAACAGACAAACAAACAAACAGACCCTGGCGAAAACATAACCTCCTTGGCGGAGGTAAAAAACAGAAGTTGTAGGGAATTATGTAAAAGAGATATTCAATGCCTTGAAATTTAGGCATATTACAATACAAATCTTGTTGGGGTCTCTGCTTTGGGGCAGTATCATATCACAAAGTTGATAGAAATATCCAGCTATACCATGCAGTATATACAGAGTCACAACGGTGAATCACAGCCCAATCAAAGGCTCGGTCAGACAGAGTTCTGACATGTTTGATATTCTGGTTTTACAACAGCTTCCACTCTCACAGTCAGAACAACTACGAGCTGATTCCTTAGCTTTTTTTCTTAACTGTGCTGTCAGACTGCATCTGTGATCAACCATGGTAACAGCAAGCATGTCAGTGTGAGGTAAACTCCCCTTGTATCAAATGATATAAAAACAAGCAGGAAAGTATGCACAGCTTCAGCTGGAACTGAAATTTCTTCATGATTTAGTTCCTATTTGTGTTTACTGTTAATGCCATGCATGAGTGCCTCACAGCTGGAGTGTTTTTGTCTGGGTGTGTTTGAGTCAAGAAAAAGAAACTGCTGATAAGGCAGAAGGAACATTCTTGACTCGTCCATCTTCTGACTTTAACAGCATCAGCAGTCAGGCAGTTTACAGTACCTGATCTTTGGGACATGTTGTTTCAGTTGGTTGTGCATTGTACACAATTCAGTCTCACTGTATATGCGGATTTTCCCACAACTGATGTGCCATTGCCTTGGAAACGCACATGAATTTATTGTGACAAGTATGACCTTTACATTAGTACTGTGAATGTGAAAGTCAAGGTCAAAGAAAAAGTTGACAGCAGGATAGATGAAGAGGAGGACAGCAACAGGATACAACAGTGAAAAGAAAGTATGAGACTAAGTGTGACAAAAGGAAACAGCCCATTCTGCATCTGTTCTGTAACGGCATGACAAACCAATCTGAAAATTCTCTGAGAAAAAACAAGAAGTACTGCAAAACTGATGGTACAAATCTGCAGACAATGGCTGAACCACTTTACCATCGCTTCAGCATTTCCTCTTCATGCACATTACTGAAAATTATGTTATCAGAGAGAAACATCTCAACATAATCACTGAGAGCTAATCATTGACGACAGACCTCTGTCTGCCCTTCCTGCACGCTCTAAATCTGATTCTCTGTGTAATCTCATTATTAAACATCTGGCTGTCTCTTCAGCCGCTGCTGTGTGTTCCCAAAGGAGCAGATGGAGCAGCTGTAGTCCCACTGCTGTGTACCTTATGAAGTTTCTCACAAAAACATCTGCACTCCACTGAAGATTAGTCTCAGCAGTACAGAGGAACATGTCTTTCTCCCCCTTGAAGAATAATTGGCAGGAGGTGAGTGTGATGTAGTTTGTGTTAAGATTGCAGGGCGTGTCAGCAGATGTGTGACTAAGGCAGCAATGATTCATTAATAGCTTGGTAACAAGACTACTGCCTGGCTCTTATTAATGCAAAGTTTGACAGAAATCCTGCATAACATCCTTTAGATATTACAATCATGAGAAATGAATGATCATGAGGCAAAATAAACTTTGACATATGAACAACAAATGTCAAATCAGATCATCCTTCAGTCACAGAAGACATTTGTGCTCAGTTTGACAAATATCCCTGAAATCACATCTACTAGTGAGAGATGATCGTTAACTCAAATGACCTTTTACTTATATAAAACTAGAAAAGCACTCGGAGAGCGCAGACCTCTGCCAAGATACAATCCTGGATCATAAAGCACTCTGATATGATGGCTGAGTCTCCGCTCATGTCTGTCAAGGTGGAGAAGTCCTCCGCTGGTATTGCAAGGGAAGCTGGGTAATGTAGTGACGTAGGCCTGAAAAACGTTGACTTGAGTTTGCAAATAACTACAATTCCCATAATGACGTAAAGGGGGCGGAACCCTCACAGCAACCGAGGAGGAATGAATGGGATTTGCCATTATAAACTTCAATGTTTTTTTGTGTGTCAATCTGGATCAGATCCAGATGGAACTGACCGTGATGATAGAGTTATATTATATATATATTATGGTGTAAATTTTGAAGCGAATCGATCAAGTGATATCAAAAATATGATTTTTTAAAATACAGCCCTATGTTAAGTTATAGGGGTGTAATGATCCATCGATCTGGATTGATACATCGATTGGTTAAGCAATGATCCAATCAAATCGATGGAAACTCAAAACATCGATCAACATCGTCATCTTCAACGCCTTTATTTTGAAATTCTCACCGGATATTCGTTTCACCACTTTCGCCCAATGGCACCTCGTTCTTAAGTTTCAACTTTACAGGGCTCTCAAGTCTCACGTATTCAGCGTATGAAACGCGCACCTTTTTGCTCTCTCACACACCACACCCGGTATTTCTCCTGCATGAAAATGTACTGTGTAGCGCCCACCGAGTAACACTGCTATATGCTAACATGTAGCAACAAGCTCTTAGCATCACAGAGTTAAACGGGAGCTTGACATGTCAGCCAATCAGAAAATAGCACTGCTGTATTCGGGTAAGATACGGTCGATCTGACCACAGAAGATGCATGCTGCACACACACGACGGGAGTGATCACATGAGTACAGGAAGTTATCTCATCATTTGATTTTGTAGCGCACTGAATATAAAATTTACTTATTGTATGAAAGGAAAACAGTAAGAGCTTATTCTTATTCTTCCTCCACACCTACCATTAAACAGTGAAGCAAAGTCTAAAAACACCTGACTACTAATTTACCCAATAAAATGTCAAAACTTAGAAATTGCTTTGTATTTCTTTCTTGCTTTAGGTGAAATGTAGCTGATTGTGTTCAATGAGTACACAATATAGTCTTAAATCGATCGAAGGTCCCTGAATCGTATCGTATCGAAATCGAATCGTGGCAGACTTTGTGATATCGGCAAATATCGTATCGTTGTCCAAAGAATCGATATCGTATCGTATCGTCATAAAACTGGTGATTTACACCCCTATTAAGTTATGGGATTTTTCGCAAATTTTGGGAATTTTTTGCATCCAGACAAAATGTAATGGCTTCTTCCTTGGTCCAAACTACACCTTTGGTAAAATTTTCATGTAAATTCATCCAGTAGTTTTTGCATTATCTTGCTAACAGACAAACAAACAGACAGACAGACAGACCCTGGCGAAAACATAACCTCCCTGGCGGAGGTAAAAATAACAGTTCACACTAGATTTACCATGGTCATCTATGCAAAGACTGACAGAGATCCCTCAAAGCAGTAACCTTGCAGTGCAGATGGACCTGCCTGATTTAATGTCTGAAAACAAACAGCTCCATCTTGCCAAGCTCTAATCTACGATTGTGAGCAGCCCGGCCCAATCAGCGTCCGTCAGAGCAGGAAGAGGTGGGAGCTATGAGCCAGGCAACAGGAAGTCACTGCTCGTACAACTTCAGAAGCAGTTTTATCATATCTGGACTACATTACTTTATTAAATTAAAAAAACAACACTACAAACTTCTCTATAGAAAAGACATTTATGCTCCACTTCTGACATGTTTTTGGTGAGAGTTTGTTCTATGTAGTGGTTGGCATTCGGTCCTTTACTCTGCAGCAGTAGTCTGCCTTCAACATTATCTGATCGGCCCGTAGTGAACGCGACTGACAGAACAAATGTCCAATCATCACCTGATATGTTCTTGAAAGGTTCAGCCCATTCCCAAACACTTTCTATGGGCTCTTTCCTGGATGGACTTGTGAGATGTATTGAATAGTTCATCTGGTGTGTCAGGTTATTAAAGCAGGGGTGTCAAACTCAATCTCATAAGGGACCAAAATTTAAAACCCAGTCTGAAATGTGTGCTAAACAGGATCAACGTTTATTGAAAAGTTGATTCTGCTTGTGTTTTAATCACAAATATGATATTTGATAAGCATATTTATAAGCTTAGAAGTCAATATAAAAGCATTGACCAATGCATCCATCCACTGTTCACTGATTGGTTTGTTATTGAAGCAATGGGAGGGGGGTTGGCACATCATTCTTGACCATGATGGTAGCTGTTGCAGTGCATTGTGGGATGTGTAGTATAGTGGTGGGAGTATTATTTAACAGAGGGCCATTAATAACATACATGAAATCATCTACTTTTTTAATTATATTTGGAGCGAGGGCCTTGAATTTGATACGTGTGCCTTAAAGCATTCTTAAGATGTCTAATTCATTAACAAAGAATGAGCATGAGAGAATATGACCTTTAACCCTCTTAATGTAATAAGTTAAATCTTGTGTCACAATGGACAGCTGTGCTTATTTTGAAGAGAATATCTAAAAGCAGTCTTGAGAAATCATACTCCCTTGGGAGCTTATCATGAGTTAGGACATATGACTTCTTAAACCTTTTCAGATCATCCATTTGCCACCTTTGACATTTGTGCAAGGCATCCCTTAAAGCAATCTTGGAATATTGTGTTCACGGGAATCAGACTGGCACACAGACACTTACAGACAGGTGACCAAGCCGAGAACATAATGCCTCCAGGCTAGCTGTCTGTGGAGAGGAGGTTTAATAGAAACATTTAATTGAAAATAAATGTCTGAGTTAATCATTTAACTTAACATTCACTCTGGCTAAGCCACAAGTGAGTCATTAATAACCAAATCTTTGAGGAGAAAAGGAGCAGATGAATCATAGGGCAAACTAGCAGACTGCAGGACTTGTGAAAATGGGCCCTTAATGTTCTGGATCACAACTGAAACCCTCTGATTGGTTAAACTTTTGAACCTGCACACAAATATGCAGAAGAAACAGTCCTGCTTTGATGAAACATGCTGTTGTCTTCCATTTAGCAGCCAGCGTTTCTTGTATAATTTTGTGACAGCCTCCTCTGCAGCAGGCTTTTAATCCTGCAGAGATGGGGCTTGGATCTGGCAGCCATGTTTGGCTACTTTCTCCCTCTATAATCCCATTTTAACTCTTTCGTGCTGAGACAATTTGCACTGTGTATGCCAAGACAACACTTGGCAGCAACATGAGCGAGTGAAAATGTCATTTCTTTGACACATCTCCAGCAGGACAATCAATTTGGCACTTGGGACACGCTGTACCTGTAGAGATGCAGGTAAAAATGACTCCCCCTAACTTAACTGACAGTTTAGTTGAGATTCCAGCCCATATGTGACTTACATATCTACTTTGAGATATTTGAACAACATGATGTCAATGATGATTACCATTGTTACCTTATACATGTATTAAACATATTTCTATTTGATGGCATTTATAAAGCTTACATTACATTTACTTTATTATATAAATAGACAGTAGCTACAACCACAGCTCATGTTTGTTAATTAGCTAAAAATGACCAAAGTTTATGGTGGTTCTAGCTCCAAGTGTAATCAGTTAGTATTCCTCATGAACTTTTGAAAATGATTTTAGATATATAAAACCATATTTGGAGCTTTTAAACCAACACTACGTAGTTTTTCCACCTAAATATAATATTTCTAGAGTCATTGTGATGGTGCATCACCTTACAACAGGATGAATGACACCTCTGTCATGGTCTGAGGGGGTCTGTATCGCCTTCACTGGCACAATGTAACTTCGATGTGGATGGTAGGAACGCTTCCACACTAAAAAACTACACATTTTTAATACTTTGACTGCTTTACGGCATACGTCACTTCCCCCTCGAGGGGAAAGCTAAACATTGGGAAAAGGAGAATATAAAGCAGTTTTTGGATTTTTAAAACAGATTGAATGAACAGAATTTAGTTTAAAGTAAATATGCACTTATTTCCTAATGGAAATAGGGACCTCTGGCTCACACTCCTGCAAAGTGGGTGGCGGTAATGCTCCTCTGACGTTGGATGCCACCCGCCATTAAACTAGAAGAAGAAGAAGAAAGCTAAATTTAGCGTTGTTATCATCAAGCAGCGAAAAACCCGAAGACAAGAAAACTTTCATCGGAGGAGACGAAGAAAGAAAGCAGGAGAGTAACAAGCTAAATGCTCGGACAGGGATAAACATTGGCCCGGCATTCACTTACTGGCGTGAGCTGAAAGACAAGGAGGGATGTCCTACTAATGCTGATTTGGCCCTGTTATTGTTGGACTTGTAAGTAAATGATGATTTATTCGAAAAGAAACATGATCAGACTGTACCTTATCAGTCCACATGGTTTATTTGTCTCTTGGGATGTCCTGTCGGCTCGCTTCTCCTCCCTCTGTATGTCAACAAATGCACGTTGATGTGAGGCGCTCTGTTTTACAACAGTGCAGTTACACTCAACGTCCATAGAGGCCACTAGAGAGCTGAAAGTCGGAATCTTACATAGTGGGGCTTTGAATAGGGGGCGGTTTGTAAAGCGCAAGACACAGGAGTTGGGAGCAAAGCATGGGAGAAGCATACATACGCCAAAGTTGCAGTCCTCATCATTTAAAAGTGCCAAATATTACGTTGCATTTTAATCAAAAATATTTGAGTGTAAAATGACAAGGGCACCATCTAAAATACACCAATGTGTTAGCAAAGTTTTGATACAAACACAATTGTGCATTTTAGAGAGAGCAGAGGCGTTAACTTACAACATTTAGAAATTAAAAACAAGTTTATACCTCATTTTCTGCACCAAGGACTTTTGTTTTGTTACCCAAGTATTCAAAATCATTTTATATAACCGGAAACTTAAAAATTCTGGTTTTGTGACAACTCTGCTTGATTGACTGTTACAGACAAAAGCCCTCAGTACCACCTACACCTGAGTGATCACTCACTTGACACTTCAGCTGGCACTCGGCTCATATCAAGTGTTCACACCTGTGTGGGTGCATGGAGGGTGGCAGCCAGATATGAGTCTTGTAAGCTGAATCAGACTTGGCTGATGAACTGCCTGTAGATGTTCTTCAATTAAGCACTGTGTTTATCAAACTGGCATAGCGTCAACTTTCAATACCCGCCTCCATCAGTGCCACATTTTACCTGGAAACTGCAGATTTATTCATTTCCAGACACAATAAATGTCAGCCTGACATTTATACGCCTCCAGCAAACAAATTTGCTAGGTTGTCATTGTCACCATAATTTAATTGGAAAAATACATTTTGTCATTTAGGAGCTTTGATTTAACCAGAAATATGCCCTTGTAAATAGAACATGTCTTATGCAACGAATTCTTGGTCAAATAATGTCAGAAAGACTGAAGAAAAATGTGACAAGGCCTTTAAAGATGCTGTCATGCTGTACATCACACACCTTTGTATAAAAAGTCTTTTTCTTCTTTTTCTGTATCAAATTAAATGACTTACCATTTTAATGCGCTTTTTAGGCTAAAGCTGCCTCATGACTTTTAATGAATGATCCACCTTTACTTTATTGTTTCCGACTTTTATTGCTCTCAACTTGTCAAACCAAAGTTTCTAATTGCAGCTTCTTGATGTCTTGTGTGAAATAAGGGACAGAAACCTCACACCATTATATACCCTTTGTGGTTAAACTAACTTCCAACACTTCGACTTCACAAGCTCCCTCATATTGCAAACATGTCCAGGAGATGGCTGCTGTGCATGAGCCCAGGCAACAGGTGAGAGACAGACTTTGCACAAGTTGAAGACGTTTTAGTGTTTTTGCATGTGTATCCCATTAATGCCCTCCATTAAATTTACCTCCCTGCACAATGGCCACTCTGCTTATGAGGGTGCTTTTTCTTTATTTGACTAAATCACAGTGGCTCATGCAGTAATACCCTCAAACCAATATCCCTAATGATTTGGCCCTGACAAGGATCCAGGATACAATTTTGGACTGAGCATCTCAGAGGGGGTCACTAAGGCAGGGGACAACGCATATCTACAGCAAAAACTTTTTTTTTGCCACAACAATCATAAAAAATTACCACAAAAGAAACTAGAATACCTTTTCTAAACCCATATTCTTCCACTTCTTCCTAAAGACAGTCGCAATTATTTCAAGTAACTCCAATACCAACTCTATTCCTGTCCAAGTTTTGCCCTCCCAGTCCAACCACAGAGCCTTAGTAAAACATGGGGGTGAACATCCACAGGGGCATCCATACATAGGGCCCTACAAAATCCATGATCACAGAATTGCGGACAAAATCACAAAATTGGATTTTGAAAGCAGAATTCAACATAAACGCTGAATATTACGAAAATGGCCTGCATGTTATGTAAAAGTCTTTTCGGAATAAAAATGAATGTATCTCTCGCTAAAATGCTCCGTGGGGGTCACTAAGGCTGGTGACAATGCACGCTTCACTTCCCCTCCCCCTCCTCTTCCACTCGTTAACAATGCAAACTTGTTGAAGTGGCAGCCCTCAGACACCGGCTAAGTTGGCAGAGAAGCTACGAAACTCCCGGCTAACCCCAAAGTACATTATGTGTCAGGCGATCAAATGTTCTGCAAAATTTGTCAACATACTGTTGACTGGACCCGTGAAGATACATGTGAGGACCACCTGAAGAGCGAGTGTCCATATTTTATATATTTTAAATTTGCGTAAAATAATAAAAACCAAATTCTCAAAAAATTAAAACTAAAAACTAAAAAAAAAAAAGAAAAAAAAAAAATGGAATGTGGGAAAAACTAAAATGCAATTTGGGAAAAAATAACATGGATTTTATAGGGCCCTACATATATGCCTTATACCCAGTTTTATTCCAGTAACAAAATCACGACCAACTCAAAAACGCTCCACAACCCACTTGGGTCCAGAACCACTGCTCTAGAGCTCCTATGACTGAAGCAAGAATTTAAAAATGGTAAGTGGGTCCACAAACACTAAAACCACTGTCTTGAGGACTGCTAACAGACTTCCACAGATCTTTAACCCACTGCATCCAACTCCTCTTCATCCTGCTGCCTGTGGAATAAAGGGGAGCTGAATATGCTAACCAGGCGAAAGAGCTGGCGTCAGGATTTCACTTCATCGCTGACAGGCTTAATGAAGCGCACAGGGAGGGGACGGTCGGGGACATTTACTGGCTGACAGGCAGGGCGGCTGCATGAAGCGCACAGAGAGACAGATAGAGAGAGAGGACTGCTGATGAAGCAAGAGGGGCTGAAGAGGGGCTGTGGAGGTCTGGCAGCTCCAGCATCATCCATGCCCCCTGTGCCACCATATCTGTCTGTAGAGTGTGTCAATGTGTCATTGTGCAAGCTGCAACATTAATGGAGCAACTGTAAAATGACACCCTGATCAACAATATTCATCATTTTTGTGGAGCAGGAAGCTCCATTAAAAGCCCTACATGGACAACATTCACTCCCATGGCAACTTATTATCACTGTATGGGTAACAAAACATAATCATAACAAACTCATCACCCTAGGTTAATCTCAAACAAATAAACTGTTTTCAAAGCTATATGAATACTGCCACAGAGATTCTGAGTACTGTCTAGTGGAGGAGAAAACCCTCCAAATGTTCAACAATAAAAACCTTACAGGGAGGGGATGTGACCTGCAAACGACCATGTGTTTTTTAATGAGGAACATCTGTCACACGGTGATGCCACAGCAAGATTGGTGTTACTGATTACACAGGACATTCAGCAATCTTAAGCAACAGCTGTGTCATCATATGTTTGAGCATCAAGTTAATATGGATTTAAGCAGATGACAACCCATATACCTCTGCGTGGATGAAAACAGAGAGGTAACACCTGTCTGGATTTATTTAACAATTAGTCTTCCTCGCATCATCAGATAGTCCATGAAAGTTATCTGCATCATGCAGATAACTTTCATGGACTATCATTCTCCCATATTCCACTCAGTCTTAATAAATTAAGTTCTGCATAAAAATGGCACATCCAGACATGACGGACTGATGCACATTAATGTTTGCCAGTAAAATAACTTGAAACATAATGTCTCTGGCCTCAGCTGTCACCATTATGGAGGCAATGTAAAGGCTCTATTACACAGAGGTGGTGGTATATTTACTACATACGATACATTGTAAATGTGATAAATTTAAAATACGAATAAGTGAACTTTATAGAAAACAATACTACAGTTTCACAATGGGATGAATGTGCCATTGCTAACAGCTATTAGATTTTCTTTTCCACAATGAAATCTGTTGTAGAGAAGGAGAATTTAATCCCTGCCTGTTTCAACATGGGCAAGAATTCTGTTCTGGGCATCCCCTCAAATATGAAAACATATTTAGACACAACATTTCCTTCAAAACAAAGCTTGATGGATAGCTGGTTGAACTCAGTCTAAGGGCAGGAAGGCCATGAACAGAGGCTACAGTATTGGCCCACCTGAACGCAAGTATATTTACATGTTCTGATGCTATTAGGTGAATGTTATAACTCACTCTCTCACCATTTTTTTATGTCTCTCTTAAGCTGAGCAATCAACAAACCCTTATTCCAATGGAGCTGGGACACTGTGTAAGACAAATAAACACCATACAATGAATCGCAAATCATTCCTATATTCGATTGAATATGTTACGAAGATATGATAGGTAATGTCTAAACTGATGAACTTCAGTGTTTCTTCTTGTTTTTGCAAATGAATGAATTGGCTGCATTGATACAGCGAATTTGATGCCTGCAACACTTTTCAAAGAAAGCTGTGATAGAAATAACAACAGACTGAGAAAGTCAAGAAATGCTCAAAAAACACCTGTTTGAAACATTCTACAGGTAAACAAGTTAATTTAAACAGGTGACTGTCATAATTGTGTAAAAAATGAGCATCCCTGAAAAGCTATGTCAATCACAAGCAACCATAGGGTGAAGATCATGACTTTGTGAACAGCTGTGTCAGCAAAAAGTCCAACAGTTTAAGGGCAATGTTTCTTAACAAATGCAAGGAATTTATGGATTCCATCATCTACAGTAATATCATCAAAAGATTCATAAATTCTAGAGATTATATACTTACATCAACAGCCAAAAACGCAGCCAGCTTTTCTTTGCCCAAGCTCATCTGAGACGGACTGACACAAAGAGGAGTGTGATATGGTCTGGCAAGTTCACACTTTTAACTGTTTTTGGAAATCATGGACATCATGTCCTCAGGGCTGAAGAGGATAAGGACTATCCAAATAGCTATCACAGCACAGTTCAAATGCATCAGTGGTGGTATGAGGGTGTGTTAGTGCCCATGGCATGGGTATCATGCAAATCTGTGAAGACACCATGAATACTAAAAGGTACATACAGGTTTTGGTGCAACATATGTTGCCAGTCAAGCAACTTGCTTTTCAGGGACATCCCTGCTTATTACAGCATACAATGCCAAGCCACTTTCTGTGCAAGTTAGAGCAGCATGGCTTTAGAGTAAAAGTGTGCAGGTCCTAGACTGGCCTGTCTGTTGTCCAGACCTGTCTCTATTGAAAATGTGTGGCACATTATGAAGCCCAAAATACAACAACGGAGACCTGGGACTGCTGAGTTGTAAATCAAGCAAGAATCAGAAAGAATTGCACTTACAAAGTTTCAACAATTGGTGTCCTCTGTTTCCAAATGCTTACTGAGTGTTGCTAAAAGGAAAGGATGTAACATATGTCCCAGCTTTTTTGGAACATGGTCCAGGCATCAGATTCTAAATGAATATTTGCAAAAACAACAATAAGGTTTATAAGTTCAAACATTAAATATCTTTTCTTTTTAGTGTTTCTAATTGAATATAGGCTGCAAAGGATTTGCAAATGATCATGTTCAGTTTTTATTTACCTTTTGAAATGGTTGCCTTTGAGCATTAGTTATGTTTTTGGTATATGGATGGTACCTGAGAGATGTGGTTGATGGAGGACTCCATGCGTCGTAGTTGCGAGGCCTGGATGTCCAGCAGCTGCAGCACATTGTTAGCTAAGGCATTGATCTGGTAGGCCACACTGGCCAGAGACTGGGTGGTGTAGGCCTTGGTCTCTTCCAGGGCCTTCTTCTTGTCTTGAGCCTGGCAGAGTGAGAGAGAGGGAACACAAGTCAGAAAATCTGTAGAAGGATGCGTGGGTGGGAGAAATGGAGAAGTTGGCAGAGGGAAGTACGGTAATCGACAGAACACTGGAACAGAGGAAATGCTGCCGTCTCATTGTTACTCTTCTCTCAGTAGTGTGAGCAGAGAGTGAACTACATTTGACAGTAGCTTTCATACTCGTCTGTTTCTAAACTGCAAAGCCATGCTAAGTTCTGCAGACCAGTGAACAAGTGTAAATGATTCTTGGAGGGGATGAGACTTTGAGGATTTAGAGCCGGCTGGAAATGGGCAACATAACTTCTAAATAACTCAGAGGGACAACATGGGACAGGTGCATGGTGGGAGCTGAGCCCTGTGAGTAGGAATGCCAAGACATTGCTTAGGGTCCCAAATCTCCCAACAGGCTGTGCAAACCATCTGCTTCTGGATGCCTTTAAATAGCAAAGGGACTGAATGAACATATTTATAGATTGGAAACAAACACAGACAATACGACTGCACAGAGAAATGCTCCAACAGGGGACTGCCAATCTAATGTGGGGAACCAAAGGCTGTTTTAAAGTATTCATTTTCAGTACAAGTGTTGTTATTAAACCATTGATAAACTCCAAGTGAAGAGAAGAAAGTAAGAGGACTGACAAAAAAACACAATTTAAATGTTTAAGGTGAAGAAATATAATCAAATCCATCCCTCCATCCATCAATTATCTTAACTGCTCATCCCTATTTGGGTCAAAAGGGCTGGAGCCTTTCCCAGCTAACACTAGGTAAGAGGATGGTTAGACCCAGGACTGATCCCAAGCCAATCACAGGACTGACACATATAGACTAGGCCTCGGTTCATGATGCGTATGAAAGCCATTTGAACCAAATAAGGACTAAACAAGGGAAGCAAGTCAAGAGGCAGTGAGTTATGGCTTGAATTTGGCCAAATGTCACAACAGCAAGAAAGCTAGCCTAGCGTTCACTGACAATATCAAGCAGAGTACAGATAGCTTTAGCATTGCTAGCATTGCTAGGACTGCCAGCACCGAAAGCCTTCAGTCCTCTTAACAGATAAATGTCTACAAGTCTGTGTGGAATATGGTTACACATCACTCCAATCGACGTGCAAGTGCCACCTGATGCACCCTAGATGCAGCTTAGTCTTAATTTTATGGCACAGAATGCTTCTGAACTGCTTTGAGCAAAACTTTGATGTTTATTTCCAGATCATGGTGCAATAATATATCGGATGGCAGGAGCCGCAGTTTAAGCCAAACTAGTGGAGGGGGTTATACAATTGGACAGGCTTTGGCGCACCTGACAAGAGCAGAGTGAAAGAAAACCAAGCCAAATAAAAAATTTAACAATCTTACAACTTCACCCTCAGACCTACCCAAGTCCTCCAAACTTTAGGTGTGAAAGTGACCATAGTATTGCTGTTTAACACTTTCAGCTGCAACAAGTTGAAAGAAATCCAGAAAACTTTTTCTCCTCTAAACTGGCCCAAATAAAGGATATCTCACTGCCTGCCTTGACCTCATCTGACTGTGTCAGAAAGTGTGAGAACAGGGCCATTAGACCACAAAACTTTGCCTTGATGAACTAAAAAAGGTTGTTCCTCATTTATAGTGATAAATTCAGACTGTTGTGGTTTGTGTATTGCAAAGGCTCATATCACACTAAGGATGAAATTGAAATCAATTGCGCAGCCATGATATAGACGAACAACCGTTCACACATGCTCTTCTCTAAAGGCAACTTAGAGAAACCAGGGTATGAGGAAAAAACCCATGCATGCACTCGGAGAACATACTTGTGAGCTGCATAAACTGATCATCAAACTATAGGGTATGTTGTCTATCTAGCTGTCACAGAACCATATTCTATAAACTTTGATACAATAAGTAGCAGTAAAATTCAAAAGAACATTAAATACTTCATTACCAAGGTAAGGACAATTTCAAGTCCCGAGCATTCAATATTAGAAGACTTCTTATTAGAAAGTAATAAAGTATTAGAAATGCAGACAAACTCCTGCACACTGTCCAAACTGCACAAAACACTGACCAAAACCTTTTGTCATAATTTATTTAGAATGATAATATTTTGCCTTAAGTTGGGTGTATACATTGGATTTAGATGACTGAATAAGTATGTTCACAGTCACTAATCTTCCAAAAAATGTGCCAGTTTTCATAAACTAAATACCCCTGATCCACCTTTACTCTCAGTCTGTCTGAAATGCTCAGTTAAAGCTCATCAAGAACCCCTATCCAAAGTGGCCCAGCCTGTTCTGATTGGTTGACCCCTTTACTCTGCAATGACTGGTCAGCTCAGCATTGTGGAGCGCCATGATTTCAACAGCTCTGCATTCTGCCCACAGTCTCTGCTCAGCACTTGGTCAGACATAAAACTAGTAAGTCTATTCAGGGGGGCTAGGGGAACCAGCCATTTCAGGCAGCTATTGGCCCTGATGCCAAAGAATTTTTGTCTAGTACACAGAAGAACTCTTATCATCAGGAGGAGACCTGTTAAATGCACCAAGGAGCATAGAGAACTTTGAAAAGTATAATACAACATCTTCAAAACATTTGATACCAAAATATATTTTAAAAATATTTAATAGAATAAGGTGTAAAAGGCTTCCGCAAACCTTACACAGCATATCACAGCTGAAGTGGCCATGGATTATTTCTTTCAGTAAACTTTTGAAAGATTTGCAAATCACCTATTGCATTATTTACAGTACACAATGTTGCATGAAGCAAGATGAATCTGTACTTTAACATGTTGCATCACATCACTCTTAAATGTTTAGTAAAAAGTCCTAGAGTGATTTTTTGTGCTTTAAGGTTTGAAAGAGACAAAATGAGCCCCACTGTCATTTCTCATATGTTGATCATGGACAGACTGAAGAAACAAGGGCTGTTTACTAGAACTTGAGTTTCTTGTGGTGGGCAGTATCACAGTTTTGGTTCTATTCTAGATATGGCTCAAGAATATAGAGAAACCTAGGTGTTAGTTTCGAACATTTTATGTACTAGTATGGCAGCTTCTGATCATTGCACCTTATTTGAACAGCACTGTTAAACGCCAACCTCACACAACTTGATATGTTGTATTAACCTCATCTACATCTTTTATTGTACCATGTCACAGACATCTTGGTGTTTATTTATGTTTGTATGTTTTCCAGTTGTTCTTTTTATATGTATTGTCACATTTAAACTGAGTAGGCCCCAGGAAGAAAAGCTGCTGCTATGCAAAAGCTAATGGGGATCTGAATAAACTAAAACCAAAATTAAAAACTACAGAAACAGGATAAGGGAGTGAAAACAAAAAATGAACATGTCCGTGTATCTGACTGCCATAAGCTAGTCACTGCAAGCACATAGGAAACCAAACAGGAACAATGGGCAAAGATATGCAGTCATAACTGGTGGTACAGGGGTGTAATGATGACGTGCACTGATTTCCAGTAGACAGAAAACGTCTAGATGAGTGGGGCATCTTACAACCATGAGGCCAGAGGAAACAACAAACTGAGAACAAATGTTCTCCTTGTTGCTCCAAGTAAACAAGGGACATGAAAGTTATTGAAATGTATCTGCTCTGAGGCTGGAGGCCATATTATTTTAAGAGTGGGTGAATATACACAAAGCAGGCAGCAGAAAATAGCCAAGCTTCAACCAACATCAAAAAATGTGGGTTAAGTAATGTGGCAAAAAAAAGACACACAAATTTGTTTTTGAAAAAGTACAGGCTATATAATATATAATACATAATGGGTCGTAGTTGAAGCTTAAATCTAAAGGAACAGATAACATTTTTTATAACAACTTCTGCAAAAAGCTGAATATCAGTTCTTCAAAATAAGAAATTATTTCTTTAGTCATACAGCTGTAAGTTTAATTTGTTCCCGGCCTTTAAGCTGTTCAGTCAGCATGCTTCAGGCATCCTGTTTCAGTTCAAAGCTCAAATGAAATACCCCATAAATTCTGTTGGTGGTACAAACTTCAGCTTTGATTAAACAGCTATGACCAAACAATAATTTGCTATGCCTGAATGGTAGCAGAAGGCAAACGGCCAACAGACCATGACACCACTTTAGAACAGAAACACCAGCCAACCTTCAACCGTGCAAAATCCACCTGCTGCTCCTTTATCTGATGCAGATGTCTGGGGGCTGTGTGAGGGCTTCAGGCTAGATGACACAAACTTATCTTAGAACCCAAGCTTGACAAACATGGGGTGAATAAAACAAAAAACTGCTGGCTGACTTAGAAGAACTACAGAGGCTGGAACGGGCACTTACACCTGAAATTTAGGATGGGCTCTCTCAAGGGCTCTCATCAACAAAAAATTTAAACAAACTGGAAAGCAATCGGCACTCACAAAGGTAGCTCACATATTGCTGTGACATTAATAAGCAATAGTTCCAGGATGAAGGTACCATCGTAATATGATTCCTTGACCCTGAAACCCACACCTGGCACTCAGAATCATGCTGATATCAATATTAGTTAGACAGTTAATGAGTAAAAACGATTGTTTGCTAATGGCGGTTATATGGATCACCACCAAAATTGAATCATTTTTAAGTTGGGCCATTACCAGGATCTCCTGAAAATTTCAGCAAAATACGTCCAGTCGTTTTTGCATAATCTTGCTAACTAACAACAAACAAACAAACAAACATACACCAGCAAAAATATAGCCTCCTTAGCTGAGGTAATAAAACATAAGGAGGTCAGAGTGGTGCAGTGATGACTTATTTTGTGTTGTTGAAATCTTGTTCAAGAATTTTCTCCCTATCAAATGAAGTGATCAAGATGGTCCTCATGGCTGTGGCTATGGTGTATGTATTATTGTTTATGAAATGATCAGTAATGCTTGCATGAGGGTCCCCAGTCATTTTTGTAGTCCTTGTTAGCAGTTTTATTATAACCATCCTTTTAAAAATACAATAACGTTTTAGAATTCAGAAGGGCCCATGTGTGTTTTGGCTACATCTTACTGCTGCCACGTCTCTGCCTATCCATGAATTTAATCTCAATAAAGAGCTTGACTAAAATGTTTAGGAAAAACTACAGTAAATCCCTCAACAAGTGACCTGATTTATTAAATAACTTCAGAATAAAAGCAATCAATTAGAACATGGAGAGTTTCTCGAAATGAGCTTTCACTCTGAAAAACAGGAAGTGTGAGTGAATGGTTTCCATCTTGTTCCTGACATATTTATCACTATGGACAAATATATCAGCTAAATTAAAGTACATATGGAAATGTGAGACGCATGTGAGATGAGCTGCTCATGCTGGGAATCTGAAAGCTCTAACTTGTTAGAAAAAGGTGTGGGCATGCAAAAGCATGGGGGTATTGGGTGATACTAATGGATAACTTAGATAGAAATGTCATCCTTCAATCCAAGACCGTGAGAGTGAATGGGTGTAAGGTCAGAAAAGAGATATACAAGCTCAAGTCCATTTACCATTTACAGATGGATGGGCAAACTGATGGACAACCCAAAAACATGCCTTTGGCCCTGGCCATCACAGCTATACAGACAATAAATGAGTTAAACCTGGGATAAAATCATATCTCTAAGAAGTCTAAATCATCCTGCACAGACGGACTTTAATTCCCTACAATATGTTTATCATTTTGTAACTCTTGCACTAGCTCCCCCGCGCTGAGATAGTATGTTAAATATAGAGCCTATAAAAGGATTTGGAACATATTTATCTAAGCACCAGACCCAATTTCAACAAAGCACCTAATAAAGACTTCTGAGAGTGTGTCATACAGAGCCTGAGGTCTGATCGTGAAATACAATGAACCTCATGAGTCATAAATGAAACAGCAATGAGTCACAGGGGTACCATGAGTAACTGGGGGAGGACTCCAGCGGGTCAACATCAGGGAAATGTTAAGTTGATTCATGGGCTTTTATCTAACACCCCTGACTTCACACAATGAAGAGTTGTGAGGCCACAGCCCTTAAAGGGATAATTTGTTTTGTTTGGAGTTTTTTGGGTGGGTTGTATGAGGTATTCGCCAATGGTAAGTGTAATAGATACAACAGATACCAGTCAGATCCCATCTGCTTCAGATGGGTTCATTTTTGATATCAGTATCTGCCGATATCAGCCTCAAAAGTTAAGTATCAGTATCGACCAATATTGAATTTTTTTCCCTATATTTACAGCCAATATATCAGCCACACATATCAGCTGTATATCGGCTGAAATATTGGCAAGTTACACAAATGTACAATATTAATGCCCCTTCTCATCAATGCATGGGTACATTTGAAAATCAAAGATTTCATTTTTGCAAGAGTTAAATACTGTTTTTCTTGTTTTACATCTGTTCCTCGCAAAAATATACTGTAACACTGAAAGAAACAAGTCCATTTTTGGTAAGTACAGAGAATGTGCTCTTGACCAGAAATATCAGTATCGGCAATAATTAATTAAAAAATATCACCATATGGGATATCAGCAAAAATCCAATATTGTGCATCCCTAGTTCATTTAAGCCTGGCTCACACTACAGGATTCTCGGCCCGATTTAACCCAGATTCAGCCCTCCCGACAATCGGGGAAGAAATCTGGTCGGGGACCAAAATCGGCCCAGATGTTCGACCAAGATTATCTTCTAGTGTGAGCGGGTGACAGATCAATCTTAAGCCCCACGATCGTCTCACAGACTCGTCGGAGCTGCCCCGATAATTTTCAAACATGTTTGATATTTATCTGGATGATTACGCAACTCGTATTCACTGAGGATGACAGTAGCCAATCAGAGAGAGCCGCCTACGATGACCGGAAATGACCGCGAGACAGGAGTTATCAGAGGCAAGAATGGCGAGCACAAAGAGCGTACCGGTGAGATGGATAGCGGAGATGGAGGACAGTCTTGTCATCCTGTGGCAAGACCACAAATGTTTGTACAACGTTTCATGCAGAGACCATCACAACCGATGTGAAAAGGACAAGCGTTGGAGAGAAATTGCATCCGCATTAAATATTCCAGGTGAGATAATAATGTGGCAGAGTGCCGCAGGTAATCACCCCAGCGCTGATATCCAGGACAACAGCTCTCGCTCTCATGTGATATTGCTTGTATACATCAGTTATACAAGCGCATTTTACTTGTTAACAGTAATAAGCGAGAAGGAATAATGATTTGTTTGTTTAACTGCCGCACTAGTACTAGAACTTCCATATTTTGTCTCAACGTGATCCTACGTCATCTCCTTGGTGAGATGACGTAGGATCATGTTGAGCGTCTCTCTGGTCCGATAGTCTTGATGAAATCCTGTAGTGTGCGCTGGTCACGATTTTCAAATCTTGTAGTGTGTGTGTGCTTAAGATTTAAGAGAAGATAATCTGTCAAGATTCTCTTTATGTGTGTGATACAACCCGATTTCAGAATCTTATAAGATTTTTAAAATCCTGTATTGTGAGCCAGGCTTTACTCAACACAATTCAGTGAACAGGAATAAGAGGAACAGTATCAGGGTAATGGATAAAGATCAAAAGCAGTTTTTAAATACATACAGCAACGAACAAGACATCAGTAAAGTAGCTTACTTTACGAGAGAGTACCGTTATGTAGTGATGTTTTTTGACTTTTGTATGTTTAAATGTTTGCAAGTATCTTGAATACATACAGTTGTTTAATAGTAACATTTGTTCATCTTTCTTACAGTCTAATACGATAACAGTCGTAATTTTTGTTGTCATGATAGAATTGTTTTTACTTGAGATGCATCAATGCACCAAACAGGAATGCTGTTTTAGAAACTGGTGGTTTCAACAAGCAACAAAAAAGCTGAACTGACTGATGGGCCTGTAGTTGAAGTACTTTTCCTTAAAAAATAGGCAATTTGCAGATGAGAACATCTATAAATCCTTCTTTGTATTATTTGTGAATATTTATTGGTAAACAGTTTAGATTTGGAACTACAAACTGGATCATTAAGAGTACAATTTTTCTTTTAAGATCCCAAAGAGCCTTGGCAGTAAAGACCTATTTGTATCCCAAAAGGAGCACTGTGTTCATTTTTCAGCATAACTACAGAAACTCATTCAAAGAGATGCTATTTTAGTAAACAAAGGCCTTCAGCAAGGTGCCATCAAAGCTGCTTTTATGCAACGAATCATGGTGAGACTGACATTTTATTCAAATGGCTTGTTTCAAATACCCTGTCCAAAAATAAACAATCATTTTTGTCCCTGAGATTGGACTTACAAATCAGGGGCTGCCCTGCTGTGTGCTGTTTTGTGACATTTGCTTTTCAGCTGATTGTATGAATATCAAACCTGTGTTACAAAATGCTACCCCACAGGATTATGTAGATCTGTGTCATGGCATGAAAACCAGGTATTACGTTAGGTCTACTATAGCAGTTTGACACCACTGAGATTTAATCATAAAAAATGTAAACTGTTTTTGGAATATGAGCTGAGACTATACAGCACAAAATCTGACTTTTTGCTGTTTGGCCTCCTCTCGGCCCTCTTAGTGTCGATTCCCTGATGTGTTGGGGGGCTGTATTTATATGCATGCAGCTAATGTTTTTTAATGTCCCTGAAGTAATCATTATTCAGGAGAAGTCGCATACATGCATCTTCATATTACAGCCAGAATTCTCCATACTGCGGCAGAAAGTCACAGCACAGATCTGTGAATCAGCACTGAGTCGGATGAAAAGCTTCAAACTGCCTCAAAATGCAGCAAGAAAGAATCTGAGGCATTTATAGATGATATGGTATGCCGTCTGTAGTATCATCAAAGATAATCAACTCTAGCTACGCTGCGATGTACTGATAGTAAGATTTTTTTTTTCAATCACAATTAAACCAGATAAAGCTTTAATGTCTTCCAATCATCTGGTCCATTGTGCATGAAAGTGTTCATTAGTGCAGTTAATCAATGCGACACAAAATGGTGACACATTTTATCCCATGCTACAAAGCTATACTTACATGAGCTGATGGAGGAACTGATAAGTGGCAAATGTTAATCAAAGGCTATGATCAAAACCAACCAAGCAATATTTTTTTTTCAATATTTCAAGCCCCTGTTATGATAAATTGACTTGAGCTTTTTATGGCCTTTCTTGTTGTCTAACCACTGAAAATGCTTTTACACCACAGGTTGCAATAACTCATTCATACCACATTTACACACTAATAGTTAGAGGTGGGAATCACCAGTTGCTACATGATACAATATTATCACTAGCATTGAGTCTGTTTTATTGATTCTCCGAGTAAAGTGATACTTACCACTGCAATATGAATGAATGAATGAACTTTATTTAACTAGAAAAACCTCATTGAGATTAAAAATCTCATTTGCAAGAGTGTCCTGGCCAAGACAGGCAGCAGCACATTTTCAAAATTGTAGACATAAAACAATTACAGACACAGATACAGACATATCAACCAATCAACTCAGAGTCACAGAGCAGAAATTCATCAGTTGAAGCATCTGCAGCCTGCTTCATCATCCTCCAGTGCCTTTAATCTGCACTTAAAAAGATTTAAAGAAGCCAGCTCTCCGAGACCCAATTTTTCTTGTAGCAGATTCCAGTCTGCAGGAGCAGCATATCTGAAAATTTACCCATTTCAAGATGAAATTTGGGGACAGAGAGCAAAAATATATTGCTCTACATGAGCTTTTCTTGACCACATTTGAATTCAAAAAGACCAAATTCTGTTAAATCGAACAAGAAACATATTTTAGTATATTCATGCCCCTTTAGTTTTACTATAAACAGGAGGAAAACTCACAGACTAATGTCCATGCCTTCCAGTTTAATTCAACCTGCTCTGCTGTGTTCAGCCTCTCTTCGACTTTAACTTCACTCCTCTGTAGAGGAGATCTAAAACAAGAGGTTAAAAAGTGGTGTTATATGTTGGAATTGTAGTGCTAGCTTTTAAGTTCAACCGCCATAACAGCTTAAAGGTAGCTTTATACTTCACCTATTATGTTTAAGCATGAAAAATCGTGAGTTAGGTTCATTCATGAAGGTAATCATGACAAAATGTGCAAGTTTCATAAACTTTTGCTCACCACAGACACCCCATCATAAGCAATGATCCTAACACAAAATCAAAAATCCAATTCCATCTTTTCTTTATTGTATCCACTGTCTCTCTACACTTTCAGAAAAGGTAAAAAAAAAAAAAAAAAAAAAAAGTCCAAAAACATAAAATGCTTTTGTAAAGAAGCAACAGATGGCTGTGTCTTTTTTTCTCCCACATAGATCATTTCTATACATTATGTGCTGGCACCTGCTTGTGAGTGTAGACGGTTTGGGGAGGTCTCCCAGTCTTAAGTCTGTTTCTTGGTATGTGGACAGATTAGATGTTCCACAACCTTTACTTCTATAATATGTTTGCAAAACTATGCAAAAAAGGGTTCATTGATTGTACATTTAGAGTTTTATGTCATTTTGCTCCCTGAGGTAAATTTTAACCTCATATAGAGGTCATGTTTACTTCCTGTTCTGGTTGCTCAGCAGGTGTTTATGGTTGTTACATACTGTGAATGATCACTACACGTAAGTAAAGACTGTTGGTATTTAGTTAATTTACCTAGGGAAGATCTTGTAGATCAAAATTGTGCCCTGGGTGCTGAACTGGGTGCACTGTTTTCCTCATGTTAAAAAAATGGCTGCCCTTCTATTCTTTTGTTTAAGCTATATTTTAAACACAAACACTTTACATCAGGATAAATAGAGCAGGAGAAGACTCTTGCTCTGAGACACTCAAATCATTTCCTCTTTAATATCTCTTACCTCGCATTAAGTGCATTGAGCCAGAAGAAACTTGATCCTTGTATTCATCTCTGGACAACACTTAGAAAGTTGTGTTTTATCATCATATCTGAATGTTTTTAATTTATGAAGTGGTATAATTTTGTGTTGGCTGACAGCCTAACCTACTGTCTCCTGTTTTTGTATGTGTGTCTGAATTAGGCTTTTAATTTTAATAGTGAGCTAGTTTGCATGTTAAGTGTTCTCCAACTTTATAGCTTTTCTTTCTCTTGGTGTTCCCTTTTTTCCCTCCATTTTGTTGTTTCCACCATTTTCTTCTTTACTCTATTTTGTTTTCCCTTTTCCTCCCATTGTATATTATTCTGTTTTCATCCACCACATTTCCCCTCTTGTTTTCTCCTTGTTTTTTTGCATCCGTCTCTATTTTAGTTTAATAAACGCCCTGTAGAAATAACGCCTGAGACATGTTTCTGCCATTTATTTAATGTTATTGCTATTTTCACCTTGTAGGTGACAAACGTGGCTTCACTGGTCCTTTTACACAAGCAGTGATATTAACAAGAGAATTCAGGTACTTTTGTTTGAAAAAATGTCTTGTCATAAATAATCACAACCTTTGGTTTTGAGTTAGAACTAGAGTTTACAGACACAATTAAAGCCAATTATAGCCAAATTTTGTCGGAAATTAGCCAGAGCACTCATTAAAACCTTAAAATAGACAGTCTGTTGGAGTACTCACAGTCAGTAACTTGTAAAAGTGCAAGTAACAGATGTATTGGCTTTAGCGTCTACTGTACATTGCAGGATTTTACCACAAAGGTTGAGTACGGATCAAACTCAAGTGACTGTTTTGTTAATATGTCTTTACTAAAACAGATATGGTACTTGTTGTTCTGGTGTACCTCTGTCCTCTGGTTGTGTCTTTGAGCTAGGAAGATCTTATGTAGTGAGTCCTTTAAAGCAGCAGTCTTCACCCTTTTTGTACTTTTTTGTACAGCAGGAGACACGACCAGCATGGACAACCATTTAGGCCCACTCTTAGCAGAGGCATTTTAATAACTGTGACATGAAACCAGGTGCACTGTGTGATATTTAGGGTTTTGTTTGCACCAGAAAACTGTCTCCTCATCTCTACTCATCATTCTCAGTGCTTCACTCACCCAACATTTCAGACAAATCTGTTCATAACGATATATCTTTTATTTACGCTCTATTTCAGTATTTTGGGTCATTTTTACCTCTGCGAAGGAGGTTATGTTAAGCTTGTGATTGCTGGTCGGTCTGCAAACACGATATTACTACCTCAATGCTGGACAACAAAGCCTCTTCGCACTCCACTTACTCTGGTGCTCTGTATTCTGGTGTGTATTGTGTGTTAGGTTTTATTTTAGGTTAATGCTGTAAATATTATCATTATATTTTTACTTAGATTCTACTAGTTTTAGATTATGTTAGCGTTGTAAATATTATTATGTTTTGTTATTGAGATTCTATTTTCAGGTTAATGCTGTAAATATTATCCTTATTATTTTTGTTAGATTTTACTAGCCTTAGATTATGGTAGTGCTGTAATCATCTTATTCTGAATTTTAACCACCTATTTATTTCTTTTATATTAATTTATGGCTAATACTGGGACCTCAGTAACTAGTTTTGTTCTTTTCTCATGTAAATTCAGACTGGAATGACAAATATAACTCCTCTGAATCCTTTGAAAAGCAGGATTGCTCATTCTCAATGGACTTTGCTGAAATTTTCAGGGACTGTTAGTCATGGCACAAGAACATAGTGAATCAATTTTAGTGGTGATATGAATTCAGATTCATGATTTTTTTTTTACAGATTTTTTAATATTTAGCAGTCGGCAGTTTTCACATATTTGCTAATAATTTGGCTTAATATGTGAGAAATGCCTTGGCTGAGTTTTGTGCTCTCTGAAGAGGATATTTACCCTACCTCAGGTGTGTGGCACTGGTTTGAGAAAAAAAAAAAAAGCCAAAGAACACTACTCAGCTATTTAGCGCTGTAGGAGTGTTTGGTACAGGCTATGCATGTCAACAGAGAGTGAAAAGCATGCTGTCAGGTGTCTGCGTAGATGCACTGTGTGTACTTTAGTGTGTCAATAGTATGAGGTGACAGGTGACAGTGGCTCTCTCTACACCTCTTCAGTCATGAAGCCATTCTGTGTCCATTGAAACACAGTCCCTACACCTGTAATTATTAAAAGAAAGTTAAGAGAGAATAAATAAAAATCTTTAGTGCTTCAAATTTGTGTCAAAAATGATCCCAGTAAAAATCTCAAAGTCACCAAATTTAAAATTAATGCTATGCAGTCCAGTTATTCTAAAGGATGAATGTTTGTGTAATGTAAAAATAACTGAGTCTACAAATGTGCATATTTATTCAAAAAGTATTAAAAAAGGAGAAAAAGAACTAAAGATAGCATCATGATCTTCACCTTATGATGCACAGTATACGTACACTCCCTCTAACGGAAAACATGGGCCAAAAATGACCCACAGACATTTACTTGGTTGGCTAAGTGTTTCTTAGTTCTACCTTTGAAATCAATTTATTTTAAGATTACATATATTAAATGAATTCTTTAAATATCTTATTTCAGTTTACCAAAAATTAAGTACTTTTTAAACACCCTTCAGGTTTTAGATGTACACAGTTCATGTGAGGGACTCCACATTTTTATAGACCACTGTGGACAAGTTGGGCATCCATACTTTCCATACTTGGCCACAATCTGGCTCAAAAGTTTTTATTTTTGTCTAAAAACACTTAATGTATGTTCTTACTGTCCAATTCTGACTTCTTTAATATGGTTTAGCTGGCTAATGGCCTAGGCCAAGGGTTCCTTACACATAATGAAATTTAGCACTTCTGCAGCACAGAATAAAAATGGCCAGAGGACCTTATCAAATGTTTTTTCTGCATCTATTGTGAGCAAGAGAAAATCTTTTTCTGTTTTTCTGACAATGATTAATTATACTTAGACTCAACCTAATATGATTACCTAAGTATCTGTTAGAGACAAAGTTCCTCTGGTCTCTATCTACTAT
Organism: Cetoscarus ocellatus; assembly: GCA_037902135.1. Classification (NCBI taxonomy): domain Eukaryota; kingdom Metazoa; phylum Chordata; class Actinopteri; order Labriformes; family Labridae; genus Cetoscarus; species Cetoscarus ocellatus. The sequence continues at coordinate 199,765 of JBAMNC010000313.1, read as the reverse complement.
ATTTGGCATTATATCTTTAAGCCTCTTGGCAATGATTGATGACATTTTTGGTCTGTATTAAGCAGACAAATTAGCCTACCAACTGAACATTTAGTTATGTCGTTGCCTCCTTTAGGAACCACAACTGTTACTGATGAGTTCCAGGTTGGTGCCCAGGGACCCACATCAAAGCATAACATAACAATACATTTGTATTAATATAGGTGATATTTGCTTTCCTTAAATCTGAAAAACTTTGCTTTAAAAAAATAAGATAATGCCAAACTCTTCTGGTACTTACAAATCAGGAAGTCTGATTTAACGATGCACAGTAACGCACTGATATGGAACAACTTTCACACGCAGGGTTTCATTTCCTCAGTCTTTACAGATCTGACATGATTGAGATAAAAACTCAACACAAGCTCTGAGGTTACAAAGTGGGAGCATTTTGATCTGCAAACATAATCAGGATAAAAGAAAATCACAGTTCACAGTATGAAATGACCACGTCAAGCTTATGTCAAAAGATATAACATATTAAAATTAATTTATTATTTTGAAAACAATTCTGTATAATCTATTCTCATTTTGCCACCACATCGCATGCACAACAGCTGTGAGATTATTGTGAAGCATTCCAAAATTAGTCTGTTCACAGTTTCCATGAGATAAAAAAAAGATTGTATGCATATTTGTAACATTTAGTTCAACCTCTAAAGCTAACACGAGTGTGTATCTTGCAAACAGTGTTGCTAGGTTTTTCTACTGAAATGAGCAACCAGATCAATACAAACAAGCCCAAAACAAGCGACCTCTGGCTATTTTTTTAATGCGATGTTTTACTTTTTTTCTTTTTTTTTTTTTAAGAGAAGGTTACATAAAGTGTGTTTTAATTTTCATCCACATTACATTTCAATCTCACTGACATTTTTTTCTTATTTGGGTCTTAATTTACTTATTCAACATCCTTCTGTTTGGAGGTGGCCCATCCTTTTCTTTATACAGTGGTGAAGGGAGGGGCTACTGTTATTTATAACTCTGTTATTGCTAAACAGTCTGTCTAACCTTGACTTCTGCAACCAAACAGACATAGTCAGGCTTTTATTTAAGCTTTATGTTGATCCTCTACACCTTTATTATGGTGAAAACAGTAATAGCTACAGTAAAAATACACTTAATTCTGGCTATAAGGATTTCTTTTGGGTGGAAACATAATTTTTGCCCCTCTTTTTACAGTAAAAGTTACATTTGTGTTTAGAGTGGGAGAAAATAATTTGTTTAATTTCTGAATTGAGTATATATTGATAGTAAAGTGTGCATCACATCCCTCCTGGGTTTGGGAGCACAGGACCAAATGAGCAACTGCACTTTTGGAACGAGCCCAAAAATAGGCAACCCGCAACTGCCAATATTTACAAGCAACTTTTCAAAAAACATAAAAAAACACAAAATCACTTATATAAGCAGACCTGGCAACTATGGCTCTGGCGTAGTGGTGCATGTGTTGTGTGTGAGTGTGTTTGGGGGCAGGCGCGATAACCAGGAAACGGTGGTGTGGAAAGGACAAACCACCAACTGCACTTGTGTTTTGCTTTATTGTGAGGAGCTGGGTGAAATTAAGGGGAATTCACACAGACAGAAAAACAAGCCAAAATAAGCAACTACACTAGTGTTAATTTTGACATCATAGTCTTTTGCCTGAAATATCTTTTAGTTTTAGTCATAATTTAGTCATCTAAATTGTTTTAATTTTAGTCTACTTTTAGTTGATGAAATCTCACAACATTTTAGTCGATGAAATCTACTGTAAATTAAGTCGATTAAAATATGAAGTGTAAAGTGTAAGGCATTTTTTTTATGTTTCCTTGAATTTCTGAAGACATGTTTTACACTTGGATCCCGTCACCATGAAGCTAAGGCAACTGTGATTGGATGTCCCTCTTAACTCATCCAACCTTTCCACACAACCAAAGAAACTGTGATTCCTTACTTGTCTCTACTTTCTACATGACGAAATTAGGTCTGATTGGATTTAGTCTCTGTAAAACATTTTAGTCTAGTTTCTATTTGTTGACGAAAATGTCAGTTAATTTAGTTTTAGTTTTTGTCAGTGTAGACTTGTTTATTTTAGTTATAGTCTAGTTTTCGTCAGGGGAAAAAAGGTTGTTGACAAAAGTATGCCGAAAATAATTAGTCAACAAAATTAACACTGAACTACAAGTTAAAAAACGAGACCAAAAACCTGCAGCCCATGACTCATGAGATTTGCAAGAAACTTTAGAGAAAAATAAGCCCAAAGTCACTTATAATAAGCAGACTTGGCAACACTTCTTGTAAAGTTTAATTTTACAAAGTATTCCAACATTATATGCCATAGGGCCTTCAACTGAGACCTGCATTTTTTCTTCAAAACACGTCAATTAGTTATCTATCCTTAAAAAACATTACATTTCCACCTGGTACCAGCAATACGGGTCAACATGGCACTCCAACTTTGGTGCACTTTGTTGAAATCAAAATACAATAATCATACTTATCAAATGTTCAAAATCTGAAACACTCATGAGCTTAGTCAATAAAAGTGTCAACAGGGGTATCAAAGTGCAGTTGCGTCAAATTTTGGGAGAAGCTCAATTATCTGACAGCTATCTGTCATTTGTCTGTGTAGTGAAACAAGCACACTCCGACACGGCAACCACGTAGAGCTGTTTATGCTTGTCAAGCGAGCGGTTAGGCAGCTAACCCACACTGCATTTGTGATGACAAGCATGGCAAAGTGATCTGACATGTTATTATAACGGCACAACTGTGGGCTTTCCCAACACCGAGGTCAAAAAAATTACAGCACAGCAGGGTTTCTGATGATCTGTCAACAGACACTACCTTTCACACCAAACCATTCAACCCAGTGATAGTCTGTGCTGTCAGCTCACACTCATACCCACTCAGTACACTCCCTCAGAGAGGAAAATTAACAGCTGATGATGATGGGATTTTTTTCATGAGGAACATTTATGGGTGAAAATATCCCCATTAAGGTTTTAATATTTAATGCACACTGGGTAATAGAAATGATTGAGAATTTCTCTGAGGGAGATCCCAATTAGAAATGTCCCTACTTTATTTTTCTTGTCCCATGCCAAGTAAGATTCTCAAACCTGTTTCTAGCCCGGCACTGAGTACCATGATAAATACTGCTATTCAAAAGCCTACAAAATACTCAATCTTATAGGCTGTGATAGTTTTCCAATAACTGATCTGCATTCTTGCTCAGTTTAAGCCTTTACATGATACTTAACTTTGAAGGAAGCAGGAAATGAATATCAAAACTGTACTTAAAAGCAGCAGTGTGGTTAGTTAAACAGTCATTCTGGGCCAAACTGTAATATCATTAAGTTGAGGGATAATTTTCACCATCTTGAACAACCTCAAACAAACAGAACTTGCAGGAAAAAATTCTGGATTTTGGAAGTAAATCTATCATTGTGTATCTGCTGACTTACACATAACTGCTTTGAAGCTGGATTAGGCTCATTAGCCATATTTGTATTTAATATGCTTCCATAATCTATGTGGCCATGTGTTGTTGGTCAGGATGTACAAAAACAAAACCAGCATCGGGCACTAGCGTGAATTCCAAGCCAGGTGCTTTAATTTGTAATCAGAAAACATTGCAGATATGGTATTTATCCTTTGTATTATCATTAAATACTGCTAAGTATTTTAACTTACCAATATTTGTACAGATATAGGCTTAAATAGAGTGATGTCTACAGTTTGGTGATATCTAAACATTAATGAGGGTAATAAAAAAGAGAAGAGCGTTTCCTATGCACTAGGGCTGCTAAATTATGGCAAAATCTAAAACTGGGATTATTTTGATAGACGATGAGATGATGATAATTATACATGATCACTCAGTGGCTTTACAACACATAACACATGCAATCATTGAACTTGAACACTTTGAAACCCTGTCATTCTGAACAGTAAAGAACCAGCAACAAATGAAAATATACGGAAAAAATATGCATAATAAAAATAATTATAGTTGAAACAAGTACAATACGTCATGTGGCACAGTAATCTTCTAGTCTCTCGATTTATTGTCTCCATAATTGTGTAAGGCAATGATTGTAATTGAAAACAAAACTCATGTTAAACTTCTGAAAGAGCGCTGCACTCATCAATATCACTTCTCTCTCACTAACCAATCAAAAACAAGAGGGGGTGGGACTTATGCTAATTACTTTGTAAACTACAATGGCGGAGGTGAAAATGATCTGCCTCGTATTTACAAGGGAACTTTGTTGTGGTCTTCAGCTTCTATCAGTGAAAGGACATGATATCTTGTTTGCTCATGTTTTCTGGATGATATTTCAGTGAATTAAGGAAAAGACATTGCACACTGAATGATTATCAACAGCCATACCAGTACTAATGAGAGACAGAAGTCAACTCCCGTTACCTAGCAGCATTAAGCGCTGACAGGATGCGCTCTGAAACTGAGGCTAAGAGTGCTTTAAACTTAAGAAATGCTTTCCATGGACACAAGCCCTAAAGAAAATTAACAAACTCTACCAGCTTTATTTTATGTTACTGTCATTTTTTTATTTTAGAGTATCTGAGAACATGTGACAATGTGGCCCTCAGGCAGTGAAAAATGAATTATGTTACCTTCATCCCTACCCTACTGTCTTCGTGCCCTTTAGCAGGAGAGTACATTTTATGTGCACAAGGGCAAAAGTGCAGATAATGGGAGAGGGTGAACGTTATACAGTTTACTGCCTGTTGCAAAGCTGGTACATACACAATCATTACCCTGCTTTTCTTGGACAAATGTTTAAGTTTATCTTTACTTTTGTGGCTTGATGTTTTTTTATCTTATAATTTATCCGAAAACTATACCATCACTTACAGGAGCATGTCATTGAGACCAGTCTTTACCTGTCAGAATGTGAGTCAGGATTGGGCTTTTCTTTTAAGTATTATGACAAACATGTATAATCCCTTTATTAGTAGGTTATCTGTGATTTCTGATTGGATTTGTTACACGTTGGGATTACTGATGAAGTCACCACTTCTGATAGATTTGAACTTTTCCTGACCCTTACTTTGTATCCTGTCCTTATGAGTATGCAAATCCAAGCAGACACACCTATCATTAACCTGCACCGTGCATTTGATTACAGGCAAATGATGAATGATCATGCTCCCTGTCAGCACTGTTTGTACACACTTAGGATGTGCATTATGAGTAGATTAACCTTTACATGATTGCCGTTTCCCCCCACAGTGTTTCAGGGTTTTGCATGAAATGTTTTCAGTTAATAAACTGAACCACTGACTTCTACAGGATCTCTGTGGATGGATAATAAGAAGGACAAGCGTCTATGAAAAGTGTTAATACTACTAGTTTAAAGGGGTGGTTGACAGTGAGTCTGTGGCAACTAAGCATTTAGTGGTAGGTTTCCTGCTGTTTTCTTGAATAAAAACCTTCACAGGCTTTTTAATTCTGCATGACTAGTTAAGCTGTTTTGTATTTATAACCCAGACTTTGTTTCACCATTATGAGTAATGCCCAATACATGTTGAAATACATGCTAAGAGTGGAATTTTCTGTCATGCTGTCTAAGAATTTTCTCAGAAAATGTACCAAGTGTCACATAATTGGTTTTAACAGCAAGCAGAACTGGGCAGTTTGGACAATAAATCATATCAAAAAGTGTTGGGTGTGCAATACATAAGATATTCTAATATTGTCCTCTATAAGAAAACTGTGGTTTCCACAACACCAGAGTGATAACCTTTAAACTGGTACCTGTCTGATACCTAAGCAACCAGGACAGTAGTCCTAGATGCTTGTTTGTGGGAAGTTTCAGATTAAACCATCTACAATTGCAAACAAACTCCAAAACACTTCCTTTACTGTGCAAAAACACTGGCAACATTTCTGTCTGAAGAGGTTGTCCCAATTTTCTATACCATATGTTTCAAATTGGTAAAATCTGCATACTCTTCATTTGGAGGTAAAAAAAAAAAATCTTAATACACAAATATTTCAAGATATTATGCAGCTTGATACTGCATTGATATTTAAAGCAAGTTATTTGTATTTTTTTTTTTTTCAGTAATTGTAGTTCAGCCTTTCACCTGTTGGTTGGTGGCAGACATTTAGCCATTTTATGCTCAGTCCCTCTGTCACATTTATTGTCATTATTTCTGTCACAGGAGCAGAACGATTTACCCATGTTACAGGGACCATTTTATTTAAATAAAATCAATGCGAAATACCATGTTGTGGGTTATAAATACTATGAAAGTAAAAAAAAAACTGATGATCTAATTAAAAAGAATATTAACTTCTTGTATCTTCAGCGCTGTACTGCAATATGTACGAATCACTGATTACTGCTTATACATATCCCTATTTCATTTGCTATTATTCCATTAATGCATAATTACATGGTGTAATTATACATGGTTTATCCACTAAAAATGATTGAACATGACATGGGCTAAAATATTTTTCTTAATATTTATTTTTTGCTAAATTGTGATACATGACATTCCTTGCTATTTCTCTACTCTCTGTTCTCACAATTATCAACTTTGAGAAGAATTTGTTAAAAATCCAGTGATACTAAGACAACTTTACTTACAAGACACCTTGCACCTACAAAAACTGAACATTTAACTTATGTAATAACCATTCCTTGACGTTTTTTGTCATGAAGTGTGCTGGTGACCTCTTGGCAAGGTCACACTTGTGAAAGAGATCTTGATCTCAGTGAGTTTGTATCTGCTTAAAAATGGGTTAAATAAAAAAATAAGTAAATTCCTATTCGACACCATGGGCAATTACAACGCAAGTCCCTAACATCCAACATTGGGCATTATTTTATTCCAGCTATGCAAAGTTGCAGACAAACTCCTTACCCTCTGCATAAGTAGTTCTAACACACTGGCACAATTGTTGTATTAGGACATCAAAATTTTATATTCTCTTAAATACCACGAGTTTCAAAATTGTAAAATCTCCATTATTTTAATGGTGCGTGGAGCTACAGCATGTAGTCACTTAATGATCTTTGTCATATTTTTAACAAAATAGAGGTTCTCTCTCGCTCATTCTAGTTCCGAACATATATTTACTACTAAAAAAAATACATTGCATTAGGGATGCAGGATACAATCAGCAGGACATCAGCGATGGCAGAAGATGACTTAAAAACATCATTACCTGTATTATCAGGTATCAAAACTTATGCTGATATACAGCCAATATATTAGCAAGTCATATAAACTAATATATTAGGAATTCGTATTAGCTTTATAGATTTCAAATAACACCAAATATCAGTATGAGCAGATCTGAAAAATTCTGCAGATATTTAGGCCTTTATATATTTGCATCAGGATTTTGGAGTTTTTCGCATATTAAACTAAAATTGAGAGTATGCTCCCAAAATAGGACTGGTTTTCTGTCCGCAGGTAAATAAATCAATGTTTTATTAGCATATGAGGCTTGATTTTACTTTTACTGTTAATAATACACATTGCATATGACAAAGGTGAAATCTAAAAATCTACTTTCAATTATTTCGATATATTGGTTTTGGAAAACAAAAGGTTTTTAATATTGACTTATTGAATATCCGCAAAAATCCAATATCATGCATCCCTAGTTGCAATGTATTTATCTATCGATTTATTTATTTAATGCTGCAATGGTACCAACATGGTAATACTAACGTTTGAGCTGTACCAATAATTAACATGCTCTGCAATCAAATGACAAGAGGTAGTTCTTGAGTTAAAATACAATTTAAATAAATCATCTTGAAGTCAATTAGCATTGAAGTATTGGCATTAAACTGATCTTAAAAACTGATCTACTGATTTTATCCATATCAACGTCGACATAAACTACATTAAAAACCCGATTTGGTCGTATCTAAAACTTACCATACTGCCTAGCCCTGGTGGTTAGCTGCCAGTGAGTTGTAGTGACTAAGCGTTTAGTGCTTGCAATCCTATTAGTTTTCCTGATTAAAAATATACATAAATTATAAATAAGAACGCACATTTTTTAGTTGATGTAAGCTTAGGAATTCTACATGCCTGCTTCAGCTTTTTCCCTCTCTTATTATTCCTTTGTAACACTGTTATGTGGTCGAATTGTGCTGTATATGCCTCTAAAGAAGCTCAATGCACGACCAAATGTCTAAAACAGGGGCTTTTCTGCTATTCTGTCTCATCTATCCATCAAATAAAGCAGTCAGTGACAAACCATTGGTCATAACAACGACACACCCTCTGAAAGCCCCCAGCAGCTTTCTTCATATCCTCTGTAGCCTTTTAAACGTGAACACGACTCCGGTTAACCGGGGCCGACTGGCTGAACCGGGAGACCACCGAACAAGACCACAGAACCACGGCTGAATCCAAATGCCGGTAGAAATACAGAAAAGAAGGCAGGTCCGTGTGGTTGCTAGCGGTTTTTGGTTCCCTTTCGCTTCGACCAGCGTTTCCTGTCCCTGTGGTTTCGCTCACTTCTACTACACACGCCGCAGACACGACGGACAATAACGGGCGAATCCCCGAATATAACGGCCGTCCGCTGCTCTTACCTGAACATAATTGTTCTCACAGTATTCCGCCACCCGGGACAGGTTCTGGTAGCTTTCCACAAGCGCCCTTTTGCCGGCAGGGATTTCCTCCTCTAATAGCATTTGTAGCTCTGCCATCTTACATCTCTTAGCATTTCTCTCCTCTCTCTGTCCTTCTTTCACTGAGGCGAGGCGGTGATGCTGTGCTGAGTGGCTGAGAGAGGGAGAGGGGCTCCCCCGCCTGGCATTGTGGGACCGCTGGACTCCGATTCACAAACAGCCTGTGACAAATGGCAGCTACGCTATAAGCGGAGGTCTGTGATTGGCTGAGAGGCTGAGGGAGAGGAGCAGCCGACCAATAGCAATTCACTTTATATGATGACGTTTGGGGTACATAGAAAAAAAGAAATGATGCATATCCAGCGTTACATACAATTGTAAGATAAAATAGATTGTTTTTAATTAAAAAACTGAGAATATCTATTCTAGGTGCCTCTGTATTTGACACTTTAGTTAAACCTAGGTCTTGGCGATGGTACAGTTGAAGGAAAATGATATAAAATTCCCCTTTTCAACAGGAAAAGTATGGCCCATTAAATATACCCATCTTGGATTTATTCAAATATGCATGTAAAATTGTTTTCAGAAATAAAAAAAATAACCCCAAAATACTGGAAGTATGCCTTATTTAAATCAATGTGATACTAAAGTTTAATGGCTAAGAGAGGCTCCGATCAAATGGGTAAGGACATTCAAATAGTCTGAAGCAGGTAGCACAACACAATGGTCATTGAATTGCATCGCCACTTGCCTAACTGTGGCAGGTTAATTTAAAAAAACATCTACCAGGCATTCATTTCTTCCAGCCACTGTATCACAGAGAGCGGCACTGTGTTATACTATATGATTTAAGAGTAATGGCTTCTCATAATGTCTGCCAGAGCCCTCTGGTGGGCCACTGAGCTACTGTTGCTGGGCCATGAGTGATCATTTACAGTAAATGTGCAGCATAATTGCAACCACATCTTAAATTATAATAAAATTCTTGATTATATGCTTCAAGTCCCAGAACTGACAAAAATACCAAAGGATTTAACTTACTTACAAGCTGTTGATCATATATTGTCTTATAAACAGGATAAAAAGAGGTGTTGTTATAATGTAATTGGCATTAAATTAACTATTTTCTTTTGCTCTAGAGCTTTTGGAATGTTAAAGTTGTCAATTTACTTCTTTCTGAAAACAAACCATTTTTTTTTTACATGGCTGTTACAAAAACAAGCATATCAAAGGAAAGGGACTCTTTTATTGTGAAGAACTCCTTGTGCCTGATTCAGAGAAAAAGAATGTTTTCTTCAATAATAAGATGTGATTTAACTACAAGGGCAATTCACAATGACTTTCTATAATTCTATGGAAATAATCAGTTATTGCATCTTAAGACTCTGACCTCAAGCTACAGCCACAGACCACTATTTTTTTAGTTAAAGTATTCCAAATTTATTGACATCCTCTGTTTCAACTCAAGCCACAGCGCTCTATTTTTAACTTGAGTGTCATTCAAGCAAGTCGTTTGTTATGTAAGTTTAAGTTTCAACTTCCTCTTACTCCTTTTTGAACATGCAAATGACAAATTTATTTTATGTTTTGGTTGTTGTTGCTTTTAATTTTGTTCTATGTTTAATTATTTGTTCAAAATAAAAGAGAGGAAAGATGATATATATCTTTAGCCATTCTAGCACATAGCCTGTTGTAAATATGGAAACCTGCTCTGACACCACGCAAGACAAAGCCCTTGGGCCAGTTAATGTGCTGAATCATTTTAGAGTGAAATAAACAGAAAATAAGGGATTCAGTTTAAGTTGTTACATGTCACTCTGTTACATTTTTTGTTGTTGTTGTTTCTTTGCTACTCTGGCTAGTAGGTTCAGCAAAGTCCCACCGATGAGTGAAGTGGCATTTTGTGGCAAATGCTTGTTTCAAACAATGGCATATTATTTTTTTCCCTCATGATGCTCCTTTCATGCTTTGCTTACTTCTTATTTGTTTGTTATCCATGTATTTGTGTTGTTTTGTATCAAGTTTTGAATCAAAATAAATAAACAAATCAAGAACAAAGTTCACCCATAAAACCAATTATGTCGTTTTTATGACATAATCACATCACTGTTATTCATTTGCTTTAGAAGATAAGAAAGCATATAGCAAGATTAACATAAAAAAGTTACATAAAATATCCCAAAACAAATAAAGTATGAAAAGAATAAGCCAGGACACAAGCAGAAGGTATATAAAACAAATTTAATTCTGATGTAAGAAAAATAAAGACTCACATGAAACCTCCTTCTATTTCTGACCTAATTACCATTCAAAATTTGCAGCATAAATAAGATTAATTGTCTAAAAAAAGGAGATAACAGGATAGAAAATGTGTTTCATTTTACATATGAAGCCCATTTTCGATTATTAATGATTAAATATCTATATATTTTATTTATTTCATGCTAGATTATAGGCTCAAAACAAAGAATGAAGAATATTTTGCAAGCTTTTACAATGGCAAAGACAAAAGTCAGTGAAGAGCCTACTCTGAGAAGAAAGCCGACTTCACTACATTTCCCAGACTCCACTGCGGTTTAAATACCCTCTGAGAGGGGGTTGCTGGGATTTACAGGAGCAAGCGTCGATTTTAAAGCCTCCATTAAACGAAGGCTTACTCAAAAAAACTACATTTCCCAGATTTGTTTAATCATCCACCGTTGGCTGTTTGGCTCATCCTTGACCGGACTGAGATTGGCTTTTTGCTGCATTTTACAGCCACATATCGGCTAATAAAATAATTAACCCACCGGCGAACGGCGACATTATGGTAAGTGTGTGATAAATGCAGCGAGAGAGAGGACATGTTTATGTTTAATAATGTTGTGTGTAAGTGATAACCCGATGGAATTATGTTATTATAAGCACTTTTATCCAAAATGACCAAAGCTCCAGGGATAAAAATGCTCGTCTTCATGGACAACCCACGAAGCTTTGAGCTTTATTAATGAGCAGACTGTGTTTAAGTGTCCTCCACTTCTGACGATGTAAACTGTCTGGATTTTTCCATGATTTGTTTGATATTCCTGTTGAAGATGTGAGGACTCCTTCCAGTCATCCTTGTGTGGAGTCAGCATGGCGCAGGAGGAGGACAAACGCAGCCTGGAGGCCAAATTTGCTGCTGCAGTTAGAGTGATCCGGAGTTTGCCTGAAGAAGGTGATGGAAAATCTTATTCTACTGTAGTCCAATAGCTGAAATGATTTTACTTAATTATGAAGCTGTGTGTTAGACAGTGATGAATCAGCTCATGATTGTATCAAGTATTTGACCTACATTTAAAGCATTTAGGGCTGAGAAACTGTAAAACCTGAGTATGCTGCAATAGGATACCAGCTAATTAACTGAAGTAGTCATTTCAATGGTCTAACCAAGGGAGGGGCAAAATGTGGCACGGGGGCCACATGCGGCCCTCTCTCTCACTCAGTGTGGCCACAAGTTAATTGCAAATATCAGTAAATTGTCAACATATAGGAAAACAAGGTGCAGCAAGGTTGCACAGCAGGTAGTGTATGTGCCCCACAGTGAAAGAGCTGCTGGTTCTATCCCTGTGTCAGTCATGCCTTTTGTGTGGAGTTTGCATTTTAATGACATTTTCAGGGAATGTTGATCAAGACACGAGGGAGAAGTTATTACATTTTGGTGGTGATCCAAATCAGGATGTGGTATAAATGTATTGGTATAAAAAGAACCCTGTAAGTAATTTATTTTTGAAAAACATGACATTCTATATTTGTTTCACTAAAACAGAAGGTGCGACTGCCTTAAATTAAATCTTAAGCTCATTTATTTAAGTCTTACTATTTGCATTTTAACATTAAAATTGAATGCTGGTCTAGGAAACTTAGAATAGTTGTATGTGTTCCTTTGTAACAATAAGTAACTTATAGTTTAGTGGCCCTTAAACTGTGTGAATAACACTAATGTAGCCCGTCTGTGGTCTAACTTCTCATGCAGCTCATATTTTGATGAATTCAACTTTACGTGGAATTCTCATATTGCATTGTGCTCACATTATAATTTGCTCTGTTCTTTTCACAGGTCCTTTTCAACCATCTGATGACATGATGCTGATGCTCTACAGTTATTACAAACAGGCCACATTAGGACCCTGCAATATCCCCAGACCTATGGGCTTCTGGGACAGTCGAGGCAAAACTAAATGGTAAATAACTGGTTTTACTGTCTTATTTCAAAGTTAACAGAAGTATTTCACATCAAAATCAAGAGTCATGTCTGCTAGAAATGATGAAAGCTTCATATAACCTCACCTTCTGACTCAATGCAGCTTTACCATGGAATTGTAAATGTAAATAAAATGTCATATAATTTGCCTTAAAGAATTTTTGTCTGTATTGCCTGTCTGAATAAATGACCTCACCACAGAATTCAAGCTATTGTATTCAATGCAATGACCAAGTATTATCTAAGTGTATTTTATTTAAATTGGTACCTCCTTAGTTTACAAGTACATTAGTGATAAATACAAGAGTTTTCCAGTAATAAAAGGTAAATGATTTCTACCAACTACAAGTTTTCAACATTTATAATGGAAATATTTTAATTTTTGTCATGTTTATGGGGGACACATTGAGTGAAGGGGGGCTGCATGAGGCCCACAGACCACCAGTTTCTGAACCCTGATATGGTTCCACCCACTGCAAAAGTACATTTTACTGATCTAAATGTAATAACTAGCTCATTTAATTTATGTTTATTATCATGTATTAAGTTTATCATACAAATCTTGGTTAAATAAACTATGATTACAGCTTCATATTTTAACATATATTTTCCTTATATGTATGACAAGTAATTATGATTGTCCTATCATTAGTATTCAACTATTTGTAATAATTTTGCCCTCTGGCAGTGAGAACAAAGATAATGTGGCCCTCTTGTAAGCCAAAATTAATTCTGACCGAAACAGAACCTGTCTTGTTGTTTATAGTGTCCTGTAGTTGCAGTTATTGCTCTCACTTAAACCAAAAGTGTCATCCAGCTTTGTTTTTTAAAAACACTAATTGTGAGCATTTGCAATAGAAGAAGCTGTTTCTCATGCATGATAGATTGTCTCCTCTGACACCTGCCCTGCAGCCATAGTTTCTGGCATTAAAGATAATTTCGTACAAATGAGCAATCTTGTTGTAGATGGTCTTGTTTCCTATTTTAGCTTTTAATCAGGTGGGAATTTTTATTCGATTTTGTTTTGTAACAAGGGAAAAACTCCTCATCTGGTCTTCAATTTAGAAAAATAAACATTCTGTCCCTTTTAAGCATCACCTCTGTCTGTTTATAGCCTAAATTACAGGTATTTTCTACGTCTAATGGTTATTTATTTTAAGGATTCCTCAGTAATTTTCTGTAATACCACAGGAACAACTTCAGTTTGGAGTAATCTTTCAGCAACAGCAACATTTTTACAGCTTGATGAATGCTTTCTTCTTGGTTTTGAACTCTGACTTTGTGTTGCCAGGGATGCATGGAGCTCTTTGGGAAACATGACAATAGAGGAAGCCATGAAGAATTATGTTGAGAGCATCCAGCTGGTGAGTCTTTTCAGGGGAAATAAGCTGAACAGAAGCAGCATACAGAATGATAAGTAGTCGAATCTGGAGCACACAATTTGCCCTTAATAATTTTTGGCACACTTCGCAATATATATACAGATAAAAGTCCATATTTAACCTAAAATTACAAAAGCATGTCATCACTGTGTAAGCATGAGCATGGTGATATAAAAATGATTATATTAGTTTGCTGGGATATTTGGGTGTCCTGAAGATCTTTTTTTGTGTGTTGATTTTCTGGTCCAACAAATAAACCAGGCCATCCTTTGCCATATATCAAAATAATATTTTCTGGTCACATTTTAGCATATTTATACAAAAATGTGAGGTTGCTAACCATTATCAAATGCAAATTGCCTGCAAATTTGAGAATTTAAGAATGGCTTGCAAACAAACTGCTCGGTCACAACTGCAAATCGGTTCTCATCGTTCACTTAAAAGAGCTGTTCAAAAGACTCGACTCATTCGCAAATGTCACATCTCTAGCGAAAACCACCATGGAAGTAGGTCAACAAAACTAAGCCTCTGTTTTGGAGTAGAAGAAGATAATATGAGGATAGTAGAAGATAACGTAACAGAAGTGGGTAAAAAATGATTCACAACTAGAACACAGGACTGATTAGAGTCGCTGAAGAGTTTATCTGATGACTGTAGGCAGAAGCAGGCTAGTGCTACCCATTGACTCCCAGTGTTTGAGCTAAAGCTAACTAGCAGTGGACGAGCTTTGTCTGTCTCTTCCTGGTTACTGGAGGCACAGACGAAAGAATGTCTACCTGCTTGTCATGGACTCGGATGTGAGACAAGACACAAAAACAACAAAAATGTTGGTGTGTCCCTTTAAAGGTGCAGTGTGTAGAATGTGGCAGCGTTTCGCCGAACAGAACGGTGAATATAGGATAAAATGTTTCTACGTAGAGTCCGTCAAAATAGGAGTACAATCATCCCCATAAAACGTTTGTTTTATTTTTATTTAATTAGAAAAAGCTTCAAAAAATTTACATTACCTCGGGCCGCGTTCATGTAGGCCGATATAACGATCCGCCATGTTGCCTACGGGTGGATTTTAGGGACAAAAAGGACGAAACGTGAATCTGTCCGCCAGTTCTGAAATCTACCTGGAATGCAGACACAGTTCAAGAAGAGGAGAGAGGACGGCGGTGGATGTAGAGACAGTTGTTACTCTGCACTAGGGATTTAACCTAAACCCAAACCTTGTCACTTTAGTAAATGATGCCGTGTTCACGATCCCTTTTGGTCGTCACAGGCTTCTGTTGCTCAGTGATGGGACGTTTTGGTTACGGTTGGTCTCATTCTAGAATCTGAAGGATAGATGTTGCTCTAATGCCAAATTCTACATAGTTCACCTTTAAAGCAAGAGAGTTGCTGGTTGGACTTCCTGTGTCGATCACAGTCTTTCTGTGTGGAGTAAGCATGTTCTCTCCACGCCTGTGTGGGTTTCTCCAGGCACTCTGGTTTCCTCCGACACATCAAAAATATGCTTGTTAGGTTAACTGGTGACTCTGGTATGTGTGTGAATTTGAAAGGTTGTCTGTCTCTCTATGTGGCCCTGTGATTGACTGGTGACCGTTCAGGATGTACCTTGCCTCTGGGATAGGCTCCAGCCCTTCATGACCCTGAAAAGGATAGGCAGTATAGATGATGTATGATTTAATATGCATGATAACTAAATCCCTGTCTTTTAATGAAACATTATTTGCTGTTAGATTTTGGAGACCATGCCCGTCTCAGAAGAAGTGGCTGATCTGGTGCAAAAGCTCGGCTCCTTCTACACTGAGGTTGACTGTGAAGGCGGAGAAGCTGAAGAAAATGAGGTGGACAGGAGACCTTTTACCAGGCCTTTTGCAAAACATGCAGGTAAGGTACATGTGTGATGCATAAACTGATGGCTCTGTGGGGAGAGGAAACAGGGGTTGGTTCACATCACTGTTATCAAAAAAGGCTTGGAACCAATGATGTACAATATGAGAGCAGCTGATTCATACAGACACACTTTTCAAAGGAAAGAATTACCTTCTCTGGAGTTATCTACTGCTTAAACTGGATGTAATACTGCTGTTAATCGTCTTAGTACGTCACAGATGATTTGAATGAAATCCTGAGCCTGTCTTACATGTCTTTTTATCAATAGATGAGCTGATCAAACCGTTTAAGAAACCAACACTGGAAGGCAAGTCTTTGGTGTTTGCAGTAGCTGTAATTTTGTAGATTTGCATCTCTATGCTGAAGCTGATTTTGACCTCATTAAGTTCCCCCTGTTGTTGTTTAATGTGACTGACAAAAGACTGAAAATGAAACATTAATGTCCATGGCTTATCCTGCAGAAGTTGCTTTTATTGCTAGATGGACGTAGTGTTCTTGTGAAATCATGTTTGTTCTCTAGTGGATCAGTGTGTTTGCTGTTGGTTGTCCCCAGTATTTGCTCTTTGTGGTGTAGTTGTAGTGTATAGATGCTGTGAAATGTCAATCTTTTGCCTCAGGTAGATTTGAACTGTAAAACTATAAAGAGTTAATTGTGAGTGTTTCCCTCGCTGCTCAGGCTATGGGGATCTGTGGGATGATGTTCAAAACCTCCAGGAAAATGACAAAGACGGCAGTGTTCATGGCAGAGGAGACAGTAATGAGGAGGCAGACAGAAGCTACGAGAATAGTGAGGTGGAGAAAAGTGAGGAAAGTGGTGATTGGAGGAAAAGTGAGGAGGAGGAGGAGAATGGGGATGAAGAAGACAATACAGAGGACGAAGACAAGGAGGAAAGAGGTAATATCAGTATTTATTTTTAGCTGTTTTGTGATGTGAAATGTGCTATGTATAGGGGGTTATACACAAACAGTTATTCAACTACTTTGGGCAACGTATTTGTTCTTGATGTGAAAAATGATGGCAGAGGCCATTCCAAAACTCATCATCAGCTCCTCGGTGATCTGATCAAAAAACACAGCACTATATTTAGAACTTGTCTCACAAAAAAAATGATGCTAAAAATAGTCACTGGTGGACCAAGTGTGTATAAATACACTGCTGAAAATCGTCCCTGTCAGTTAAGTTATTTATTCTGGGTAGAAAGGAAGGTACCTGGCCATTTTTATGTATAAATTTGATTATGCGTGACCTACTTTAACCTGGGAAACACAAAAAAAGCTTTAAACTGGTGAGGAGCTATGAGTTAGGAGTTATTATCTGTATACATATTCCCTCATTACATTAATTTTGTCTGTGCTATTCAATTTACCTGAATTATAAACACACGCCTCTTATCTTCAAATTTGCTTCTTCTCAGGAAATGGAAAAAAAAACACACTCTACCACTGAATAAATAAATATAAAAAATAAATACTGATTGAATTGTCCTAATTATCAAGGAGGTTACGCTTGGGAGCACTTAAAGCAACACTGCTTTTTCAAAACCGTAAATCCTCAATAACTCTTCAATAAAAGAAAAACAGGTGCAATATAAAAAAACACCAATCCCCTCCGTCACAGTGAGAGCACATGGATGTTTTATACATTTAGACTGAAGCTGTTTTTTGAACCAGGCTGTAAAGATGTTTATTTCGGTTGGGAAAGACATATTTTCCCCTCATACAATTGTTTGGGTGTCAGGTTTCTACAGCCAGCCTCAAGTGGACACCCTGGGTACTACAGGTTTTGTCACTTTTGCATGGGCCTTCGTTTCCAGAACCTGGAGGCTGCTGCCTGGTTTTTGCCAGCATTTGTCCATTTGTTGTTGTTTTTTTTGGTCTGTTGCTTTGTGTGTCTTTAAAAGTAACTCAAAAACTTCTCAACAGACTTGACTGAAATGAATGCAATGGATGCTGGTCATTGCACATAGCAGAAGTGATTAGATTTTAGTGGTAATCCAAATTAGGGCTGGTGATATGGACCAAAATGTATTTATATCTCAATAGTTTTTTGCTAAATAGTGATATTTGCCATTTATCTTAAAATAAAATCCCAGATAGTTCAGTTTCTGACCTAAAGAAGCCTTTTGGAAGAGAGGCAAAACATCTTCAAGAACCTCTAGTAAGTCCAGTTGCCCTTTTAACAAAGAATTTGATAACCATGACCTGGATGAATGAGAACCTACACAGACATTGTAAGATAGCGCAGTTTTCTACATTTTCCCCTATTAACTCTGCACTGCAGGAGCACTTCTAGTTAGAAATGATTTCTTTGTCATTTTAATTGGAGTAGAATTTGTAAACCTCATTCATCGATATGGAGAGTGTAGAATAGGATGGCTTTATGAAACAAAAAAGAAAAGCCATAGAAAATGGAGGTAAGATGTTTTGCCCAGACAGCAATGATATACACATAAAGCGTGATATTAGCTGTTTTGCTCACCTGCCACTGTGGCTTAACCTGACACACCAGACGGACAGTGAATCAGGCAGATCCGTCTGCTCTGCAAGGCTAACTGTGGCATAGAGATTTCCAAAGTCATTAGCTACTTAGCATTTTCTATGGCTATGGTTTGTAATTGAGAATAAAGTCAAGTCAACAATTGCATGCTGAAATATAACAATGCTGATGCCTTTGGTCAGAGAAGTGCTTTTAAACAGGTTTATCAAAGCTTTTCATCTCTGAAAATAGACACGTTCACTACTAATTTGTAAACACACTCTGTGTTTGTGTATGAGTTTGTGTTTTAGCTGCTGTGCTAATGGCTTAAGCCAGTGTATCAGTGTGCAAAGATGCACCGGCTCACAGGGATTGAACCATCAGCTTTATTCAGGGAAAATTGCCTCCTTTATTTGTAGAACAGAGTTACTGGAAAGCATCCAATCCACAAAATCTTGCGCTCACAGCTGCACAGTGGTAGTGTGATAGATGCGTTATTAAAGCAGTGCATTTGACACAATGCTGAAGCGAGAAGGACCCAAATGCACGACTAGACACAGTTCAAGATCTCAAAAAAGCCTTTAATCAGACAGGGGTTCGTTACACAAAAAGAGCAGTCAAAATCAGAATCGGCAGGCACAAAGGGAGGTAAAAAAATAAACTTAGTGAGATCAGAAACATGGAGGGACACATGAGGAATGCTGGAAGGTGATGACATGAGGTACAACAGCAATCTGGCAAAGAACCAGAGGGGAAGTGGGGTTTAAATACACATGGGAGGTAGTCAGACACAGATGATGCAGGAGGGAACACAGGTGAAGGGAATCAACAATCAGGGAGACACAGAGAGAGGAGGGCAGGAAACAAAACCTGAAACGAGAGACAAGAGTGAGTGATTTCAAAATAAAACAGGAATGACAAGACATGACACATGAGGAAGAAACAAAAGGGGAATTTGACCGGGGATGTGACAGCATTAACTATAGAGTGCAGCCTGGTACAGTGATAAATCCAACCTGCCAAAGAGACAAGTGGGAGTAGGACGCAAGGCACGACAAGTTTATTTGTATGGTAACTTTCAGCAAAAAGACAATTCAAAGTGCTTAACATAATACATCAGAGGGCAGAGGAACAACAAAGGAAACACAAGTGTGTAAGACGTTTACAACAAAAAAAAAATTAAAGAGAAAAAGAGAAAAACTGTGAGCTAAAACAAAAGCTAAAATGTAGAGGAAAATTTTAATTAAAATTCTAAATTCAAATTAAATCATTTTCAAAGTTACAGTGCAGTGTTGTAAAATAGTAACTAAAGTGTCTTTTTAACAAGACAGTAAGATTGGGATAGTTGCAGTGCAGTGCTGGTATTAAAGCAGTCATTTAAAACTTCAACAATAATATAATCAAAGGCAGATGTAAACAGAGAAGTCCTGAACATTAAGTAAAACATGAAAGCTGTCTCTCCAGGTTTGGTTCTGACCTGGATACAGAGAGTAGACCTGTACCAGAGGACCTGAGTGGTCTGGCGGGATCCTGAGTGGGAGTCTTTGTGTTACAGCCACTTCTGAAATCACCCTGCATTTACAACAGCATCTCCAAAATACAGCAATTTGCAGCTAGTGCATCAGTTTTGAGACATGGCTCAACAAAAGCAATTTTTGTCGGGCAGGCTCTGTATATCCCTCTTTTGATATTTTTATCATCCCAGGCTGGAGTCCTAACCCGAGGCTGCTGGCAGTGGAGGATAAAAGGTGGAGGTCTGACACCAGGGGGTCCAGCAGCAGTGTGGAACCCAGTGTGTCCTCCATCACCAACGGGACACACAGCTCCCTGAACAGCGAAGTGGAGGAGGAAGAGCTGGCCTGTTCTGTAGAGCCGAGTGTGCAATATAACCCCTACATGAGCTTTAATGGACACAGGAATGGTAAGATCAAACATACACAAACAGTGATTGCATGGGGCTTTAACTATGACCAATGGCTTCTTTCATATTTTTCATACCCCATGCTTTCTCTTTGAACAACCCTCTCACTTTCTCTCTAGTTGTTACTTTTTGAAATACATGTTACACATGCAGTTAGCAAATATTTACAGAAGTTTAAAACTGAATAATTTGTGAATTTATTGTTTTTTGCAATATTGGTTTTTGTCTTGCTTCATGTAGATCATGGTAATGTTGTTCCTGAGAAGAGCCTCCGCCGATCCACCGACTCCGATAACGAGGAGTTCTGTGATTCGATGGAACATCTGGCCATGGATGAGGTGTGGTTTTTCTCCTTCACACCACAAAAAGGATTCTGATGTCTTATTTATTTTCTCCAAACCGTTTTTCCTTGGAGCTTACAAAGTTGTACCTAAGAAGGGACAACCCCCAATTGGCCTTCACAAAAAAGT
The DNA here is from genome assembly GCA_037902135.1 of Cetoscarus ocellatus. Classification (NCBI taxonomy): domain Eukaryota; kingdom Metazoa; phylum Chordata; class Actinopteri; order Labriformes; family Labridae; genus Cetoscarus; species Cetoscarus ocellatus. Next base: position 178,756 of record JBAMNC010000313.1, on the reverse strand, counting down.
GAATAATTGCTGTCCAAAATTAACATCAGTTTTCATTTTTTAAATTTATTATATACATATTGAATTAACATTCATAAGCAGTCATATCAATAGACCATTCAGTGTATGCAGGAAGTCTGTGACTATTATATTTACCTCCGCCAAGGAGGTTTTGTTTTCGCCAGGGTATGTCTGTTTGTTTGTCTGTTAGCAAGATTGTGCAAAAACTGGATGGATTTACATGAAAATGTTACAAGAGGTGTGATCTGGTCCAAGGAAGAACCCATTACATTTTAGTGGTGATCTGCACATTTGTCTGGATGCAAAAAAATTCCCCAAATTTGTGAAAAATCCCATAACTTAACATTGGATCGTATTTTAAAAAATCATATCTCTGACATCACTTTATGGATTTGCTTCAAAGTTTACAGGATAATATATATAATATAACTCTATCATCACAGTCAATTTCATCTGGATCCGATCCAGATTGACATCACAAAAAAACAATGAACTTTGTAACGGCAAATCCCATTCATTTCTCCTCGGCTGCTGTGAGGGTTCTGCCCCCTTATTGGAATTGTAGTTTATTGGAAAACTCACGTCAACATTTTTCAAGCCTATGCCACTACATTACCCAGCTTCCCTTGCAATGCAAGCGGAGGACTTCTCCACATGGACAGACATGAGCAGAGACTCGGCCGTCATATCAGAGTGCGTGGTGATCCAGAATTGTATCTTGGCAGAGGTCTGCGCTCTCCGAGTGCTTTTCTAGTAATTTATATAAAGCTAAACTTGACAACTTATCTGGTGCCCCTCTAGGGGGTCCCAGACCCAAGGTTGGGATCCAAAGAGCTGGAAAACTAGATGAATAGAAATATGTAGACACCTAGTTGGGCTTAGCTTAGCATAATCAGAGAGAGGCAGAGAGTCACTTCCATGACTACCCTCTACCCTAAAGGATGTCTGTTGTTGTAATTAAGAGCATTTGTGGAGAACTTACATATGGTGTTTTGAACTGTGACTAATACTAATGCACAAATTAAATAGTTCTAACCTAATAACAGCCATCTAATATTTAGTTTAATCTCTGCTCTTCTTGTCAAGGGCTTGTGTTCATCCAAAGTCCGGTCACCTGCATCGAGAGCTGCCTCAGTGAGGCCAAAGGATCTCTGGTTTGAGAGCAACACAACCCTGAATGGAGTAGAGGATCAGGTACTCATGGGAGATGCCTACTTTAAAGATGAGATTAGCACAAGCCAACACAACAGCTCACTGTCAAGACGAGTAAGAGGTGAGAGTCACTCATCAGCTTTGAATCAGACTGACACTGTGTCCCTGATTCACCTTTCCTCTATGAAACTCTCATTGTTTATCCATCGGAGCATTTGAAGGCAACAGTTAGATTTGAAAAACAGTTCTCAGAAAAAGTTGTACATCACTACACTCAGTTGTCACACTGACTCTGTTTCAGGTGTTCAGTCACCGCGGACAGCCTGCAGCTCTCAGCGGTGTGTGAGTGTAGATGCAGCCTGCTGTTGTGTGTCACAGAGCAGACATCCTGTCAGGGGAAACGTCAACGAGCAAATAGCGATGGCTCTGCTCAGACTGCAGCACGACATGGCTGCTGTGCTGCACAGGCTGCACGCTCTGGAGACACTCACTGTGTCACAGGTTAGAGATTAACGGTGTTAGCCACACTGTTTATATTTCACATTTGTTTTTGTTTTACTTTTGTTTTTCTAATTCAGCTTTTAATAAAATTTTGGACAGACTCATTTTTACATTTGTTGAAATTAATTATATCATATTACCTTTAAAACATTTTTGCGATAAAAGATGTAAATATTTTTTCTTTAACTGAACTGTGTTTAACTTTTTATTTCTAAACATTTTCATCAAAATATTAATGAAATATGTATTTTTCTGTCTTGTTTTTGCTCAGTGTCCTGTCTTTAATCACTATGTTCTCTAAAAAAAAAAAGTTTAATTGTTTTGCCTATAAAAAACATTTTGTTAAACACTAAAAAGAAAACAAAAAGATTACACAATTTTCTTTTTATGTTCATTGATACAGTCGGACAAAACAGTAAAAAGTTAATCATATATTAAAGTGATCTTTGATTTTTCTTTTTTCAGTCAAGAACATCTTCCCCAAAGCAGGAGGACTCTCTACAGACAGCACAAAAGGTAATTTTTAATTTAATTTAGATAGTTTAATTTATTTGTTCTTACTTACCATATGGATGTCATTTTAAAACATACAAACAGCTGAATAACTGCAGATTTTTGTTGTCATAGTTTCTGAGACCCTCCTGGTGGCCTTTTGACTTGTGTCCACTGACAGTAGTGCTAACAGCACTCTGGCCTCTGATTTCCCACTGGCTTTTCCAGCTGTATTTACAAAGGAAGAGAAGGTGAGAAAAAATCTGCAAATTTGAAAAGCTAATCTTTTAATTGCTTAACTGGGAATACTGATCATGTTTCTGCTCTTCTCCTGACAGGAAAGTTCCTTGAATTATCTGTCAGCATCAGTTAAAGAACATGAACCTTGAATAAAAATCTTGCACTTTGGTTGCTTAATAGTTTTTTAAGCAGCAATCATCACACTTCTGGGTACAACATGTCCCTGATAGAAGTAAAAAAGGCTGATTTAGATATGTTGATCATCAGAGAGCTGTCTAGAGGGACATCCAGTTAAGTGTAGCATTTTGCAAATGGACAGTTTAGATGTTTGAGAAAGGGAAGATGTATCATTATGAATGCTAACACATCATCTTTGTAACAGTACAATAAACGCAAGGGATCTATCTTATTTATGAAATGTCTGACAACTCAATAGAAAACTCAATATACTCAGAATTTAAATAACAGTAGTTAAACTAAAGCAGCCAACGTCATTGCCAGTCATTTTATTTATTTTACATTGCATTTTTTATTCAAGTTTCCATGACTGTTTTTGTGAAGCATATGACATCGGCATTTTATATTTATTGTGTGATGAATAGGAATATATAAGAATATATGAAACAGTATTTTATGCTTGAAGCTGTGTATTTATTTTAACCATTTGTGCAATGTAGCAAAGACTACACACTCAGTTTGCAAAAAAAGACAATCCATTTAGCTGCACAATTAATAAAGAATAATCTGGTTTGTTCAGAATGTCATTGTTTAGATCTACAGATGTAAAACTTTCATATATGATGCACATTTTAACATGCAATAAACTCAAAGTCAAGTCAAGATCATTGACAAAAATGTGATGTTTCCTGTCCTCTTTCTTTTCATTTTCTGAGAATCCCTAAGATACAATACAAAAGATGTAAAACTACAAATGGAAATACATTTGGCTTGGTCACATTTTAGACTTAATGACCCACAAAACAAATTTAATGTATGACTTTTGTCTTTGTTTCAACAAATAAATGAATAAATCAGGAAAGTTCTAGCCAAATATGTGTGTGGTCGTTACAATCATAACACATATTTAAAGTCAGAGCTCTTTTTTTTTTGGAACAAGACAAAAAACTTGTTCTATATTGTGAAAAAATACAGTTTCATAGATCCCATCCTACCTGACATCGCTGACTCACATTCAGATCCAAACCATCCCAAAGGCCAGTTTTGCAGTCTACTGGACCACACAAATACATTGCCTGGCCAAAAAAAACAGTTGCCACCAAAAAAAAAGGTCACACACTCTAGTATTTCGTGGGACTGCCTTTAGCTTTGATTACAGCCAGCATTTGCTGTGGCATTGTTTCGATAAACTTCTGCAATGTCACAAGCATTTTCACCAAGATCTTGTATTAATGATAGGAGAGTCTGAACACTGCGCAAAGCCTTCTCCAGCACATCCCAAAGATTCTCAATGGGGTTAAGGTCTGGACTCTGTGGTGGTCAATCCATGTGTGAAGAGGATGTCTCATGCTCTCTGAACCACTCTTTCACAATTTGAGCCCCATGAATCCTGGCATTGTCATCTTGGAATATGCCTGTGCCATTAGAGATAAAAAAAAATCCATTGATGGAATAACCTGGTCATTCAATATATTCAGGCAGTCAGCTGACCTCATTCTTTGGGCACATAATGTTGCTGAACCTCGACCTGACCAACTGCAGCAACCCCAGATCATAGCACTGCCCCCACAGGCTTGTACAGTAGGCAGTAGGCATAATGGGTGCATCACTTCACCTGCCTCTCTTCTTACCCTGATGCACCCATCACTCTAGAACAGGGTAAATCTGGACTCATCAGACCACATGACCTTCTTCCAGTCCTCCAGAGTCCAATCTTTATGCTCCCTAGCAAACTGAAGCCTTTTTTTCCAGTTAGCTTTACTGATTAGTGGTTTTCTTAAGGCTACACAGCTGTTCAGTCCCAATCCTTTGAGTTCTTACTTTCATTACTAAACATACCCCTGAGTTCTACTGTTGTTTGTCTTCGGTCTGATTTGGCCAAACATTTAAGTGACTGCCTATCACGATCATTCAGGATTTTTTTCCGACCACGACTTCCTTGAAGACGATGGTTCCCCACTATCCTTCCAGTTTTCAATAATGCGTTGGACAGTTCTTAACCCAATTTTAGTAGTTTCTGCAATCTCCTTAGATGTTTTCTCTGCTTGGTGCATGCCAATGATTTGACCCTTCTTAAACAGATTAACATCTTTTCCACGACCACAGGATGTGTCTTTCGACATGGTTGTTTAAGAAATGAGAAGCTACTCATTTCATCAGCTGGGGTTAAATAACTTGTTGCCAGCTAAAAGATAATCACACGTGCAGTAATTATCCAATAGGAGGCTCGTACCTATTTGCTTAGTCAAATCCAGGTGGTGACTTTTATTTTGGCCAGGCAGTGTATTTTAGCCCACAGCAGCTGAGGAAAAAAGGAAAATATAATCAAGCACAATCAACAGCACAATGAACAGTATGTGGCCAAGGGTGCTCATGGCACATTGGCGCTCTCCTGTGGCCCCTTTAGTGATGATGCACACAGACCTTAAAGCCTGTCACAGCCTCAGTAAACGGTAAAGAGAAATAAACACGGCCTCACTGTGTGAAATGGTTATCTGTCTCTCTATGTGGCCCTGCGATCGACTAGTGACCAATCAAGGGGGAACACCCGTTCTCACCAAATGTCAGCTGAGATAGGGTCCAGAACCCCATGACCCTGAAAGGGATAAGTGGCATAGATATGTGGTAGCTGGACGGATAGATGTGGTCCTCCAACATGTATTGCACATTATCTGGTAAGTCTACACTGTAAACCCGAACAGTATTACCAACTCAAAGCTATTAATGGCAGGAAACTCAAAAGCAGCTATGTAGTTAAAATAACTGTAAACAATTGAGTAGTCCGAATAAGTAATTGGGTTTTAAGTTGATGTGGATCAATGTTAGTGAGTTAATGTCAGTCTCTAAATCATATATTTTTAAAAATTATTTATTTTAATCTAGTGTGCATAACTTCAGGCGGCACGGTGGCGCTGTAGGTAGTGCATGTGCCTCACAGCAAGAAGGTAACCAATCCCCGGGTCGGGCAGGCCTTTCTGTGTGGAATTTGCATGTTCTTCCCGTGTATGCATGGGTTCTCTCCGGGTACTCTGGCTACCTCTCACAGACCAAAAGCATGCTCATTAGATTGATTGGTGACTCCAAATTGCATGAGGGAGTGAATAGTTGTCTGTCTCTATGTTGCCCTGCGATTAGCTGCCGAATGAATGCATAACTTTAAAATACTAAATATTTTATAAATTTGGGTTGGTTAAAGTTAAAAATTAAAAATAAATAAATAAAATAATTGAGTAAACTGAAAGTATATTTCAAATTCAGTCAAACTCAAAACATATATTTCCCCTACTCAAAAACTTTTATGTAATCAGTTACAAGAACTTATTTTGAGTATTTTCAACTTGCGCAGGTTTACAGTGTAAAAAGAGAATGTATGTCCAGGCCACCCGTCTAATTTACACAGGAGAAAAACACTTTCTTGGTTGAGCAAAGAACAGGAACAACAACAAATATAACACAAGTTTCTCATTCAATTGATTACTATCAAGGTTCAGCAGCATTATGGCAGAAGTATGTTTAAGACAAAAGTAAAACGATGTGACCTGCTGTGCAGTACTTGCTTGTAACTTCACAGGAACAAAACAAAGTGGTCTGTGCCAGCCCTGTCATAAAACCAAAACATTTTATTCAAGATCAAAACATAAAAAAACCCCTCTTTTTTACTTTTAAAAAGTGTTCACAATAAATGTTTTAATATAATTTGAAATGGAAGGGTGAAAAAAAACATGTTAAAAAAAAGTAAAAAAGAGTGACTTGCGCCCGCGGATTATATCTTGCTGTCCGTGACTAGCCTCATACACCCATCTCCACTTTGGGTACCGGGATGATTATTGAGGATTTTACAGGAACATTGGAGGTGATGAGTAGCTGGTCACTTCGGGGTTAAAGGATAAATTCGTTTTTTTGACACCTGGACCTTATTTTTAGGATTAAATACGCTGGTAGACTCACCCAGACAATTTTGGCGGAGCTCTGAGCCGTTTTCGAGCAATTTAGATCTATCCAATGGCGTTTTTCTCTCATGCCGTAGTAGCAGACGGGGCCAGAAATCGTATTTTGGGGGGCATCAATACGTGTTTCATCTGGTCTCAAGTCCCACTCTGAGCAGCAAAGGCACTCCTCCTCTGTTGTGTTTGCCGTGCATTGTCCACAACAACACCACCAGTTAGCCCCCATTCGTGGACGTGCAGTGGTTGCTTGTTCTCTGGCCAGCTGTTCGGCTCTTTCCCTCTGCATCCTCCTTTCAAATAGCTCCTCGTCGGTATATTCTGGCTCAAAACAATACGGGCATCCATTATACTCAAAGTCGTCGTCAGACACTTCAACATCGGATAAATATTCCGCCATGTTGCACAAAAATATCCGTGTAGCCGTGTAGCCTAGCAACAACAGCGGCTCTACTCATGCTCTTGTCTATGACGTCACCAAAAGTTACCCATCCTTGTAAAGCCCCGGATGACCATAACAACAAAGTTGAGCTGACATGGTGATAACACTGGCCATTCATTTATAAAATGTAGCTGAAATGAGCGAGTTTCACAGCAGATAATGTCTAATTTAGGGGCTTCGATTTCTGGCCCCGTCTGCTACTATGGCATGAGAGAAAATGCCGTCGGATGGATCTAAATTGCTCAAAAACGTCTCCGAGCTCCGCCAAAATTGTCTGGGTGAGTCTACGAGCGTATTTAATCCTAAAAATAAGGTCCAGGTGTCAAAAAACCAAACTTATCCTCTAAGACACATTGACATATAGTGGGAATCGAATCTGCGACTCTATGAGCTGGAGGCAGAGATTCAGCTGACTGAGTTCCATACTTTTCTCTAAACACAAGTCATCACATTCAGACAAACAAGTCAGCTGCTACTGACTTTGACTTAGACTTAGACTTAGACAGACTTTATTGTCATTCAGTATGCAGCAGGTGTATACAGAACGAAATTTCGTTGCAAGGCTACAGTTTACAGATTTAAAATACATTATAAATAAATAAAAGGAGATGATAAGGTGCAAGTTCTATAAAAATAGAATGGGAATTGTGCAATTTGCAGGGGAGGTATATAAAAATATCAGTCTTTTTATATTAGAAAAATGAAATAGAAATATTGGATATGTACAAGTGAGGGGAGAGATGATTTGAGTCCAGTACAGTCCAGATTTTGGAGTTAGGAGTTCAGCAGTCTGATGGCTTGGGGGACAGAGCTGTTGTAGAACCTGGTGGTCCTACACCGGATGCTGCAGAACCTCTTCCCGGAGGCCAGCAGGTTAGGGGTTCTGCAGCATCCGGTGTAGGGGGACTTCCTAACAGGATTTCCAAAGGTCCAAGGAAATATTGGTCTTACTGTGTTCTTTTGAAACATGATCAAAAGGTGCCCCTTCATATTTGTTTTCTTCACTCCACCACAGAGGAATAATTTATTACCAAAACATTCAATTTCAAATCAAACATCAAATAAAACTCTTAAAAGTTTTTTTTTTTTTTTAAAAAGGTTCAATAATATGAGAAATGCAAAACCAAAACATTTTAATCAAGATCAAAACATCAAATAACAGTCTTTTTACATTTAAAAAAACTTCACAGTAAAGGTTTCAATATAATGTGAAATGGAAGTGTTAAAAATTTAAGATGTTAAAAAAGATCAAACAAAGTGGCCTGTGCCAGCCCTCACACGCTGTAGCTTGCTGTACCTGATCAGCCAATCTACAGTAACCACCACCAAGGGCGCTGGCTGGGTTAAACACAATTATAGTGGAAGCTGCGCACAGGTCACTTCGGGGTTAAATGTTCGCCCACAGACACATTGACATGTAGCCGAGCAGGAATCGAACCTGCGACTCTATGAGCCGAAGGCAGAGATTCAGCCGACTGAGCTTCACATTTCTGTTAGGGAATGAGCTAATTAAAAGGGTTGGAATATATTTCACTACAATGCTACACAATAAATTAATAAAAAAAGTCACCTATCTGTTTTCTGTTCTTTAATCACATAATCTCAGAGTTGAAAAAGATAAAAAATAAGTAGAAGTAGAAGTTGTAGTAGTAGTAAATAGTAGTAATTTAATGATACAACTACAGCAGAATGTATTTAAACTAGCTACAACTATAATCCGTACAAGTAAAAAAAAAAAGCATTTTTGAAAAAAACAAACCAGTACCAAAAAAAATTGCAATTGAAAAAGTACAGTCAAAACACATAATCAACTAACACACTTTTCACTAAAAGAGTGAAAAAGGATCAAAAACAAAAAATCTGCATTGTACTCAGAAAGAGGTTGGCTTAGTTATTGTTTAATGGTAATATATATCACTCAGACTAAAAGCAAAGATAAAGAAAACTGTGACAGTTCTCTGAGGTATCCAAAGTTCTGATGGTCCAGGGAAGGATTGTTTGATTGTATGTACATTGTTTTTATGACTTAAGACAATGACTTCAGAGAAGACACACAAGGCAGTGGAGGACACAGAGTGGGTATCAAGGCTCAGGTGGTTTCTGGCCTTCAAGTGCAGGGAGCAGGCCTGCGCCAAAGCAGAAAAGGTGGCATGAGCTTTATCAGAGGTAAGGCCATGAACCAGTTCACTCTGACCTGATAAACTTTATGTACTTGTAGATCTCCCAGTTCACACAAGTTATGATTTCATGATATGCTTTCCTATAGAATTTTTTTTCACTTTATGATTTACATCTTATTTGATTGTTGTAGAGAAAGCAGACAAATACAGATGTGTAGGAAACACTAATTTAACTTAACATTTAATCTGCTGACAAGCAAGATGACAATTAACTTGCAATAATGGCTAATGTGGTCATGTGCTGTGTGGAGACAACATTGTGTCAATAATATTTTTGTAGTATATGACTGGAAAATTGTTTGTGGTTCCAGATAGACACGTGCCCTCTCCAACAGAGGGGTCAGAGGACCTTGCTAGGGGAACTGCAGAGGTGCTTGTGGTTTTCACCCTCTGAAGGTAAATACAGTTAAATCTGAGGGCTGCTAATATAAATTCTCCTTGTGAAATTTACTTCTTACATTGAAAATACATTTTTGCAACTCCACATAAGTCTTTTATGTATGGAAGAGTATTAGGGCCATTTTAGATAGAAAACATCGTTTTCGGCAGGTCGAGATTAAAGTCGAAATAACGACAATAAAGACGATATTTTGAGATAAAGTCGACATGACGGGATAAAAGTTGAAATGTCGACAATAATGTTGAAATACAATTTTGTGATAAAAGTCAAAATGATGACATTAAAGTTAAAATGTTGAGAAAAAAAGTCAAAAGCCGAGAATAAAGTTGACATACAATGTATTTCGACTTTTTTCTCGACATTTCGACTTTTTATTCAGCATTTCGACTTTTATCACAAAATCGTATTTCAACTTATTCTCGTCATTTCAACTTTAATCCCGAAATTTTGACTTTAATCTCGATTTCCCCAAAATTATTTTCTCCATCTAACATGGCCCTTATACTCTTCCGTATTTATGTTTTCAGGCACTCTCCGTTCATTAAAGTGACCATTGTTTTGTGTGATTTAATGTGATTATGAAGTAGATACACATGCCAGAAAACAGGGGAAAGGCCCAGTTACAGTGTCACAATTGGTGTGTGACTGTGTTTGTGAATAAATCTAGGTTTTACTTGACATTGAAACACACTTAAGTGATTAAGTGAAAAGTAACACAGATTTTTTTAATGAATTTGTAATTGATCTACATAGTTATTACAAATGTTAAAAAAAAAACCCTGTACATGTACTTATATGTTCTTTACTGCATTCAAGTTAAACAGAATTTACCCAAATGTAGGGAGCAATAAGATCTAGTAAAGTCTGTAGACAAGATTTTGAGCTTCTTGCAACTAGGGAGTGATTTTGGAAGTACTGAGATCACATATGTGACTGTGTCTAACTAACAAAAACATCCCAACACACTGAAATAAAAAAGCTGAAAAAATGAGATATTAAAAAAAGGTAAAATAAAGTGGCCTGTGCCAGCCGTCACTCGCTGTATCTTGCTGTACCAGATCAGCCTTTCTACAGTAACTACCACCAAGGACACCGGATAGGGTTACGCGCTGTTGCAGTTGAAGCTGAGCAGCAGGTCACTTCTGGGTTAAGTGTTCACTCACAGACACAGCAACATGCAGCAGCCAAGCGGAAATCAAACCAGCAACTCTATGAGCCGGAGGTTCAGCTGACTGAGCCACACCCTGCGTTTCATTTATTATGTATCATTATTATTATTGTCCTCAACATTATCATTGCCTATCATATGCTGTTGAACATTTTTTCTAGAAACACAAGGGCTTCTTTTTGGTAAATCATATCTAATCTTGTGATATATGTTTATATCTGTAGAGATTCTTCTGATGAAGGTTTATCCCCATGGAGTAACATCTGTGGCTGTGGCAGAAGAGGTGCCCCTCACAGCAGGTTACTGCATCAACAGGCCTGTTAAAACGGAGGCAGACCCTGACACTGTCAATCCTCTCCCTCTCAGATTCATCTATAAGGGTATCCCTGGTGCCAGGGCAGCTTTATTGTCCACAAAGAGCCACACCAGACTTTTGGAGCAGTTGTGTGTAAAGCTGCTCAGGGTGCCACTGGCTGGCCCACCTCAGCCCCTCTACTCCAGGTCACTTTCCTGTCCCCGCCAACAAAAGAGAAACTGAGAAAAGACAGAAGGCAAGCCTTGGGAGCCAGCAGTGCACTGCTTGGCTCTGTCTTCAGCTGGACAGGAACTGTTAAAGGGACTAAAAGCTCCAACATGGACACTAAATGCTGTAGACAAACACAAATGTTTGAGTTACGTAAAATAGATTGAGTTTCTGTTTTGTCTTCTCAAAATTGCTGTACTCGTTCATTTAGAACTGTTTATAAAGAGGAACATGTTGAAAATTCAAATCTGTTTTTATTCTTTTCTTGTAATTTACAAACTGTTTTAAGCATTTATAATATAATAATGACAAAATTAGAATGTTTTATTTTTACTTTTCCTGAAAAAAGGTGCAAAATAATTTACTAAAAGGGCATCTTCTGTCACATTTATCCACAAAAATGGCAAAAAGAAACAAACAAAAAAACAGGCGGCCATTTATATTCATAGTAGTAAAAGGGTTAATATTTATAATAAAGTGCTGCACTGGACCACTGGCATTTTTCCAATGTACCTACTTATCAAGATATCGAGGGTCCTCTTTTTGGCTTTTCAGAATATGGTCACCCTACTTTAAGTCAAGCGGCAACAGTAAGCTGTTAGTATAACGCTAATAAATACTTGGCCCCTTTGTGTGAAATGTGGCCCTCGATGGCCCCGTACTTAGAAAAATCCTAGATCCGCCACTGCATTTAGTGTTTCTCACATCAATGCCATTTATTCTCGAAATTGCAATCGCCTTTTCATTAGATGAATGAGAGCGTTAGGAATAGTTTTCAGCACATAATGAAATGCTCTGCTTGCTACGGGAAAAGACTAAATATGAAGGAATCTCTCACAACCGAGCAATAAAACATTATTGTCAGAGAGATCATGAACTTTTATCTTTTTCCTGAAGTCGCGTCTCAGTAAACGTCACATCCGGGTCACCGGCTGTCATACTGCCGCAGAAGTTCGCAGTTTGATCTGCTATGTCTGCCACTGAAAGATAAGTTAAATAAGTACTAACCCGAAACCCACAAGAACAGTGAAGCAACGCGTTCATCAGTGGGGACATTTAGTAACACCGAGGATTAAAAATGTTTTCTTTCACCGTCCAACCACAGGTGAGAGAGAAGAAACGTCAGGCTAAGCTAACGTTAGCATTGTTGTTTTGGTTACCGCGCAGATGAGCCTGCTAGCGAGCTAAGTTCACCTTAGCCTGCACTATGAGGAGGGCTATTTGTTATGCTTTGGTTTAGAGAATTTACTCACATGAATATTATTTAACATGTTATTACCAGTATGTCCTGAAGTAAAGACTGGTTGGATGATTTACAGTTAGCCCGCTAACGGTGCTGCAGTGATCTAATGAGAGATCAGAGTGTCCTTAGCTGCAAGATAAAGCCTGTTGGTCTTTTACATTTACAAATATACTGCTTTTCAACCAAAATAAACGCCTAAGTCTGTCCCTTATGTCTACTTTTTTATATATTTATTTTATTTTGTTATTATGATAAGAACAATAAACCATAAAAGGTATTTACTTCTTCCTACTCCTTTATTTATTTTTCTTTTAATGTGAATGGTATTTCTCTATTTTTAATTTCTTTGTATCATTTTCGAAATAAATTTAAATTCAAATTATAAAACAGATATGTAATGTTATAGTGTAAAGTCCTTGGTCTTTTTTAAAGTCTCACTTTACTCATTTTATTTACTTTTTCCTTCACAAGGAAGTTGATATAGCTTAATATTCTGCATGTTGCAACCTGCTTTCTTAATTTCTTAGTTCATTTTTTATGCTGTCATCTAGTTTAATGTCTCTTATCTATTTTAATGTCTTTTGAAATTCCTATTGCTATACTGTGTATAAGAGCAATTGAAACAAACAAATTTTCCCATGGGGATTAATAAAATATTTGATTCTTATTCTGATCATTTGTTAACATTTAATTTAAAAAATCAGGCATAGTTAGGTAAAAATTTAACTGTCAAACAGACCAGAAAACAACAACATAAATACGAAGTTTTTTGTGTTATGCACACGCTGGATTTCTTTCTGGTGCTGTAGAGTCCCACCTCTCACTGAGGGTCTCTAGTTTCATTTTTAATGAGATACTAGGACACAGTCGTGTCAGAGGCACAAATGTGGCCGCTGCATCTTTGAGAGATTCTGAAAATACTTAAAAAATGTCAGAATTCACCCATCAGTGGATGTGATCCAACAATTGCTGCTAGAGGTCTTTTTGTAACAGCTTTTGGCTTATGTGACTCAAGTTTAAATGTTTTTTAAGCTGCCATGCTGTTATGAATTTGTCCATCATTTAGATAACAGATGTCAGGATGCACAATGTTATTAGCACAGTATTGGAGTTTTGGCAGATATGAAAACTTCACCTAATTTTATATCTGAATGAGCAGTCATACCTATCTCATACATCAGCCATAGTTCCAGCAGGATGTATAAATAATTCGGCCTATATTTATTTGTTCATAACTTCTTGTAACCAACTATTATCTATTATTTTATTTAGTTGTTCATTGGCTGCCCTTTTCTCCTTTGAATATGTTATTACTTCATTTACTTTGCAGCTGTTGATTTAATTTTCCAGTTTTATAGTCTTTCCCTTCCTGCCCATTCTTATTCTTTGTTTTTATTAGGGTTTTGTTGGCAAGAATCTGGAGATATGATACATATTTAGATACATGGGTGACGATACTCTGTATTGTGATATATTGCTGTATTTTAAACAGGGTGGCTCTTGATGTTTTTATTCACTTAAAAGTATCAGAAATTTTGTGATGGCAACAGGGAGTTAAAATGTTGTAAAATTAAAAATGCCATTGCAAATCAGTGTAGTCCGTCATTGTCCAGTGTCAGTGTCCCAGTGACAAAAAATAATAGCAATAAATGTAACAGAAACAGGCAGAGTAAAACGGCTGAATGTCTGCTTCCAACTAACAGCAAGAGGCTGCATTAAAATATATAATAATTGTCCCTCAGTTTTTATAAATTACTGACTGAGTACAATAGCATGATGTTTTATTGAACATATTATTACATCACTGCTCCATTAAATATTGTAACACATTGATGTATCAGTATTTTGTAACATCGTAAGCTTTTGCTTTTGCTTGTATTTACAGTCTGTATTTATTTTTTCTTTATTTGTTTTGTTTGGTCTTCAAATGCTTGTCACTTTTTTCCCCTTCCTTTGCAGTGTTTTATCTTTTGTGGTTATATCTTTCTAAAGTGTTCTGTCTGTTTCTTCCTGCTCATATAGTTTTGTCTTTTCTTATTGCTTTATTATCTTAATTAAGTCTACTTATGGTCCTGAGGTTTCAGTCTATAGCTGTTTTCCACTGAGTGGTCTGGTTTGGTTCAGAACAGTTTGATATGAACGCTTATATCTTCTATAGTGTTTGCTAGAAGACGAGGGTCACGCCAGCCACTCGGCTTTATGAGTGATTTAAACATGAAGGGGTATATTGTTTTTGTTGTAGCCGCTGTTGCATTCGAAGTGACAATTCTTGCAACCAATCAACAGACTGCAGCATTATTAGCTCCACTCTTTGTGATCAGCTTGGTACGCATGGCACCCCGACGAAAGGTCGCCAAAAAGTGGGACAGCACAGATCAGTTCTTTGGGTACCTTTACCTAGATTTAGACAGAAAAACCTGGAATTGCAAATGTACCAAGTGAAACTGAACCAGACTGCTTGGAAGAAACATAGCTTATGTAGTTGGGTTCTTGTGTTGCCCAGGTTTGCTGAAGTTGTATGGCTCTTTTTGGTGTATGTAAAAACAAATTGAAGCATTATGGTGCATCCATATATTATGCTGATATTTCAGCAGATAAAGGGGAATGGTCAATATATTGGTTGTAATTTTCATATGTACAGACACTAATGTTTAGCTTTTGAAGTTCTTCTCTGCAAATACTTATATTGCACTGATAATGTTGTGCATCTCTTATTATTATTACCATTAACAATCTTTCTGTTATTGATAATGTATGAGGTATTTCCCCTGTGATTTACATCCTCTGTGAAAGATCTAATCAATGTTTCCTTCTGCTGTTTGATCACGTCATCACAGGTGACCGTTCCTCTCAGCCATCTTATAAATGTCCTCCACTCGATGAAGAGCTCAGTGGACAGCAGCAGCGTCAGCAGCAAATCAAGAAAACACAGCGAGCATGTCTCAGCGTCAGATCTACACTCCACAGAGGTTTGTGATAAAAGGGCAAAATCTGCTGTATCAAGTCACAGAAAGCATGTGTGTGCCTGCACTCATTGTTTCATTCTCATGTTTTCTGCTGTATTTGTTCAACTAAGTCCATTAAAAAAAACATGCATTTTATGGTTTAATGTGTGTGTGTTTGTGTGTGTGTACAGTCCATGTTGAACCTGCGTGAGCTTGGCTTATCGGACCTGGGAGCTCAGCAGCTGGACGAGCTGGCAAAAAGTGTGTTCCCGTATTTGAGTCCACAGGAGGTGCCACTTCCACTAGGAGGACAAACAACCTGGAGGACTTCACATTTATCCACACACTCCTTCTTCTACAATAAACATGGTGAGATAAGGCTGTCACTATATCATCTTTATCACAGTATTTTCGCAAAGACTTGGAAAAAATCCTTTCTATGAGTCAGATTATTCTCCAGCTCTATCGTTTGCCTTTGTTTCTGCAAAATAGTCCTAAAAAAAAGGTACATAGGAAGGTGGAGGACAGTCTGCAAGGAAATAATTACTAATAACAGCCACTAGTTAATGATGAAAAGGCAACCAGATGATAGAGACGAGGGATATAACCAAAATATATCACAGTATTTTTATTAACTGACATATTACAAAATTAAAAGAGATGATGGATTAAAAAACTGCATCTTCCTACAATCACCTGCTCTCCCTAAAACAATGCACAACCACCTGTGATTTTATTATCAGTTCATGTCTGCACATAAAAATATAGAAAAATGTTTCAAATGTTTCAATTTGTGGTATGTTGAGCTGTAACAGAAGTTGTGGTGCATTTCTCATTTGTTCTATTAAGCTTATGAAAACGCAGTTTCCTGGCTTGGTTGTTAAAGATAAAGCATCTGTTCATAATTACAGATGAAGACTTTCATGGGGATTTTTTTTTAAGTTACATGTTTATTTTTAAGGGAGCTTTTCATGCCACTGTCACCGGTGAGGGTTCAGAGCTGTTATGTTTTCATCAGCTTCTTTAAATCATTTTGGACTCAAAACAAGGAAAAGGCTGTCTTTACACACACATTACACTGTGGCGTAAGCTGTTAAAATGAAGGTATTGTAAAATATTATGGGCAATCTAGTTATTAATTTGCTGCCCCCAAGTGTTACATTTATCTTAAAAGGACATGGGGCTATGTTTACTGGTTTATGCACAAGAGTTGATCACATTCATCAAACATGTGTGTTCTTATTTTGTTTATTTATTGTAAAAAGTGTGTTTTAGACCAGTTTGCCTTTGCAGTTGTATAATTGTATTGTTTGATTGAAAAAAATGAAGATATATTAATATCCTTTTATCTCAGACTTTGACAAATTTGGTGAAAATCATGTCAAACCGCTGTACAAATCCCACCATTTCCCTTATAAGAGCTATTTCAATTACTCTGTTAATAATATCCTCATAAAAACCAGGATATCTTATCTGATCTTATATCATCTCATTATGTTCTTGCCATATATTGATAATTGCAGTATTTCTTTATTGTGATATTAAAAATATTGCAGACCATGTATAACGTCATACCTTATCATGAACTACCCTGTGACCCCCAGCCCTATTTGAGTACTTAGCTTACCCCAAAGCCATAGACCAACAATGTCTGCCAAGGAAACACACATACTGTATGTTGTTTAATTTACAGACAAACAACTTATAGAGGAAAATGAACATGTTTACCACAGTACAGCATAAAGGAACACTTCTGGAGCACTTAGTCAATTTAGTAATTTTAATGTGGTGCAAACAAACTGACGTTTCAACACCTCCCTCAAAGTCAACAAAGAGAAAGGTATGAAGGAAAACCAGCCTGTAAAGCTGCCGTCTTGACTGAGTGCTCCAAGTTTTCCTTTATGCTGTGATTAGTGTTTCCTGCTCCGAGACGCACCAGTTTGCATTGTTTTGTCTCCCTGCTATGTTTACCACATTGTTTTGAAGTACCTTATGTTCATTGTTAACACAGTTCGCTGTGGGTGAAAGGGGTGTGCTTTGTGCTATTTGGTGTAAATGGATTAGTATGCATTGCTTTGCTGTCTGTGTCACAGAAATTCCTCTGTTGTGCTGCTTTTTCTCAGCCGTTTCTGTGGCTGAAAGGTTTAGATTTTCCCCTTTTATGAGCCAGTGTTACCTATTTTTAGCTCTGTTAAGACTGTTATTGTCAGTAGTATAAGTATATTGCAACAACCCTAGTGTGAATATACAGTTTTGCCTCAAGCTGGAAGTCATTCTTTTCAGTCATACACAATGTCGTGTCTCATATTAATCATGTAATTGACATAATCAGGTATTTCAGTTCTAACTATTATCATACATAAAGACAAAATGACAGCACTTAATAATCTCCCAAACATGGTGTGAACCTGACTGTGCACGTTTTCTTGGGAAGTCAGAGTAAAGTAACAAAGACCTTTTCCCCTGGACTTTAGAGTGATATCACTCATACTAATAATCTGCTCTCTGTTTTAGGTTTCTCATGCAGTGCAATCCCCGTGTCAGCCCAAGTCTTCACCAGGCAGCACCCCTCACCTCTCCAGTGTGCCAGCACAGAGCTACAATACTGGCCAGGTACCTGTGGTTTAGAGGCACATGAGTTTTAGATATTGAAAAGTAAACTAATTCATCACCTTCTGTTGAAAATCCTTTGATAATAGACAGCAGTTGATTAGCTATTTACCTTCTTTGCTAAATTTACTTCATTTTTACTTGAACATATGATTACATTTATCAAAGATCGAAAAATATTCTACATATTACTGGTTTCTGTTTTAACATGTCTATAGTGAATGTGACTATCACCTAACTAGCAAAGTTTATGATCTGTAACATTGGTTTGCTTTTCTATCATTTATTCATATGATACACTCTGTCTTTTCAGTTTGGGTCCAAAGCAGAGGCTTCAAAACATTAAGGAGCAAAACCAGACGGCTGCAGTCTGGCCTCGATCGTCCAGTGGAGTTCACACCATCCTTCATGAAGGCGAGTTCACATGTTTCACACACTTCAGTAAAATCCTCAAGCATGACATTGGTATACACAACTACTTAGTTCTTTAAACACAAACTTCACATGTTTATATAATAACTGTTGTGAAGATGTCAGTGTGTAGTTTTAACATTTAAGTGTCACCAAACCATCAACATCTTTACATGAGAAGAGGCCTGAAGAGGTTTCTATGAATTTTATAATGTTCCAGTTCTAAAAAGTCATCTTACATCTCTGCAGTTATCATCTTTGAGTGTTTTGCAGCTCCTTTACTGGATCATTTTCACACAAAACAGGAATGAAAGTTGGAATTTTGCTCTGTCCATTGGCTCTAGACTAACTGAAAATCTTTGCAGCTTGCACTCCTTGATCACTGCAAAATATTCTAGGTTAAAATTAAGATAATAGATCGGTTTCACTACGAGTGATTTTCTCTAAACCTGGTGATGAATCAGAACAAATGCTTCTAGTCATTTAGCATCAAGCTGATCCCCTGACATCTGAGATGGGAATCAAAGACCAGTCCATGTTGAGAACTGATACAAACTGCTGAAGAAATCATTATCAATTGACCTTTTGCTTAACATTTCCATTATCAATGCCTTCCACTACATTCTAATTCCTTGCCAATCAAAGCGGTCATACACTCATCAGACAGTCAGCAGCTGGTCAGCATGATCATCAACAAAGAAATCAAAGAAGCAATCATATAATCATCACAAACAGGAGACAGAAGCAGTCAAAAGTGTGACCTTATTTTACACAGTATGACGCAAACCGCAGTGATTTCAGAGAAGTGTGGAAACACCAGGAACTTGCTGAAGCATTTGTTTACACATAAAATATCAGATCATCATGGTTTTGAAATTATTAATCCTGAAAACCTGCACAGGTCTGCTCTTTCACAAAGGTGATTTACAGGAGTTGATAAGGGAATCAATAAAGAATTGGACTGACTGACAGAATTGGTGTCAATAAAATCTTATCATTACTCGATCCAAGTGGACACCTCCAGTGTCATCTTCTTAGAGAAGCACCCTGTGCGTGGATTAGTGTAATTACATTGGCTAATCAAATCATCAGCCAGTAGGAATTAAGCACATCTACACAATGAATCCAATCAAACTGTAACGCAACACCTTCAGCTGTCAGCACGGACTCCCAATAGTTTTCTTTTGCTTCTTTGGTCAGACTTCCTCCTCATTCACTCAAAAAAGCCTGGAAAGTTGACCAAACTTTGTAATAAGCCTGTTAGTTAAATATTGATGAAACCAGTAAAATAAAAGCTTTATGTCTCCTTAAATGAGGTAAGATAATATACATTATGCTGCTATATTTATGGTAAGTTTGGTAAAGACTGTTGGGTAAAGGTAATAGAAGTATTATCTTGATGTTTTTTAAATACAACTTAGAGAAACGAGGCTGAAGTGCACTGGTCGGGCTACTAAATTGGTAGACTTGTCCACTGTTGAACTTTCTGTTATTACAAAACAATAAATATTAGTATTGGCTCATCTTACTTAGATTACTATTATGTGAAGCAAAAATAGTGATTGGTGTCCCTTCAAATGTCTCTACAATGAAGTAATATTTTTCCATGTACTGACTTTATTTTGTAAGATCTTTAGTTTTTGTTCTTCTGTCTTTAAGTTTCAGATTTATTGATGCTTTCTTAAACAAATGAACTGTTTTTTTATTGTATGAGATTCAGTGTATTCATAAAACTAAAGCAGTATCCCTGTTTTGTGAATTCTGCTGACTTATTTTAGATTGTACCACAGGGTTTTCTGTCACGTGATAAAAACTTTGAAGTTGAAAGTCTGGACAGCCTTTTGAAGACCAAAAACATACCTGATGGACAGCAGGATGCTTTCAAGAGGGGCTTTGCTGAGGGCTTCCTGAAAGCTCAAGCCCTGACACAACGCACGCAAGGTATGTTTTTCAGTGCCAACAAACTGTAATGAAATTAAACCTGAAAACAATTTGATTTTTTAACTTTAATTTGCTTCATCTGTTCAGACTCTCTCAGAAGAACTCGCCTCTTCCTGCTGGTTCTGCTGCTTGTGGGGCTCTACGGGATCTCCAAAACCCCATTCATATCGGGTAAAGGCTCCTTTTCTCCTGAAGGGCATCTTGTTATTTCATGAAATATTCAGTAATCAATAACTCTTCAAAACATTAACGTAAAGCTGAAATTTGCTTGCAGAACTAATGTGTGTATTTAATATGTGATAACCTTTAAAAAGAGTTGAGCTTGGTTTAACAGCAGCGGCTGTTTTTGGATAACCCAGGCAGCATGTGTGTGAGTTCATTAACCCTGCCATGCTGTGTGATTTTCGAACTTTAATCTAACCATTTTGGACAGTGCGGTTCCGAACCACAACAGGCCTGGACTCTGTGGATCCCGTCCAGATGAAAAATGTGACGTTTGATCACGTCAAAGGGGTTGAAGAGGCCAAGAACGAGCTGCAGGAAGTGGTGGAGTTTCTGAAAAACCCTCAGAAGTTCACAGCACTGGGAGGGAAGCTGCCAAAAGGTGGAGTTATTGTGTTTTTGTGTGACAGTATGATGACCTCTTGATTCAGGGCTGTGTGTTTGTAACAGTGCCTCATCCTTCTCCTTTGCCTCTCTTTGCCTCAGGTGTTCTCCTGGTCGGTCCTCCTGGGACTGGAAAGACTCTACTGGCCAGAGCGGTGGCAGGAGAGGCTGATGTTCCTTTTTACTATGCCTCTGGGTCCGAGTTCGATGAGATGTTTGTTGGAGTGGGAGCCAGCCGTATCAGGAACCTTTTCAGTAAGTTATTGCTTTTTATTGGTTTATTATTGCTGATCAACATATTGCAGCATTTATCCCCCATTTCCTACTAAAAAGGCCTCTTGATTATGCAAGAGTACCAAGATGTGGCACAAACATGACTTAACGTGTTTTGCTGAATATTTTGTATTTTATTTTTGTCATTGTTGTCGGTTATTTCCAGGGGAGGCTAAAGCTAATGCTCCCTGTGTGATCTTCATCGATGAGCTGGACAGTGTTGGTGGGAAAAGGATTGAGTCTCCCATGCATCCCTACTCCAGACAGACTATCAATCAGCTACTTGCTGAGATGGACGGGTAAAACCTTCTTAACATCTTCCTACAAGGAGATTATATTTTTGCCGGCGTATATTTGTCTGTCTGTTTGTTTGTTAGCAAGTTAACGCAAAAACTACTGAACCGATTTTGCTGAAATTTTCAGGAGATGTCGGTAATGGCCCAACTTAAACATGATTAGATTTTGGTGGTGATCCAGATAACTGCCATTAGTGAACTATTGTTTTTTGTCAATAACTGTCTAACTAATAATGATATCAACATGATTCTGAGTGCCGTGGGTTTTCAGGTTCAAGGAATCATATTGTGGTGGTAACTTTCTCATGGAACTATTGCTAATAGATGTAACAGCAATATGTGAGCTACCTTGGCAGAGATTTGTGCTCTTGTAAAACTTTCTAGTTACATATAATATTATTAAACTGTATGATTTTGATTTTTGATCACTGAAAATAGGGTTCAAATTGAATAGTAACCTTCTAAAAGATTCACTCAAGAGAAAAATATTAAATATTGTAAAATGTTACAGATATGATGCTTGTTTACTCTTTCAACACACATTGTGTCGTAAATATTTACACATGGGTTACTGTTAAGAATTGAGATGGGGAACATTTTTACAAGTGCCCAATGTTATACTGTAAATATAGCTATTTTATAAAAAGGGCATCTCTGCATCACTTTACCCTATTGAGGGAGGCTTTTGATGCCTACATTCGATAGAGGAGATAAAGTGGATAGACGTACTTGACATAGAATTGAGGCGAGAGGGAACAAAAATATTCGACGAAGGGTTGGATTCAAACTCATACCAGCTGTCCTGTGAGCATCAGGCTCTTTGTTAGTGGGGCAGGCTGACAATTTGTTCAGCTGTCAGACCCACATTGGTATCAGTTATTAATGCCAACTGATTTTCAACTTATTTTGTGTTTGACTTTAACCACTGTACATTAGGAAGAACACATATCAATACAATAGAGCCTCTTGACTGTGGCAAAACAATGCTCACAACTGTTTTGATTAATACTGAGATTATTATGTCTGATTACTCATTAATTTTACCTCAGCTGAATTCAATGTACTTAAACAATGTACTTTGTTGGACTTAAACACTCACAATACGTTGAAATTGCAAAGACTTTGAAAAACATGCAATATGCAAAAGCAAATGCAAAAATATAAACAGTTAGAAGATGTATGTCACATTTTATCAGTTAACAAAATAAATAAAAACATGTTCAAGGTAGTGATGATGAACTCTTTTGACCAAAATTTAACGCTGAAATATTTACCACACGACTAAATATGTGAACAAAAGCTTAACATGATATGTGGCATATGAAGTGTTAAAATGTGACTGTCTATATTGTGGCTGTAATTCAGATAAAAACTTGATTAATTGTCCAGCCCTACAATCCAGTATGACAGTGGAAAGCTCATTGTTCTATAGATGATGGACTGCATTGTGGTTAAAACTGTTAGTCAGAGAGCTGAAGGACGCTGTTTTGTATTGCATTGCAGACACTAACATGTACACTGTGATGTTTTTTTTAGGTTTAAAACAAATGAAGGTGTGATCATCATTGGAGCAACAAACTTCGCTGAAGCGCTGGATAAGTATGTTTACCTCTACTCCTTAAACAGTCTCCTATAGTCTGTTTAAATGTCAATGCTGACTCAGCATGTTTACAAATGTCAAGGTCATACCTCTCACAGTCACAGCTGCTTTAATGCACACACACTGAGTTTTATACCTGTATGTAGACACACAGTCGCCACATTATTAACCCACCGCTCCTCTGCTGTAGTGCTCTGATCCGCCCAGGACGCTTCGATATGCAGGTGACTGTCCCCAAGCCAGATGTAAAGGGACGGACAGAGATCCTCAACTGGTACCTGAAGAAGATCAAAGTTGACCCAGGTATGTTTATTTAAAGCCTACACTTGTTTTATGGTCCTAATACACTGAACAAACTGTATATCCACTACGTGTTTTTTATAACTGTGACATTTTTGTCGGTGTTGTGTTTCTTTTCTGCAGCTATTGAGGCCAATATTATTGCCCGAGGCACAGTTGGCTTTTCAGGCGCTGACCTGGAAAATCTGGTGAACCAGGCGGCCCTGAAAGCAGCCGTGGACGGTAAAGACATGGTCACGATGAAGGAGCTGGAGTTTGCAAAAGACAAAATCCTCATGGGTGAGTTTTTAGCAGATAGAAATAAAGACAGATGTCTTGTTCCTTGCAGCTGCAATTATATGATTCAACATTATGCTAATCCTTAAATATTTTGGTCAGTGCCTATATTTAACCTGCTCCTGTTGCTGATTTTGTGTCCTTAATTTTGTAGGTTCATTTTCATTATAAACAAAAGTCGATACAAAAGTCCATTGTGAAACTGTGAGACCTATCCAGTCCTGTATGTTTGCTTATGAAATCTAAGGTGCTTTTCACACCTACAGCTCAGTTGCTTTGTTCTGATTCATTTGGAAAAAAATTCCTACAAATAAGCCGCTTTTTTTTCGATCACTTCACAGCAGCATTTTAAAGGAAGCAGTCCAGACTTAGTCCCACAAAATGCCTTAAGTTGCAGTCCTAGTCTCTCTTTTTCAGAACTAATTTCATGTGATTGAAAATCATAAATCCAAATAACTGCAAAACCATTAATGTTGTAATAATTCACAAGTTAGTGTAATATGATTTACATAAAACAACACCTGACTAATACTGTAAAATGTAAAATTTTATATACATTAATCTAAATTTATAAATGTCTCCAGCACTTGCATCTGCTCATAACAGTGTTTTTCCAACACCATGACTACAGCGTATTTTTTATGAATGAGATTGCTCTACATAGTGAGTTAGTCCTTCACATTGTCTCTTAGAATAGATTTTAAGGTTCTTTGACTGGTTTTAAATATCTTAATGGTCTCGCTCCTTCATATTTAACTTGTTTGTTTTTGCCATATGAAACCAGTAGAGCCCCCTGCTTTTCTGGTACTGGTCTTTTAATAGTTCCCAGAGTTAGAACCAAACCATACGGAGAGGAATTTTTTAATTTATTACGGCCCTCGTCTGTGGAACAGCCTGCCTGAAGAGCTGAGAACAGCAACCACTTCATAATATTAAAAGCAAACTCAAGATCTGCCTCTTTAGCCTGGCTTTTAGCTGATTTTATTTTATCCTCTTAATCTGTCTAATGAATTCCCTTGCTCCACTTCAGTTTCAGAGTTATTGTTTTGTGTTTTATTACCTCTCTCTATTAGTTTTTTTATTATCCTGTTTTAGCATGTTTAGCATGTAAAAATTAACTTTTTGTATTTTGATTTCTCAGTGGTTTTTAATCTTTATTTCAAATGATGTATTTGGTGTTGTTATTGTCTAGTTTCTTAACATGGTTTTTATCAGCTTAGTCTCAGCTCCTGTGTTTCCTCATATTTAAATTAAGACGGTGTTTCCTCAGTCGTAGGTGCCTGTTTTCAAAGTCCACTCTTGGGATGTGTGTGTGTGTGGGTGTGTGTGTGTGTGTTTGTTTTAGTTTGTTTTGTGAGTATCTCATTACACTTTTTTAAGTATTAATGTAGACATACACAGTGCTCAGCATAAATGAGTACAACCCTTCAGATTTGTTAGAAAACCTTTAGGCTACGTTCACACTGCAGCCCTTAATGCTCAATTCCGATTTATTTCTCAAATCCGATTTTGTTGTTTGCCTGTTCAGATTACGCCTTTAAATGTGGCCTGTCTGCAGACTGCGATGTGAACAGCTCACGCTTCAGAAGTGACACGCATGCTCAGTTGAATATTAATGACATCACGCACAGAAAGGTGTGATGAGGGGCAACAAACACAGACCAAAAATGTGCTTCACAATGCTAGAGAAGTTTGTTCTCATAACGCAGAACCTGATGTTACAGCATCTCACCTTAAGTGAGCTCTTATTAAAGTTATTATGGGTATGTTTTATTTCTTATTAACCTAAAGGCGGCCGCTATTTCCCGTCGACCCCGGCCGATGAGAGATTGTTGCTGCAGAGAAAAACAGCTCAGAGCCATAGCGCGCTGAACAGGTGAACAGAGGCGAAAACTTAGTTTTATCATCTGTTCTGATGTTTCTTAGTTTGTCTGAGAGCAGATCAGACAGGAGCAGACTGTTCACTGACTGACGCTGTCTCGTAGAAACACAGTAGCGCGCAAATGCGCACGGATGAGATGGTCAGCAGTGGATCATCAGTGTCTTTCCGCGTCCTGTAAACTGTTATTTTAGCCTGATAAATTTATTAAAACTGTTGGTGCAGTGTTAATAAACTAAGTTTATCAGATATCACAATACAAACAGTATAAAGATGTATAATTCATTCACGTTTATTGTTTATTGTGCGTGTAATGGAGACATCAGTCGATCGCCCCAGCGCTCTCTCACTTTCTCTCGTCACTCCCCCCTTTATGCATTTTTTTTATCATGCTTGTAGAGGGAAAATCAACTAAAACTCTTTATTTTAGGAAAAAATGGTATAAACTCTTTAATAATCATGTCTATATATTAAAGTCTCCTTATGTTTTGGCCATGAAGTGACTCTGAAAAAATGTAACTCGAGGTAAATTGCCGACCCCTGCTCTAGAATGACGTCAAAGTCGCATTGAATGCGACCTGGCTGTTCAGACCGCAGTCGCGTTCAAGAAAATCAGATATGTATCCGATTCAGTACCACATTTGAAAGTGGCCTGAATCTGATTCGAAAATGTCAGATTCAATGTGACTTGTGCTGTTCACACTGTCAAAAACAAATCAGATACAGGTCACATTTGAGCCAAAAAATCAGATTCAGGTCACTTTTGACTGCAGTGTGAACGTAGCCTTAGTTTCCTTTCAAAAGTCAACATTTTCTATGCCATACTATACCACAAATTACTCCCCCAAATGTGGACCATTGATTGCAAACAAGATTTTTTAAGTTGCACACAAATAATTATTTTTCTCAATTTAAGATCAGGATGCAAAAATGAGTACACTCCAATCAAAGGAGTGGGAGCAAAGCTTAATTTTAGTTATATTGCGCTTATCTTCATCTTATGGTAAAAAAAATCTTAATTTAAACTCAGCTTTGTCAAAACTTTGGAAATTGTTCTTTTGTTAATTAATCAATAGATTAATACCTTACTTTTAATAGGGGCTGTACTCATTTATGCTGGGCACTGTATATATATATATACTGCATTAATTTGTTTAAGTGCTATATAGATACAGTTTTATTGATTGATTGATTGTTATTGTCTCATTTTATTTGTTTCTATTTGTCTTTACTGACTAGGGCCTGAGAGGAGGAGTGCAGAAATAGACAAAAAGAACAAGCTCATCACAGCGTACCATGAGTCCGGCCATGCCATCGTAGCGTACTACACCAAAGATGCCATGCCCATAAACAAAGCCACCATCATGCCCAGAGGCCCCAGTCTGGGACATGTAAGAAAGCCTCCACGAGATGGTTAACTAGCATGGATTGATTTTAACTTGTTGCATCCTAAGCCTTTTTATTTTGAATCCTCTCCGTTGTTTTTCCTCAGGTGTCGATGCTCCCAGAGAACGATCGCTGGAGTGAGACCCGCTCTCAGCTTTTGGCTCAGATGGACGTCAGTATGGGAGGCCGTGTAGCAGAGGAGATCATCTTTGGCCATGAGTACATCACAACTGGTAAGAGGCAATTCAAAAAATGTGCTTTTTAGAGGTTGAATGTAAAAATTTCATCAGGAAGGGCTGAAAGAAAAGAAAAGAACTACTGCTTGTGTTGTTTCCTCCCCTCCAGGGGCATCAAGTGACTTTGACAGTGCCACAAAGATCGCTAAGATGATGGTGACCAGATTTGGAATGTGTGAAAAGGTAAGTTCAACTGAAGAGAGAAGGTTGCTCATGTTGTTTGGTTTAATTTTATTGACATTTATATTCTTATTTTTCCCTCTTCTCTCTCAGTTGGGTGTGATGACTTACACTGACTTGTCATCTCAGAGTCCAGAGACACAAGCAGCTGTGGAGCATGAAGTCAGAGCTTTATTGAAGGTACGTTGGATTGTTATTCAGGAGATCTATACAGTCTCATATAGACTCTGTTCTTTTTTCCAGCTCAAGGCAACTTTTTAAAATAAATGCAGAATGTGACAAGAAGTGCAAAAGAAGCTACACAAGGCAAAACAACAAAAACCAAAACCAGCTGACATACAAGAATAAAGTCAAGAATTGTTAGAAGATCGTTAAAGCAAACTCAAAATGCAGGCAATACACAAATGCAGTTCTCATTATCACAAAATAAAAAAAAACACAAACAAAAAGAAAGAGCAAAAAGACAGAGAAAAAGGGAAATAGGTTTAAAAAAGAGGAAGGGGAAAGCAGAAAAGGTTTTTGGTGGCTTTGAGAGAGAGAAGAGAGTAAAACGAGGAATATTTGTGGTTTTTCATCTTTAAATATGAGGTTGTAAGTTATCATTTAAAAATGATAAAAAAGATAAATGTTTGAAATGGGATTATTGTTATGTGATGTGGAGCTGCTGTTGGTGTTTCAGGGAGAAACACTACCAGTGATATAAAATCAAGGAGAAATCAGGGTCAAGGACATTCAGGTTTAACTCTTGTATGGCTGAGTTAAGCAGTAGCAATTCCCTGACCCTGTGGAGCTCATGGCATCTTTGATTGTTTATATTTTTTTCCCTGTAAATGACAATTGTCCTTGTAAATGCCTCCTCTTTTCCCTAGGTTAAAATGTTAAAAAAAATACAATATCATTTGAACTCATATTTTATTAGACAATATCACAACAGCAAATACAGTGTGTTCAAAGTAAGATTTTTCTTTTTAGTGTGTGTTTTGGGGTGGGGGGGGGGGGGGGGGTGCGTATGTCTGTGCTTTATTTAATGGCAAATACATTTTACAAAATGTTGTAACAGTGGAAATATAAGACTGGAAAAAATACTAAAAGAAAACGCCTCCTAAATTATCTTGCCTTTTTCAATTCTGGGATATTGATAAGGATTCCTTTATCGATTCCTTTGGATTTTCTGTTTGGTCAAAGTTTGGCCTACACAGATTTTCAGTGGCAACAGTGTCAAACGCATTTCACTCCTGATATTCAAGATTGTGCTGCACAGATGAATGCTTCCGCAAATTGCTGCTGGTTTCAATGCACTAATCCTTGTTCAGTAAGCATCATTTTGTCAAAAACTTAGCCTTTTTTAATTTGACATTTCCTGTCTGCCACTATCACATCTTTGACCTCAAAGTTTTGACCTTGTTTAAATCTTTTCATCTCGGGCACAAGGCCTTGAATAAGACATCTAGACTTAAAGGGAAACACCAATATTTTTTTTCTTTTCGTGTCTTGCCTCAGTCCCGAGTCCATGACAAGCAGGTAGACACCATTCTTTTGACTCTGCCTGCAGTAACAAGAAAGAGATGGGCAGAGCTCGCCCACCACTTGTTAGCTTAGCTCAAACACTGAGAGTCAGCGGGTATAGCTAATCTGCCTCTGCCTACAGTCATCAGATAAACTCTTCAGCAACTCTGAACAATCCTGTGTACTCGTTATTTTACCGCGCAAACCAACACGGAGGTATGTCAACAAAACCAAGCCGTTTAAAGTTGCTGAAGAGTTATCTGATGATAGAGATACCCGCTGACTCCCAGTGTTTGAGCTAAGCTAACTAGCGGTGGGCGAGCTTTGCCCTTCTCTTCCTTGTTACTGGACGCACTGAAGAAAGAATGGTGGCTCCCTGCTTGTCATGGACTTTGGAGTGAGGGAAGACACGAAAACACATCAATGAACCCACGCTATGTGTGCAAGAGTAAGAAAGATGTACACAGAATGATTTTTGCAGACAGACAACTCAGACGTTGAATTAGGGCCTTTAATCATAAAAGCTTTAGTTGCTCATCATAACATTCAAGTCCGACTGAGGAGTTTATGAAATTTTATGTATCAGTAGGCTGTTGTGAAAACAACAGCCAATTATTGACATGTGTGACATCTGGCAATCTAACTAGACTGCTTTTGTTGTTGTTTTTATTTTTATAGCAATCTACTGGTGTTTTTTGAGGTTTTGTGATTTTTCAGGCTAATTTGGCCTTTAGTTAATTTGAATAAAGTTGATGTCTTTTTAGCTGATTAATGCTCAGTGGAGGAAAAGTTTTGGTTATCTGTGACCTGCTAGAAAAGATGCTTTGATATTGATCAATGAAAAATTGACTCTTGACCTCAAAATGTAACTTTCACCTCTCTTGCTTCCTCAAGGACTCTTACGAACGTGCCAAAGCCCTGCTGAAGTCTCGTGCCAAAGAGCACAAGAACCTGGCTGAAGCTCTGCTCATGTACGAGACTCTAGATGCCAAAGAAATTCAGCAAGTCCTGGAAGGAAAGACCCTCGACAGCAGATGAAAGTAACGAAAATGGCAACCAGAGGGTGGGTTTTTTAGAGCTCAGGGGTCAGGGAAGGAGGGATGGACTTAGGTCATGAATGGAAATCAGAGGGGACATATCCAACTGTGTTTCACCTTCATGCTGTCACCTTTATTTAATCTCACCCATATTCCTAAAAACAAGTTGTGCTTGAATACGATAGGAAAACATTATTGTCCAAAAGTCAATTGTCTTCGACCAGCAGGTATGTGTCACAGAGATAAATTGCATGTGGTGATAAGTAGAAGGTTAAATGTTTTGGCATGACATAGTTTGTAGGAGAGATAATACTGAATACGCTATCCTTCAAATATAGAATATTACAAGTCGATCAAATTTTTAATCCTAAACGTTAATAAAAAAAATGATGGGATTTGGTCAATTTCACCCCAAAATCTTCACAGAAGGGAAAATTGTCTTAAATTTGAAACCCAGAGAGCCTCCGTGTTATGGACCCTAGAGTTTGAGTTTATATCTCTTCTTTGTCTTAGCAAACTCATTTTTTCAATCCAACTTTCAGATTTGGGTGCCTCATCTTTCATTTTTAGCATGACTGTCAGTGTTAAAGGATTCATTGCAATGCAGTTAAAGTCTAAAATTTTACATGCTATATTTTTAAAATCCCATTAATTGCATGCTACACTGCTGTTTAGGCCTGGCAGATCACCATAGCATCCTTCTGCTGTTACAGTAATAGAAAATAAGGACATGGTTATTCCTTTGAATGCATCATTTCACTTGCAAATATCTCAGCGATAAATTAGAAATAATCTACACCTAGTGTTATCATATATTTTACTATTCACTGCACTCTTCAGGTGGTACTATCCACCTTTCAATCCGTAGCAAGTTTTTTTTCCCAGTCAAGCTAATGTCAATATCAATCAGAAGTTCCTCACTGTTCTTCAAAATAAAAACAGGCTTTATCTAATAAGAAAGTTCAGTTCCACTAGTTTAAGACATCACAAATTACAAAGACAAAGCACAACAAAGAACAATTTTTTTAGGAATATTTTTATTTAATGGTTAAAAATAACTAAACTACTTACACAAAGAAAGAAAGTGATAAAAAAGTAAATGCTGTCACATTGCTGATGATCATTGGACTTTAGCAGGTCATTTTGCCCTCCTGCATGTTTCTGTTCATGTGACAGTATTTTACACCAAGCACTTAGCTGCTGTCCCCTACCTTTAAATCAGTACATCGCTAATTTAAATGATAGAACTAACAGTCAAGATCACAAAAAACATCTCTGGCATCTCTTCAGTAATCAATACACTGGTAAGAACTGCTTCACGTTGGCATTAAGGTTTTGGAGAAGGTGCATTTTTGTATAGAACAGTAAAATTTAAATGTGATTACATCTGCATTCACAGCAATCGACAAAGTTTCACTGATATTCATACTTGAAAAAATAATAATGTTTGACAGCCCTATTTTAGCTTATTTACTTCTCTGATGATTTGTAGGACATGCACATATAAACCCTCCTCTTCTGTTTTACCCTGTTCCCTGTTTCTTGTTTTCAATGGTGGCCTTCTGGGTAATGTGCTAATAGTCTTCTGTTGTTCTTCCTGAAGTAGGGAGTGTAAAAAGTTAAACTATAAAGTATCAGCACTTTAGATGATGTGAACAAACAGAAAATGCACTTGTGAACTCTTCATGTAATTTATTTCATTTAATGTGTATACAAATGGATCAAAAGCTGCTGCTCATCTCCTGTAAGCATGTCACAAAAACAAATGCTGGTTTAAAGCACTCGAATCTTTAGACTTTTGAAGAGGGTGTTTTTGCCTCATTTGTTTCAAAAGTTCAGATAAACCAGAAAAGGCCGTTTTTTAATCTCACAAAATAAGTGAATTTAAGGCTGTTCATCTTCAGATTATTCACACAGTAAACAAGACCAGTAAAGGCATTTACCCGACAATTTTTTGTCATCATTTCAAAGCAAAGATTTGTCACATCTGGTGGTCTTTGCTCCATGGTTTGGACTGAGGTGTGAACAGGTCAGTTAAGAATGTTCAGGTCTTATTTCACTGCTCTGCACAAAGGAATTCAACCTGCCTAATTTGTAAATTTACATCCGTAAGTTTTAATATGAACTTAATTGGTGGTCATGTTTCTGTTTTAAAATACATATGTATAATATTTTAAATCAAAATGTTGTGGCATAAACTGTAAATTGACTCATATCCAAGCTTTTTGAAACAGATTTCATCCTGACAAGATTTCCACCAACATTTGTCAAACCTCACAGAAATAATTCTTCAGTTACTTGCTTTAATCTGAGACACTATGACTTCAGTTCATTGGCTTTTTACCTGTGTTCAGTTGTAAATATGACTGGGGATGTAGTGGGATTATTGTACATAGATGTAAAGTATATGCTGTAATGCTGTGAACACATGAGATAGCTGTCTGCCAGCGATTGACAAAGTCTTCTCAAAATGTGATGGCAATGGTTAATGAATGTTTGTGCAGCTGATATATATATAAATAAAGTATCCAATGAAGATAAAACGGTATTTTTGTTTGTTTTTGAGGTTGGTCAAATTATTACTGGACTGCTATAACAGCTACTGTGTACCAACTAGGGTTGCAAATCTCTGGACATTTTCAAAGTTGGAAATTTTTCATGGGATTTAACAGGAACTTATGGGAATAAACCTGAAATTAACAAAACTGAAGGTTGGCCCACAACAGGGATTTTAAATATTGTTGGGAAACTGTATTTTAGCACAACTCACTAAAACAACCAGATTTCATGTAAGTATGCTTGAGAATATCTTTGCTATTCTTCAATTGCATGCACACAGCGCACTGTATTGAGGCCATTGCCCCTACATGAACAGTGCATTCCTCCATCATGTGCACAGATAATTTCTAGAACCTTGGACTACTGAAGCCACACATTTGAGCCCATGGACTACATGCAGGGAAGTCACATTCACTCACTAATGGCTAGTTTTGATGCAAGTCATCCATCAGTATTAGCTAACACATCCACATACATTCATACTCATTTACACACCACTGACGTAGCAGTGGGAGCAACTAAGGCTTAAGTGTCTTACCTAAGAGCATAGCAACATGTGACAGCTGGTACCTGCTTGAACCCTTGACCTTTCCATTGATGTTGGAGCAAACTTTCATTTGCCCCCAATCCTAGATGTGGGAGTTGTGCATTTCATCACACCTGAGTCATTCACATTCCAGTTACAAGCTGGCAGTCTTTGGGTAACTGAAGGTTCTAGTTCAGATTCAGACTTGAAGGGTTCTCTGTGTCATATCCAACTGGCAACTTAGAGCTTCTGACTTAAGAGGTCAAATGGAATAGCCAACAAACAAGGTCCCGGTCCAAAAGCTCTGGTGTTGCAAGTTAGAGCTGGTAAATGCCACCCCCTTAACTGATCTAAACAAAAGTAGTCTTCATAGGTAATTAAAATAGACTGGTCTGTGGGCTCAGCAAAGATCTAAATCGTGTCTACAGGGACCTTGTCTTGGTTTTACATGTAAGCAGTGGTGGATGACTATCAGCCCTAAGCCACATGGGCCTTCCAACTACATAAATGTGGTCAACCAGTCAGTTTGAAATATCAAAAATCAGAATACTTTATGTACACAAGGAAGGCCTGACTAAGTCTGCAGCTGTAGTTTTCTGCATGTGTCTGTGAAACATTTTTATGCATTTTTGAAAACAGATAAAAATGTGAGAAAATCATACTTTCATTCCCAGTACATGCTTTGTCACTTGCATTTAAAAGTAGGACTTGCAGGACTGTAGACATCAGCTACATCTTTTTAGGTGAACCAAAGCTGTAGGTAGACTAAGCAACAACCCTTTATTGGCATCACTCACACTGGGTTTAAGCAAGGCAAGGGGAAGCAAATTTTGAAGAGAAAACATATTTTAAGAAGACACCCAGACAGTGACTTGAATTTTAGGTACAGTTTCCAACATCCGTCAGTCATTAAATTGGTACCAATCACTTGTTGTTTCCCTTCTCAAAGAAAGTGGGGACAACCCAAATCCAAGATTAACTTTCACATTCAATGTGCAATACTGCACGTCAACTTTAAGACCACTTCCAACAGGCCCCACACAATGTCAGAAACACTGGAATAAACACTAAACCATGCATCAGCCCAAACATAATCCCCAGAAACACGATCTTAAAGAAGGTCCTGAAGATGTAACTCCCTGATATAGACAGCACCACCACTCCTAAGATGGTGGACAATGCTCCTTGCAGTATTGGGTAGCCCAAACGTGCCAAAGCATCCTTAGCTTTCTCATTGACATCACTCTTTGGGCTGGAGACAAAAGCGTAGGAAATATGTGCTGAGAAATCTACAGAAAATCCAATGCACATGATGAGGTTGATCATGGAAATGGAGTCTAAGTTTACACCCCACAGAGCCATGAACCCTGTGACACCTACAATGACCGAACAAATTGCAAAAGCCACCCATGACGAACAGAGAGGGCTGGGAATCAGGGTGAGCGAGATGACTAACATCACCATTACGGCCACCACGACAGTTTGGACGGTGCTGGCCTTAATGATGGTGTACTGGTCGTAGTAGATGAATGCAGGATGGTACACCAGGAGATCCACCTGACAGTCATTAGCCGTTGTCCTTAGTCTGGTCATCAAGTCCTTCATTGGGGTTTTGTTGAGCGTCTGGATGAAAAAGCGAGAGGCTTGGATCTCATGGTCTTCTGTCATGTTGATGTCTTGTTTGAACATGGAGTTAAGGTCTAAGAAATGATGCAAATGGGTTTGGAAGGCCTCTGGAGAACTAATGTTGAGATCGGTTGCATTGACAAACTGTTGAAAGGATAGAAACCAAGCCAAAGTGCTGTTGACAAAGTCGAGACTCTCAAGGTTCACAATGCATGAGCACAGATGCTTCATTTCATCCTCGTCCCAGTATGGAAAGGGCTGCTCTACTGCTACCATTACATTACAGCTATACTCAGAGAAGTGCTGCCTTTGGTTATCATAATAATCAATGACATAGGAACCGTCCAGGGCGAGATTCCTCACATCAAGTCCTTCCTCCAGAGTAAGGCAGCCATAGATGCTGACAGCCAAATAGGCTGCATAAACAACAAATACACTCACCTTCATCGCTTTGTGGGTGAGAAATGGACCATAGAATTGCTCAAAAAAGTGAGTCATGGCCTCAGGTTCCTCCCTTTCTGTGATACGATCATAAGTCCCTCCAACGCAGCAAATACCAAAGGTTCTGGTGCTCCTTGATGGTAAGTCTTCTGGGATTTTGGCACATGTGAACCAGTGCTTGTTCCCTGCCTCCCTCTGTCCGTTCAAAGCCATGCACGCTCCCAGGAAAGTGATGCTGTACAGGTAACAGAAACAGATGGAAACCCCAGCATACAGGCAGAAGGCCCGAACTGATCCAAAAGGTGAGCTGCAGCCCAGGAAGAGAGCCAAAGCGTCAGTCAGGCTGGTGATGGAAATGGAGACAGCAGCTTCCTTGTAGGTTTCAGCAAGACGGTCAGGCACACTGTCCAGAACACGAGTCCTCTGCCAGCAGGAGATCAGGATGAACATGTCATCCAGGCCAATACCTGTGGGTTCAATAAAGGAAGAGACAGAGAATTAGAAAGTCTTTTTCTCTACCTCTGCCAAGGAGGTTATGATTTTGCTGCGTATGTTTGTTTTCCTGTTTGTTTTTAGCAAAATTACACAAAAACTACTGGACAGATTTTTGCTATAGTTTTCAGGAGATGATGGTAATGGCCCAACTTAAAAATGATTAAATTTAGGTGGTGATCCAGATAACCGCCATTAGCAAACAATCTTTTTTGCTCAATAACTGTCTCACTAATAATGATATCAACATGATTCCGAGTGCTAGATGTGGGTTTTCAGGGTCAATGTATCATATTATGATGGTGAATATATCATGGAACTATTTCTTATTGATGTAACAGCAATATGTGAGCTACCTTGGCGGAGATTTGCGCTCTCCGAGTGCTTTCTAGTTTAAGATGCACCAAAAATGTGACTCCATAGAATTTGTGTTTAAAAAGGGGATTTGTCAGAAAAAAGGCCAAAATTTACAAAAAAATGTATATATGTTTACAAGTGTCCTTTAAAGTAATTTAATTCTGTTAACTAACTCCAGTCTTGTCCATGAAAATCATTGACTTTCTTTCACAGACATATCAAAGAACTTCCTAACAAAATTTTCAGTGGCCCTAATCCTCCTCCATACAAAAGCATAAAAATCTCCATCAAAAATAAGTTTTGAGGTGCCCAGAATGTGGCAATGGGGCACTTAAGTGTCAATTTGGAGTGCAACACCAGCTCATTGTTTTGAAGGGTTTCTGTGGAACTGTACCTTAGAAGGACAATGTGTCTCTGTGCCTTTAGCTCCTTAAAACAGACATGAAGAACTGATTGTTCTGTTGGTTTTGGTGGCCAATGTGGACCACGTGGGGCACCTGATCTCACCTCTGATACTGTCTTGTGTCTTTAAGGATAGTATACTTCAAAAAAGATCTGCTTCAATCAAATCAAACAAAGCCATTGTGGATACACAATCAGAAAAATGAACATGTTTCCAGCTTTCATATAAACCCATTTAAGAAAGTCTCCTTGCTCATAAGCTAATGCCTGTTCACCAGAGAATGAAATGAAGACAGGGGTGTCTCTGAGGATAAGCTCAATGATTGTTTGCAGTCTCTATGAGCCAGAAAGTATCATAATACACAAAACATTGTTTTGGTGACTTTATAAATCAGTTTCAGAATTCAACAAGAGACATCATGTGTAAAGAGACCAACCTAATATCATGAAAGGACATGAGGCAACAGTCATCACGAAAGGTTGATCCAGCAACAACAGCATCCCAAATCCACTCAAGACTGCCAGACCTGTGGAGAGAACCCCACAGGAGGCCACCCACACCTTCGTCCTCACATTATCCAACCTAAAAATGGAGACAGTTAACACTTTATAAAGAAAACGTTCAAACTCTTTACATGCTACCAGGGCTGCCTTAAAGGAGAGGATGAAGTATAAAGCTTTCTGAGAGTCATGGAGCAGCCCACAAAGAGTAATCAAAGAAAGGCTCCATCCTGAATTCAAGCAATATTGACCTTTTTAAACTCTCACCACTTAGCAATACTTATTAAACCATGATTGTACACGTCTTTTATTTCTGCCTGTAAGCCTCTTCTTTTTAAAACAGTATGAGCTCCTTATTTTGTAATATTTGTACGGTTGGAGGTCATTAGGAACCAGAATAGGACAATTCATTAATGCCATAGGGCATCAGTCTATTTAACCATGTATTCCATAAAAATTAACAGACAGGGATTGCCAGAGACAGTAGATATAGTTAAATAAATTGCTGGTCCAAGACAAAGATTCTCTCTGGCACTGGCCCCCTCACGTTGTCCCCTTAGGCAACAAAATCTCACAAAAACCTGGTATTTATGACACAACTAGGTTAAACTTGACTTTTTGGTCAATAGAGACCAAGTGTATAGATGAGCAAACAATCCAGGGCCCATTTATGGCACCTTTCAGGGGTCCAACCATGTCTATGGGTAGCCCTGCATGTTATACAGGTGTTTTACTAACCTCCAGCATGACAGGATTGAAAATGTGATGGCTATGGCGTAGGTGATGGAGCATAAAATGATGACGGAGGATGGAGTCTCTTCAAATTCCCACTGCATTGACATGGAAGTGGAGTATGACACCTATACATTTAAGATCAATTAGAAACCCCATTAGGAATGAAACAAATCATAATACCCGAATAATGGAATATGTCAAAGCTGGGCTTACCTGAATGGAACTGGATGAAAAGTTTCCAACTAAATTAACAAAGTTTTTCAACCAAATGTCTGTTTTTGTTCTGTTTTCATTGTTTAAATAGTAATGGAGCTGTATGGCTTTTGCACTTTGAACAACCGAGCTTTCATTGTACAATATCACACTTCCTAAACTTAAATACAAAGGAAAATCTTTCAAATCAGAGTAATACCACGGAAATGTCACATTAACTTTTTCTACATTTCTTGCATTGTACTCAATTATTACCAAAATGTCATTGGAGTAGCAAGATCCCGTTATTTGTGCACAGACATCAACATATTGAAATAGCTGGTTATCGAACTGCACCGTCATATTTCTGATTTTGAAGTCCAAGTCTAAGATGTGCTGAACCGACTCCACTGTCAAAATATTACTGTCACTTGTAGCAATAAAAGTTGCATAAATCCCATCAGTGCTCAGTCTGAGGCGTGAAAACATGGAGTCATTGCCCGGAAAAGTTTCTTGGATGTATTTTCTCTCTGTCTTGGCAGGTCCATCCACAGGCGTGAACTGCTCCTCGATGCTGTTTGACAGTCGGTCCTTGAGGAAATAAAATCCACACCCAAGACTTGTAGAGAAGATAAGAGGAATGATCAAGAACCACCAAGGCTGAGATCCAATGAAATGACCCAGCTTCTCAAAACATGAGCGCAGAGGTCGCTCAATGCAGTCTGTGTGGAATCTGACCATTTCTAGTGAATGTAAATTGTGAATTTATGAAAAAAAATCCTCACAGGAGGCAAAAGTGCTGCTCCATTGGTCTCAAACTTTGTCCTTACCTTTGAGAGACTTTTGAGTTTCTGTATTTATTTTGCTGCAGTCTCTCCTCTGCCCCTTTATGAGGTTGTATTTGCATAATAAGAGGGTCTGCCTGGTCTGTAATGAACAGAAGTAGCACAGGTTGGAGGAAAGTCTTGGTCAAAGAGCTCACTGAAGATCTCTTTAGGTGTAGCATGGCTCACTGGTCCCTTTACAATACTCACTATTACTGCTACACAATAGGCTAACCCCCAGGTGATTCCCTCTCATGGTTGAGGTAACATTGAAATTTCAGGGTCCTTAAAGTTTAACGGGATGTTGGAAGGACACAGAACAAAGAGGTACTATACATGGGCCAGTGTAAAGACCAGACAATGATTTTCTTTATGTCAATTTGCAAATGTAAGGTTTAATTTTTTATTTTTCCTCCACTATTTGTGTAAACTCCAAAAAGCAGCATTAATCAGTGCATTTAAAAGGAGCCCTGCATATTAAGGCATGTACTCTAGAGGTAAAGTTACATATTCATGAAGTGGGGTGGTAGGTACATGCATTAGTTAATTCACAGGGACTCTAGTCACATTTATGGAGGCAAGGCAACTGTAGGAGTCATTTCTAGTGGAACTTCTGTGATAACCTTTGCATTTTCAAGACTCCTCTCCACTGTAATATTTACCTCTGCCAAATAAGTTATGTTTCGCCCATTTGTTTGTTTGTTTGTTAGCAAGATTACTCAAAAACTACTGGACAGATTTTTCTGAAATGTTCAGGAGAGGTTGGTAATGGCCCAACTTAAAAATGATTAGATTTTGGTGGTGATTCAGATAACTGCCATTAGTGAATGATTGTTCTTGCTCAATAACTGTCTAACTAATAATAATATCAACATGACTCTGAGTCCAAGGTGTGGGTTTTCAGGGTCAAGGAATCATATTATGATGATAACATTATCATGGAACTATTGCTTACAGATGTGACAGCAATATCTGAGCTACCATGGCACAGGTTTGTGCTCTCTGAGTGCTTTTTAGTTTCATCTGGAATATGCCTCAAATTTATTTTAAAAATCATTTATTTATTTATTTTTTGCTGTGGATTTTAGACAGACTGTATGATATTGTGCTGATCAAGCTTTCATTCATGTTTAAATTAACTGGCTGATGTTGTTTTTGAGTGAGATTTTGCATGACTTAAACTTTTTTCTAGTTTTACCACTTTTTGAATCTGAGTCATGCTTTTCTGCTTATGGTTTCTCATACAAACAGAGTGTGTGATTACATTGGAAATGACTGGACTTCTGGTTGCCCTGCCTCTATAAATGTACATAAGTGGAAATGAGGCATATCATCTTAAAGCTTGGGTATCTAACTTGGAAGAGACTAAAATGGAGGCAGCTTTGCTCCCCCCTCCTTTCCATGTTCGTATTTCTTGCAAAGCCCCTCCCCTTATGTGCAACCAATCCACTGTATTTATGTGCCTGTAGCTGCCATTGTCATTAATGTAATGCATTTGCAGCCTCAAAGGGGCCATAAAGCAAACATTCCTTCATAAAATTAACATTACCTGTACAATCTAAGCAATAACCAAGCCTTATTCAAATATAACAAGCACACATAGAGCATCCAATAAGAATATTGTCCCCAAACTGAGCCCTGATTGACTGAAAAGCCTGTGTCCATTGTTTATATATATATATAGAGAGAGATAGATAGATAGATATGTATGCGTGTGTATGTATGCATAAATAGTTATTTTTGTCTCAATAAATAATTGTGCCTTTTATCTCATGTAATTGTATTTTATTTTTATCACAAATATAGATAAAAAATATATGTCAATGTGACTAAATAAATGTGTATTTAAAAATGATATTTATATTTTAGAAAGATATTGGCCTTTTACAAATGTTACATTTACCCAGCTTTTTTTACTTGATAGATTTTTGTAGTTTTCTGAAATCCTTACACTTTTTCTGTTTTTAGCCGTACTAGTATGTTACAAAGTGAGGTTTTGAACCTAAAAACGTATGTCCATTATTGGAAGAAGCTCAAATAAATTTCACTGCATGACGAAGATATTTTTTATTTTTTGGTAAAATAAGTAATGACATCAAAACAGTGTGTTACAATAACAGAGTCAAAAAGAGGGATTCGCCAAAAAGAGGGATTCACCAAAACTACATCTTTATTTATTTTCACAAAAATAAAATAAAAGTTTCACCAGAGCATCAACGTTTATTCTCATTTTATTTTGACAGCACGTCATCCTCCGTGACGTCAGACGTTACAGGTTGGGCGGAAGTTGCGCGAGCGGCAGGCTGTCACCGAAGCCGTTAGCCTCCTGCTGCCCCGAAAAAACAAGTGAAATTTATCGATAAAAGCTCCGACAAGTGAAATATAAACTATCTCACAGGAGAACATGGATGACGACGTGCTAACGACCCTGAAGCTGTTGATAATTGGAGAAAGTGGAGTGGGTAAATCCAGGTACGTGTGTGTTTGTTTAACGAGCTCAGCAGCTAGCCTGTTGTGAGTGTTGATGTTCTTCTTGTTATGTAAGTTTAGTTTCCACTGTAAGCAGCTGTTTTTAGGACGTCCTGCTCCTGTTGTTTTACTGATTCAGGATAAATATGTACATTCAGCGATCTAGAAATTAAGGTTACGTGGGCAGCTGTAAAGTTAGAAAGTTACACGTATTGTATTTCCTGTGAGAGATGATAACGCTAGTTTACTGCACAGTTATCAGTATGTAACCACCACAGTTGTTATTATCTTGTCACTGTCAGAGAAAAGGCTTTATGGAGTTTAACTAAGTAACAAAGGCATTTGTCTATACCCTGCTGATTAAATTCTTTTCTTTATTTCTTCCTACAGTCTCCTCCTGAGGTTCACAGATGACACTTTTGATCCAGAGCAGACAGCAACAATAGGTAAAAAACAAACAAACAGTTATTTTCATACTAGGTCTGGGCAATATAGACCAAAATAACCCATTTTAATATCGTAAAGGCAAATGACAATACACTTTATATCTACACTCCTCAAAACCCATGGTAATGTTATTGTGGTTGCTTATTTCTCTTCTTCAATAAAACCAATAGGTATTATATTTATATTGTTCAAAAGAATGAATAGTCATCTTTACAACGAGGTACTAATTATAAGGAGTGTGCATTAACGGAATGAGCAACACAGCTAAG
Source organism: Cetoscarus ocellatus (assembly GCA_037902135.1). Classification (NCBI taxonomy): domain Eukaryota; kingdom Metazoa; phylum Chordata; class Actinopteri; order Labriformes; family Labridae; genus Cetoscarus; species Cetoscarus ocellatus. The sequence goes on along the minus strand of JBAMNC010000313.1, from coordinate 136,972 downwards.
AATGTGGGTAGTGCCCCCAAATAATGTGCCAAAATCCGGCCTTGCGGTGTTGTCTTCCTGGGACAACCACTCTGCGGTCTGTCTTTGACTTATTCAGTTTCACAGAACTTAATCCTAAATTTAGAAATGGTACCAGGGCTGACACCAAATAATGCTGCCTCTCTGTGTGCTGGAACACCAGCTTCCAGTTGCAGAGGATTTTGCCACATTTTTTGGGAGGTGGGGGCCCACATGTTTAGCTGTGCTGCTGATTCCATGAATGCTTGATCCTTACAAGTTGTACCTCATTATTAAGGTGACTAATCAGGCTTTCTGACAATATAAAATACAGTATCAGTTGGTATTATTAAGGGGAGAAATAATTGAGTGGACCAACTTTTCCGAGCTTTGTTAAGTAGTATAGATGTGTCAGGGGGATTCTGTAATTCTAAATAAAAGCTACACAAAGTGTTATGCACTGCTTGCAAAGCAGAGAGAGAGAGAGAGCTTCTGTTTAACTCCTAGGCAGTCATTTAATAACAGAAGACATTACAACTTTAAAAAAAAAAGAAACATAAATAGCCTTATCATATCCTTGTATTCACCTGTACACACAGTGGTTCTTAGATGTCTTAGATAAATCTTGAAATATCGAGGATTGTTTGAAAATGGTTGGACAGTGTTTTTATTGTTAATCAGTACAATAATGTATTGAAGGGTATGGTACGGGATGGGGGCTTAAGAATATTTTTATTTACCAAAGGGGGACCCAGCAGAACAAGTTTGGAAACCACTGGTATAGTGTATGATCACATTTGAACCAAATAATATAACATAGCCAAAGAGCTGTTATTGGTCAAGATCAGGGACAGGCAAGTTCTGTGATGGAGGGGGCCACACTGTTGGAGGGCTACACGACAAACTGCTTTTATAAAAATGAACCATGCCAACATTCATGTTTAAAAAAAAAAAAAACAGTATGACTGTTATTTAATGAGCTAAATATGGAGTTCAGGCCCAAACTTCAATATTTAATTTTGTTTCTAATATGTTTGCACTTACAGGTCATTGTGTATACAAGAGATAAAAAAGACACACAAGACGTCAGTGTTGTTTTTGGCACAAGGAAGTGATGAGATTTTGGTGGTGATCTGAATTTGTATGCGAATACAGGGATAATTTTGAAGGATTTGTTTACATTGTGAGACAGGGTAGTTTTCCACGTTCTGTCCGTCCGTCCGTCAACCACTGAATGACAGAACACATACAGTCTTTATTTAATGCAGCTTAAACTAGCCTCATATAATAAATACTATTATATTATGTGTAAATATGTTGATGTTTATTGAATTTCTAGATATATTGCACATCTCTTTCAGCACAGACCTACAAATACACATTACACTGTAAAACGTATATCAGTGTCTGCTGATACTTCAAACAGAATCATTTTAAATTGTGTTATCCTTTCTCTTTTGTTCTGATCAGGTGTGGATTTCAAAGTGAAGACACTGGCCATAGATGGGAACAAAGCAAAGCTGGCCATCTGGGTGAGTCTGGAGTCACTGAGTTGTTTACTGCTGTTCTGTGTCAGCCGTGCTGTCTTGTGGAGGGGGAAGCTCCACAAGATGGCAGCATTGCAAAAGCTTGAAGCACGTGGACAATTGAAGGAAAGATGAAACTTCATTCATGTGGCAGAAAGAGGACCAACTCCAAACATGTAAAGAAAACATGATTTTAAAGCCATAAAATCAGACAAAGGCCCTTCATTTTCCTACTTTATTATTTGACTGCTTAACAGGAATGTGCTCGCTGAGGGATTCCCCACCTGAACCTGTAAAACAGAATTCAACTTTTTTTTTAAATGAATCATTAAAAAATACCTTTCTCTACTGACTGATGATTTTTTACAAACCTTTCAGAAGAAAAACTAACCTTAGACGACAGATGGACAGTTCCATATATCCGCCATGGAAATATTTCACTAATCCATCTGGGAAAGAGCAGTTTGAAAATTCATAAAACAACAGCATCTTCTGATTGGACGATCGTTCGGCTCGTCACACTTGTCACAACAGTTAGCTGTTAGCTTAAACTACCTTTGACTATCGTCTTACATTAAATTATACCACACAGATGTATCATTTTTTCATATTTCGCCGAGTATCACTGAGTAACCATGACGACCATAGTCTAACCGGCATGTCCGTGGAGGACTTCCGCGTTCTCTCCCAGTTTCCCAGCAGGGATCCCCGGTCAGGAGAAGAGCAAAAACATGATTTCTCATAAAACAAGCTTCAAGTGACATTTGTTGCTCCTCCTTTAAAGAAAAAATTGAGTCCATTTCTGATTAAAAAAAACGCAGTTATTGAGACCGCTTCAGAAGCCGCTGTTGTTTTCAAACATGCAGTCACTTCCTGTTGTCGTCATGTCCGCAGCTCCCGCCTCTCTTCTCTGATTGGGCCGTTAAGCATTTAGCTGAGTGAAGTCGTTGGACAATGGAGGTTGGCAAGACGGACATGCAGGATTTCAGAATCAGGCAGGTCCGTCTGCTCTGCAAGGCTAAAGAAAAACATCTTAATCTTATGATACCATTTTCTGCCTTTTATAAATAAAAAAGTTAAAAAACAAAAATCAAAACCATAAAAATGTAAGTCAGATTGCATTTTATTGTTGCATTTTAGGTCACTTGCACTCTGACAGCAGACTTCTTTTTTAAACATGAAAAGGTGGTTTCCTCTCCCTCACTGTTAACATCAAGATATTTCAAAATATTGCATTTTATTGTTATTCAAACAGAAAGAGGACTTTTAGACCAGCTGATGCTCACCAAGGGTCTTTAGTATGTGATTATTTGGTTGTTTACTGTCATGACTTCATCCTTCTGACATTTAAAATTAATCCTACTGAAAAGAAAAAAAAAAGATAAAAATTTAATTGGAAGAAAATCAGTGTACACATTTTAATTTTATTTTGATGCATGAATTCTTGTTTTTACTCAGCCTTCATTCTGTAACCTATTTTATTTGTTTTATTTTATTTTTTCATCAAGTAGGACCAGAATTTTTTTTTTTTTCCAGGAAAAGGGTTAAAGCTTCTATCAGGGGTGCTGCCCTTTTTCCCACTTTACCTTGCCTAAATCACTTTTGTGTGCACATTTGTACATTTGTACCTGTTCTTATTGTCTGTCTCTCATAGTCTTTCTTGTCACTTTTTCCTCATCCCTGTTGTTACTCTGGTAAGTCAGAAAAATGCACAAAGGCTCAAGGAATGTTAAGAACTTGAGTCCTCAGGCTAACATCAGTTTCATGGGGAGAAAGCACTGAGTCCTTATATATGTGTTTCAGGAGAACATTTGTGTAAATGCTCTATTTTGGCCAATATCTATTGGTCATCAATACTTTTTCTTTAATAGACCATTTAATGCGTCAATTGATCTAATCCGTCTTTCTTTCTGCAGGACACAGCTGGACAAGAGAGGTTTCGCACCCTGACGCCCAGCTACTACCGTGGTGCACAGGGAGTCATACTCGGTAAACATCACTCATGGAGGCTCTCAACACTTTCAGCACCAAAATCTAGAGTCACTTCTTCAAAAAGATGCAGCCCACTTTTTTGCCTTTTATAGTATATTCAAACACTCAAGTCTTTTATGGGATCCAAACAGATTTAAAGGCCTTTCTTGTGCCTTTTTCTTCCTCAGACATGTTACATTGATTTAGAGTTTTTACATGATACTAGTTAAAACTGAGCTTTATTGCCTCCTGTGCCACATCACAGCGATTGACTTAAATGCCTTAGGAGCACAATTTTAGGTTGTTTCCCTTTTTTAAGGGAAGACACTGAAGACACTGATGAATATTCAGGGCTCTGAAAGTTGGCCCATGCTTTTATGCTATTTCGTAGGAGTGTGTGTTATCGATTCTTTGGTGGTTTGATATGTAACATCACAGGAGTGGCATCACGATTTTTCAGGACTTATTCTGATACTGTAAGTACGATTAGAGCACATTTTTTTTTTTTTTTTTTTACAAAAAAGTCTGTTTTTTATTAATAGAATTAATAACCTCTATCCTTTATTTGCATAAATCCATCTTCTAAGCAGTGTTATTTATATAAGGCGTGGTCCCATCATCATGGGTGAGCTTTATTGTCTGTCTCAAAGACAGAAATAATAATGAATGTTACAGATAGATGGAGAGTCAAATGGCTGAGGCCAGCCTCCAGCTTGAGCAGGATGCTGAACCATGATCAATAAAATGTCTCCAATTTCTGTAAATTATTAAAGAATGAAATATAGTTTACACTATGAAACACTGATGTAGTCGGGCAGCAGAATATTGGGATGTATTGGTGTGTTGATATTTTCTGACACCCGTGTTAACCAGACAGTGTTCAGGAGTGTGGCAGCAATTTTTGATGGATTCACTCTTCTGCATTCACACATAGATGTAACTGTCTTATACTCTGAAGTTTTTTTTTAGTTGTAGAACTTTTGATACTACGTATTATCAAAATAACAAATATGTTATCAAATTTAAATTAAGGATGCATAGTAGTATCAGACCAATACCAATATTGGCAGATAATTACCCAAAAGTGTATTATTTATATTGCAGATATGAACATTTTTGCTGATAATTAGAGCCTGTGTATTGGCTGTACCATAATGGTTTACCTCATCATCACTGAATGTCCATTTATTAAAGAATAAAATATAGTTTTCCCTGCTTCACATCGGTTTCTAACACAATTGTTGTAACCATGAAAGGGACAGGTCCATTTTGGTCAAGTGGAGGCTTTGTGCTCTTGACAAAAACTATCAATATCAGTATCGTCAATAATGAGATGAGAAATATTGAATATTGGCAAATATCTAGTGTTGTGCATCCCAACTCAAATGTATGTTAAAAAAATCATATAACCTTATATTTTAATTTATCACTAACCATGTAGTACAGACAATCAAATTTCCTCATGATGAAATAATTTGTCCCGTCATTCAGCGTGTTGTATTTCTACAAATATTTCTGATAACTCTGTTTTTCTGTTTCTGTGTTTTGACAGTTTATGACGTCACGAAGAGAGACACTTTTACAAAACTTGAAAACTGGCTGAATGAACTTGAAACCTACACCACACGCAATGACATTGTCAAAATGCTTGTGGGAAACAAAATAGATAAGGTGAGTCGTATCTATATTCTTCATGAAACAGCGGAAAAGCAGCATTATTATGTAGCTGTAAAAAGATTAATGTAACCGATAAATTCATGTAATTTGAGTCTCAGATGTAGGAGAACAGCTTTAACACTGTTATACATGAATAAATATGCAGGGGTGCATGTTCAAAATGATTTACTTTATCATTTGACCAGGGTCATGTGAGTTCCAGTTAAATTTCTTTCTCAGTGTGAGTAACCTTGTTAAGATTAAAAATGATGCTGATACATTTTATCAAGAAACTTTATCTTGGCATGATTTTACCAAGTAGATCTGATTTGTACTGTTTAAAGCTAAGAGCGCTGTACTTCTAATTAAATGAAAAGCTGCTTTTATTTTAAAGAAAACAGGGAACTTCTGGTACATGAAAAGTTAGGCATAGCCATAGAAAAAAAGAATTTGCTATTGATAAAAAAATGACTTTATATGGTTAAGTTGATGGTGCTAAGGTAAAAAGTTTGATTTAATATTTGACAGCTGTAAAAAGTTTATGTGAAAATGTATTACCTCGGTTGCATTGCAGATATTGCATACATGTTCACAGCCCTAGAGTTAACCTTCATATCTGTCTTACATGTCAATTGTTTCTAAGAATATCTGTTTACCTTTCAGGATGACCATGAAGTGGACAGAAATGAAGGGCTGAAGTTTGCTCGAAAACACTCAATGCTTTTTATCGGTAAGTAATGATATTAGAGTGAAATCAGACATGATCACTCTTACTAATAGAGCCGTAAAATGTATGAGCCATGAAAGCGGCCCAAAGTCAGAGCTGTTATTGCTTTGCTGGAACAAGTCAAGACATCACTTAGCAAATGGTGCATTTAGTTATTGTTTATACTTTCCTGAGTCTGTGCTGTCAGATCTGTACTGAAAGATGCAGCTCTCAGTGAAGATCTGCTCCAGCAGAGCTGCATTATGATTACTATCAAGAGAACTTCCATTTAACAGATCCATGTCTACACATGCTCCTGATTCTCATCTCCACTCTGCCGCTCTCAGGGAAATTAGGTTAACGTTTCTGTGGAGTTTCCATTTTAAAATGGCTAAATGAAGGGGTTTGAAAAGGGTTGGGCAAGAAGTTGTCGTGGGTTTAATCTGTTGTGAGGACGTCTTCATCCCTCTTGACGTCTTCTTGTTTTTAAATGAAGTCATTTTATACTTTAAATGTCACGTTTGTCACCACATAGATGTTTTAAATCTCCTCTTACTTAAACTGTGTCTTTTAAAAGAAGAGTGTTTTGGATTAAGAAGCTGATGTGTAAGATTTTTTCTGGATAGAGCTCTTCTATGAACTCCAATTCCAAAAAAAATGAGAGGATATTGTGTAAAATGTGAATAAAACAGAACAGTGATCTGCTAAATCTTTTTCAACCAATATTCAGTGAAATACTGCACAAAAACAAGATGCTGAGGGTTTAAAATAATAAACTCTGTTTTTCTAAATGTACATGGATCTGAATTTAATGCCCGCAACGGGCTCCACAAACAGTTTGGACAGGGGCAATGAAAAGGTGGAAAAGTTGTAAAAGCTCTGGAGCATTCCACAGGTACATGATTTACCTGTAACAGGTACTGGTGCTATGATTGGGAGCACACCTAAAGGACTCAGTCATTTATTCTTTTACAGTCAACAGTGTCACAGGGTTCCATTTTGTGGAAGGATTTATTGATGAGTGGGAATTGATACGATTTTACAGATACCAATGCTGTTAACAATTCTACTTATCGATTAGATGCTTTAATGATTACGTTATCGATTCCTGCTGATTTTCTGAGTGGAAAAAGTTGACCTGCGCAGGTTTGCAGTGGCAACAAATTTCAAACACTATTGCCTGTTTTTTTTGGTGCAGAGGCCAGTGCAAAGACCAAAGATGGCGTCCAGTGTGCCTTTGAGGAGCTGGTGGAGAAGATCCTCCAGACCCCAGGGCTCTGGGAGAGTGAAAACCAGACTCCGAGGGTCCGACTCGGGGAGCAGGAGCAGGCCGGGGGCAAAGCATGTGGAGGATACTGCTCCATACCCTGAAAGTGGACTGAACCAAACAAGAAAAACCCTGTTAGGATCAGCTATGGACCAGAAACAGAGCGAGAAACAGTGAGAGCAAGGGGGTGGTTCTAGATGAGTCCTTTTTAAAGCTGAAGTAGTTCTGTCAGTCAGGAGACCTTTGCCGTTTGCACACTTGATTTTCAACATCATCTGTCTCTACTTTCTATTTAAAACATGAATGAAGCCTCGGGAAGAAAAAGCCTCTCGTCAAAGGAAGTTTTAATTTGACATACAGAGTGTACGTCATGTGAGTACATGTCTGGCTTGAATTTATCTTATTGGCAGCAGTGATTATGTTGTACATTAAGACAGCAGGTTAATAGCATAGTGCCTATAACATGAACCAATTTGTAGGTCTGAGTGCGTAGCTGTCACACAAAATGATCCAGTATAATCGGTTAAGACATCCATTCAAGGAAAGCATATTTCCCAGATATGTAGCTGCAAATTTAACCTTATAGATATAGTCCAGACATAAATTTCAAGCTTTAATTTATATATTTAAAACCATGAATTGGATTGAAGAAAGCCCTCAAAAAGACTTTTATAGAGAATGTTTGTTTCCATTTTTCTGTCATTATGCACCTTAACACTGTGAATGCTCAGAAATAACACATTTCATCAAAGACCTGTTACTGACACTCTTCTCACTGCTTTCGAGGTATGACTCCGTTTACACTCTGCATTAACGTTAGATCTGAGAAATTAGATATTAAGTGGTAATCCTCAATGGGAGACGTGAACACACCCCAAAGCATACTGATGTCTGTTTGTCATAAAATCCAGCGTATAAGCCACACTTTTAATACCTACTTTTCCCCTAAAAAGTTGTTGGTGGCTTTTATACAGATGCAACAAATCTACCAGTATAAATGCTGAGACTTAAACATTGATTAAACTAAACACTGTTATGAGCTTGCTCCCAGTTGTAGCCTTGTGTGAGCATGAAATGAGCATGAAACACAAAAAAAACTGACAGAGCTGGAAGCCACTGCCTCAGCATTCATCCCTCATTAAGCCATATCCATCTAATTAAACACTAATATGATTATAAATCAATTGTGTGTAAAACCAATTTGCTTGATTGATAAAAACAGAAAGGAAGTAGGCAGTGTGACTCCCACAACCTTTGTGTCTGCAGGGCTGCGAGCTTTACCACCATAATAAAAGTGTAGAAGTACAAGCCATTGTAAGTGGATGGTATTAAATGAGTGACAGTGTTACACACTTAATTGAACACAATAGAAATCATCAAGCAGAAAACCATCTAAAACTCATTTTCCTGCTAAGAGACCTCTTAAAATTGACTGCGCCTTATATACCAGTGCAACTTGTATTCCAGATTTTATGGTAACATCCAAAAGCTCAGACTGTATATGGAGATAGTCCTGGATGCCTTTATCCTGAACCAGCACCCTTTGAAAATGGTCAAAGACCTGTTATTTCTAAGGAAAGCCACAAAGTAAAAGGCTAGCACCCACACAGTTTTGGTCACAGTTTACTTTTTATAAGTGAACATTTCAGTGTAACTAGTTTTCCATAAGGATTATTTGCTAAGTTCTAAAACACTGTAAGCAGTGTGTTTATGAGAAAACGAGGGAGGAAAGCTGTAAGAGAGGCGCCGCTAGCCTCTTCCATAATGAGTATTGCTAGCAGCCTCACTGCCTGTAGCATTTAGGGATATAAGACATGAACTAAGAGGCTAGCTGGTAATCTATCAACAACTGTTTACCCTCATTTTCACTAGATGTGCATGTTATTATGAAACACTCTTCAATAAATGTGGAGTTGAAAAGTTTAATGGGACTGCAGGTCGTGACTGGAGACATTGTCTCTTTAATGGAGTCAATTTGGTATCCAATTACCCAGCATGGATGTTAATGCAAAGTGTTAGCAGGGTCCTTTTGTTGATTGTAGTTTCTTTCATTTCCATGTTTGTATAAAGGCTTTCAGAAGTACATTTTTTCTTACATTACTTTAAAAAAGACAAGTTATAATCTTTGTCTGTAGGGAATTTCTACAACAAAACCTTATTTTTTTTTCTGATGCATGTAAGATCTGGACCATAGCTGCAGATGACAGGTTCACAGTATTAAGAGCTCTTGTAGTAAAATAGCTATTTTTGCTCTGGGGAAAATAGTCTTTAGTCCCGGCTCCACCCTGTATTTGTATCCTCCTCTTATGTTATGCAGTTTCTGTTCAGTGTGGTCCATGTAATGTCCACATGGTCTATAAGACTGTCAACATTTCCTGGTCTTCCATGATTTTTAAACAGCATGTTGTATAAGTTTGCAGTCTTATGTAATGATAGATAGCATCAAAAAGTAATTAAAGGAATAATACATCAATTTCACAAGACACTAGCACAGGTGAGGTAGAAATCCATCAAAAATTGTGGTTGAACTCCTGCAAAGTTCATAAATTTCATTACCACCTGGCTTACTCAGTGATGTTTCAGGCATAGTATTCACATCCCCTGTGTGTCATCTTCACTGTCAGATGCATAAAAGGTGAGAGAAGTGATCCCCCCACTGTTTCGCGTTATGAAGTTTTAATGGAATTGTCACCGTTGCAAGACAGGATAGCATAATCAGCAGAGTAGTGCAGTGCTGTGTTATTGTGGAGCTCCGACTGTGCTGTGCTCACTCTGGCTTCTACAACCACGTACAACAAATAAAGTGCCTAAAGGCCTAAACACGACAAGGGTGATTCGATTAAACGGCGCAAAATTGCAAATATTCTGGAGGAGATTTTTGATGTGTCTTTCTGTTCACATTAAAAGTGATGCAAAAATATGTTGTTTATATTTAAAAACACGCCCAGTGGACGTAAAGACAGACCTAACATCAGCATCAAGTTCATCAAACAGAAACTAAATGGGTACGTCCAACTCTGAAGGAGAACTTGGTGCATTTCACTGTTTGATTCAGCAGCTGAAACTGTACCACAGCTACTTCAGGACCGACTTTTAACAACAATAGAAACTTGAATATAGACTCACTGTTGTCATATTACAGCTCCAACACTTTACTTTCCCTCATGTTTTGTCTTTAAATTCATTATCCTTGTCATTTTTATGACTTTGCTCAAATAAAACAGGGAGCTGTGATACAAACACACCATCAAGCAGGCCAGCCATGTTGAATGCTTGACTGACTGTGACATGCGAGTCAAAGAGTGCTCTCATTGGTCAGATGTGGGCTTACCAGATGCAAAACTTCAGGAAAAAAAGCTGTGGTAAAAACAGAAGTCGCTTTTTCACTTGGATTCATTATGTCATTGGTGTATAAGCTTGCGTTGACTGCAGATGTATTCGAAAAAACGTGAATAAATCAGGTCTGGTGTGCAAAGGCCTTTAGAGCTTCTTGACAGGTGAGCATCATTACAGCAGTGTCTGTTTTTGTGCAATTTGGACTTTATGCAGGAGTTTGGCTTCATTTTTTGAGCAATCATAACAGGAAATGACCAAGTATTTGGTGTCTAGGGCTTAAATTTTTGTTGCTGTTGCATCAAACATGATCAATGTTTGAGTTTTAACTACATCACAGTTTGAAATGCTGGTATGGGGACATACCTCCTGTCTTATGAAGGCATTTCTCACATATAGTCTGAGAGCATTCCTTGTATTGTTTGTATACTTTAATTGTTTAAAACCGTGATTTTTCCTTCCTTTATGTCTCTACTTTCCTCTGTTGCTTTTGCCGTGTATTTGTTGAAATCATAAAAGCAATATGCTAAATTGCCTTAACATTGTAAGACATTCAGTGGGGTTATGGTCCAGTAATGTGTGTAAGGTTTCAAACTGAAATAAACGATGACCTCAAAATGACTAATTTTTGTGTAATTGACATCTGAGAAGTGCCGTTTGATTTCTCTGTTGTGCTGAAGCCCATTTTAATCAGAAGCAGGCCAACAGTGGAAACAGAAGTGAGCTCCTCTTTCCGTAATTCTTCGTAGATGACTCGTCTTAATACATGAAAACATACTTCGCAAAACATGTCACAAACCAGACCAAATCTGGGGCACGAGAGGAAAATTGCTGTTAATCATGTTTTGTAAAAATAGTCCCAGAGGACAGCTGATTACAAGCCGATGTTTGGTGTCAGGATGTCCCTTGAGTGTCTTTAGGGCCACAGCACTAAGCGCTCCCCTGAGGCTCAGAGCTGCTCTGTAGTTTCAAATAACATTATCTTTTTGGCCACTGATGCTAAGCTGAGGTTTGGGGATTCCTTAGATCTAATTTGGCGTGCATGTTGTGTTTTAACATCAAAAACAGATGAGAGTTGTGTTTCTCATCTACCTTAATATTTGCTGTTCAAAAAAAAAAAAAAAAATCAGAAGAAGAATGTTGTGTCCCTTGGAGAATCACATAGCTTCTTATTTCATCAGAATAAATTCAAATGTGGTCAGGAACCTTTTTAATAACCGTAAATATGCAGTAAGTGACCTCGATGCCATTCCAGGGCAGCAGAAAAGTACATCTAATAAAACACAGACAACGACTTTTAAAGATTTGTTTTTCCCTCAATGGAAATATAACAGAAAGCACAAATGAGAGGTGTAATTAAAAGAAATAATATGGGAGGCACCATCTCTCTGTGTTCGATAATTCTTTATCCTCTCCTTGGCTAAGGTCACAACACCCTTTTTCTGTGATCTACCCATTTCAGCTGTACCTTTTGTTAAATCATTGGTTCTCACTTAATTTCTGTTGTGCCTCCCATTTAAGATTAATATCTTTCTGCACCCCTCACCCCCTATAAAAATAATGTAAGGGTTAAGTTAATTTTTTTTTAATGTGTCCAAACATGGAAAAACTCATTTCTATTTCAAGTAGTAGTGTACAAACACAGAAAACAATTGTACAGTATGCACTGCTGTTATTATATCCACAAATAAAATATGTTTAATATTCCAACCACCATTCTAGGGCTGGGAATTATGACCTCAAAAAAAAAAAAAAAAAAACCCTAAGGTTTTTCCTACTAAATCTTGATGTCCAATTTTAAACAATTTTTATCCCTCTCAATCGATCAAGTACTCTCCATTAAATTTTATCTCACAACACTTTACACAGGTTAAAATGATCAATGCCTTTCTTTAATGAATGAATGAATGAATGAATTAGTTAATATATCTATTTAATTCTCAAAGAAAATACACTAAAGATGACACCAAATTTACATAAAACCTGCCTTATTTTATCAAAATATCTCAAAAAACTAAAAACTGTAGAATCAGAGTGCAGGCGGTTACTTAATCAAAGCTACATTATGCAGTTTGGATGTAGGCAGGCTCACCGAACCCGATACACCACTTTTCACTAGTCCATCTGGGGAAGAGCCCATAGAAAGTGTTTGGAAATGTCCAGAAACTTTCAGTAGTATATCTGGCAGGTGATTTGACGATCATTCTGTCAGTCACTGTCATTACAGGCCAATCAGATAATGTAGTAGGCGGGCTCGTCTGCCTGATGAAAAGGACAGAACCACAGAGCCACTTTGTAGAACAAACTCTCAGCAAAACATGTCGAAAACTGAGCGAAACTATCTTTTTCTATCAAAAAATGCTTTCAGTGTTGTCATTTGTTTTTCATTTAATAAAGAAATGTGGTCCAGATCTGATAAACTGTCACTGGAGCTGTTAGCATCCCCTGACAGTTTTGTAGTCCTTATCTGCAGTTTATTAGCAACCATCATTTTAAAAACACACACTGATTTACAATTTAAATGTGGGATAAGGTCTGAACCATCTAATGTTGCCAAATGATTTGTCTGAAGTCTCTTATAAATTTTCTCTCTACGGATATTTCAGGCATTTATCTGAAAATCTCTTCTAAAATCCCATGTACGTGGATCCCTAAGTGCCAGAATGCTAACTCACCTCTGTGAGTTTGGTCTCCCTCCTGCAGCACTCATTTAAGACCAAAGTATTGGGATATCATCAAAATTATAAAGGTAAATCTTCATATTATTTGTGTGTTTACATACATTTATTGGTACTTGACAAATAATCATGAATTTACATTTTTGTGGTGAGTCAACATATAATTTATGGATTTATTTAAACAAGATAACAACTAAATAAGTAACTACATTTAAGTGAGGCAATATCCCGTGAATAGCTCCAACAAACCCCATTACTCCATTTACATCCGTCATGATGGTGTGTCATATTAGGCGGTCAAAGAGACACAGAAAACGTGCAGTAACTTGGCCGATGAAGGTACCAGATGTGTTTGGGTGGTCAGATGTGATCAGCGTCCTGAGCCTAGCGGTGAGGAAATGCAGCGTGATTGGCTGGCTGTTACTGTGATGACACAGCATGTTTTATTGGCTGTACTTTGGGGAGTTCACATCAATTTCTGTGCTTGAGTTCACAGGTCATAAATTTGATTCTAAACATTTGTATAATCCCTGTATAACCGGGATCAAGTTCATGACAAACTTTGATGAATTATAAAGTTATAACATTTTTAACATAAGCCAAGTCTGGGCTAAGAAAAATATATATCAAAAAAGTTATTTAAAAATGTTAACTCTGATTAATCAATAAGTTTTAATTAGGGCCTTCGAAAAGATAAACTGTGCGATGAATAAACAAATGTTTAAGAATTTATTTGAAAATAAATGAGTTATACCATGACTTATCATTCATTTATACATTTATTTGAAAAAAGTTTAATTAATAAAGATTCATCCAGCAAAAATACATGAATTCTATGATAATTGTAGAAGTTATCATGTTAAACATGATTATATTTGGGCATATATTTCAGCTTTTATTTTGATGGGTTTGGTTGTTTGGCACTGGGTGATATGGACACAGAGGGGCAGGTAAGACAGGACAGGCAGGCAGCGGGGAAGGTGAATAGTTTTTTACCAGGAAGTCAAGAAAACAGGAAACCAAGAACTCACGAGGACGCCACTTGGTTTGCAATCCATAACAAACCAAAGGAAACTGTATCTTGTGGCTTGGACATTGACATTTTATGATCCTGCTTAAGATCCACTCTGCCTGTGCCACAGTGGCTCCTCTGAGTTTTGTAGTTGTTTTGGAGTTGACAAAGCCAAATGGTCGCTATAGGGTTTATCACATGATTAACTCTCTATTATATATGAACACTCTTACATTTTTCTGTCTCTGAATATATGAGTAAAAAACAATTTAATTCTCTTTGAATCAGCAACTGCAAAATGTCCCTTTCGATTGTCTGGTTCTCAGTTCATCTTTGTGGCTCCTTCTTTATAAAGACTTAGACCGACGACCTCTGCGTGGAGCCTTGTCTCCCTGCTAAGTTTGTAATGCCACCTTCCGGTTCTCAAAACGTTTTGAACAGATATGAAACTAAAAGACCCACAAAACTGCACACATGAAAACTACCACTAAATACAGCTCTGTAAAACATATATCTGCTCCAGAAACTGCAAACCAATGATTTAAAGCAGACGACGGGTCAAAAGATTTCACATTGACTTTATTCAAATAGCTGCTGTCAAACTTAAGCGTTGGATAAAGATCCAGTCTCATGAAGTTAATATAACTTACTGTAACAGACGGCGGCAGGAAGACATTACAAACATTACAAAAAAACTGAAGAAAAAGTTCAGATGTTTGGTCACTTTTTCCATTTTAGAACCTGAAAAAGGATCGAAAATGTCAAAGTGTATCAGCTTCACAAAATAACAAGAGGCTGTACATTAAATTCAAGGCACTTCAGCATCTGGTTTTCTATACAAGATGATGATTTAAGGCCAGATGCTCAAATAAAAAAGCCTACACGCTGTTTGGCAAGGCCACGTTTACAGTCTGGACCTCCGAGATGTGAGAGGACTTCTGGATGATGCGGCTGGTGAGAGTGGGCCCCATGGTGCAGCTCTGCCTCAGAGTAGTGGTGGGTCCAGTGGCACACATGCTGTCTATGATAGTGGTCCTTGTGAATGAAAAAGGCTCCCTGGTGGAGCTTTGGCCTGTGACAGACTTTGGCACAGTCTCACAGTTCTGGTCGGTGGTGCAGCTCGGTCCCTGGGCCAAGTTGGTCAGAGCGACGGCGGCGTGGATTTCCCTCCAGCCCTGATCCACACGTTTCTGCTGGACTTTCTCCTGCTGCTGCTGAACACTGGGAACATATAAAGATAATTCAGCGTTTTTTAAGGTACAGAATGATCTCCACCAAGGAGGTTATGGTTTTGTTGCCATTTGTTAGTTAGATTGTGAACAAGAGAACTCAAAAAGTTATGAAAGGAGTTTGATAAAATTTTCAGGGAATGCTGGTTCATGGCACAAGAAAGAAGTGATTACATTATGGTGGTGATCTGAGTCCAGATGCTGATCCAAGATTTTTTTAAGAATTTGGTTAAAGTGCAGGATAGAGCAGCTTTACACGCTAGTAACTCACCCAACAAAAAAAAATTCCTTTGCAGAGGTTTGTGCCCTTCTAGATCAAAGTTGTGTCATATTTTACCTCCAAAAACACTTACATGGGGTTTTCACACATTCACAAAACTACCGATCACAAATTTTGATCTTTTTTTTTTTATTCATTAACAAAATGCAAAGTGAGCGAGCAGAAGTAAAATCTAGATCAAATTTGGTGTTCAAAACAGGGGCAGCATGGTGGCGCAGCAGGTAGTGCATGTGCCTCACAGCAAGAATGTTGCTGGTCGCTCCCGGGGTCGGTCATGGCCTTTCTGTGTGGAGCTGGCTTGTTCTCTCTGTGCATGCATGGGTTCTCTCTGGGCACTCTGGCTTCTTCGCACAAACCAAAAAAACATGCTTGTTAAGTTGACTGGTGACTCCAAATTGCCCTTAGTTATGACTATTAATGTGATTGGTTGTCTGTCTCTCTATGTGGCCCTGTGATTGGCTGGCAACCGGTTCAGGGTGTACCCCACCTTTCGCCCAATGACAGCTGGGATAAGCTCCAGCTCCCGTGACCCCAAAAGGGATAAGCGGTGTAAATATTGGATGAGTGGATGTTCAATCCAGCATAATTTCTAACTGGTACACTTGCACAAAGTCAGAGATTGTGTAAGATCTCCAAACAAGTACTAATGATCATCATTGTCATGCAGGCTGAAACGCAGTCGTTACCTGAAACAGACACAGCTGTTTAACAGCAATATGTGAGCTACCTTGTCAGAGGTTTGCGCTCTAGTGCTTTCTAGTTCAACATGCAACACCATCAGGGAGGCGTCTGATTGGTCCCAGATTTATTCTGCAGCAGAACAACAACCCTAAAACATACAGCCAATGTCAATAAGAACTATCTTCAGCTTAATGATGATCAAGGGGTCCCGGAAGTGATGGTTTCGATCCAAACATCGTAGTGTGTCTGGGATACATCCACACAAGATCTGTGGTTAGTTCTCCAAGATGTTTGGAACAACCATATGACAGAGTTCCCTCAAAAACCGTGTACCAGGATGGGTTTTTGTGTTTTGAAGGCAGAGGGTGGTCACGCCAAATTATAATTTGATGTAGAGATCTCCTCTGCTCATTCACTTTGTATTTGTTGACTGATAAAAATGTACAATTAACTTTTCTTGGGATCACTGATGATACTTGTTTGATATGCTGGTAAATTATTGCCAGCACTCTCTTATGGTTTGGTTTACTGCAAGTTTATTGATAATAGGCTATGGATTACGAAAATCAAAAACAAGAATGACTTGTGATTAAAAAAAAAGCCAGAGTGACTTAAATCAGATGAGACGGTTCAGTTTTAAGAACATCAACCAAAGGCGGATTGTTAATGGTATTACATTTCAATCTGCTGAAAGTTGAGGAGTGCAAACGGCTGATTTGATTTTGAAATTACACTCACCTGTCACATTTAGTTGAAGAATAGTCCACTGTGTCTGAAAGGGAGGAGAAAGAAAGACTCATCTGTGTGCTGTACATGTCTGTTATACATCAGTTCACATGATGGCAGTGAAAACACATACTGAGTACATTCACAGTGTAATCAAAGACAGATTAGACTGCATGTTATTGATATGTTGTATTGTTCATGTATGTGTGTTTTGAGATTTGCAGTATACGTTTTGTGTCTGTGTGTATCTCAGAACATGAGTCAGTTCTTGTTCTGCTGTTCGTCCACACGCCTTGTGATCTCATTATGTCAACACTGTGTGGTGATTTCTTCAAACATCTGTGCTAACTTACGGATATGCATATTGGAGCTAGGAAGTCATGGGTGAAAGGTCATTGGCTTTCTTTTTTATCTGTTGATACCTGAAGAAAGAGTTTTTCAAAGGATTTCATAACCTTTAAGTGCAGATGGAGCTGCCTCATTCAATGTCTGTAATCAGGCAGATCCATGTTGCCAAACTCCAGCCTACAACAACTGTGAGTGGCCCAAAGCAGCACAGCCCAGTCAGAGTTCTGTAGAGCAGGAAGAGGTGGGAGTGGCGTGTGAGACAACAGCAGGAAGTGGGTGCTCGTACAAAGACTAGCATAAATGCTAACAGCTTCAGTAGCAGTTTTATCAGATCTGAACCACATTTCTTCATCAAACAAAAAACAAATATCAACACTACAAACATATCGATAGGAAATACATTTTAGCTCCACTTTCAACATGTTTTGCAGAGAGTTTTTTTTTTTAAAGAAATGGCCCACGTTCTGTCCTTTAGACCCTGTCAGTAACACCTTCTGATTGGCCTGTAATAGATTTGATTGACAGAATTCGTCCAATCACCTGCTGGATTTGCTTTTTTAAGGTTCTGCCCATTCCTAAACACTTTCTGTAGGCTTTCTCCCACTAGTGGACTAGTGAAATATCTTGACTGATCCATCTGTGTCTCAGGTTAAGGATTTTATGCACACAAATCCTTCTTTTTTTTTTTTTTTATAATTTAGTGATATTGTTGAAGTCTAAGGTTAAGCTCATATTGCATCATGTTCACCCATTGCTAGTGAGAGTAATACCTAAAAATGCATTAAGCAACTTTATTTGCTAAGATACTGTATCTCCTACGGCTCAAGACTGAGATCTCTAGATGTGGAGGTCAGGTATCAAACATCGAGGTCAATGCATCTTATGTTCATCCATTGCTTTTTGAGACAATATCTCAAGAACACTTTGAGGGTTTTCATTTAAACTTTTCACAATTATTAACTCTTTAAACTTCTGCCTCAAGAATAAAATAACTGTATACGTCAAAGTTCATACATACAAACATACATCTAATTAACCATTATAATTTACCCATTAAAAAAACCCAGGAAAACAGAACAATCTAAATATGATCAGAGTTTTGTTTTATTAACTAGCACGTGACCTTTTTGGTAAAAGATTTCAGATTCTTAATTTGTTTTATTTCTGCTGGTATTGTGTTTCAGAGTTAACAGCCTTTAATGAAGGGGTCAGGCTAGATTTATCCTGCACCCCTTTTGAACAAAAGTGTATTTTTATAGCAAATCCATCTTGTCCTTCTAGTATGGATTTGCTATCCTATTTATGTTTTTTCTAAAATGTTTGAAATAAACTAATCAAAAATAAAAACTAAACAAAAAAACACAATATTTCAAGATCACCATGAGGGGTTTTCTTCCTATCCAGCACAACTCTCCACTTTCACTCCAAGAAGCATTGGGTAGATTTTGGAGGTCAAAGGTCAGGGGGCCTCTTGATCCCATTTTGTTTGGAGCAAGAACTCCAGAATGTCTCAAGAACTCTTCAAGGGATTTTCTTCTAACCTGAAAATATGACCACTCTGACAAGTTAGATTTTGGAGGTCATGGGTCAAGCTCTTGGGATCCACGCTCCCTTAGCCAAAGACATCTTTACAAATCTTACCACCATCAACAACAACACAGATCTTCTCCTTTTTAACTGCTTACTTTACTTCACAACACTTCAGTGACTTGCAGAGGTGTTATCTCCAGGTGCTAGTCTGGAAAGTGAAGTTAAACTCATTATGCTGCCTGTGTTTAGCTCTATTTTCCAACACAAACATGATACAGACCTTCTTTTGGGTACATAAGAGGAAAAAATCAGAAATCTGCAACATCTGTCCTCCCTTCTCGTGTAGCTCTCTCTGTACACCTCCATCTTTTTTGATCAAAGCCTGAAGAGCACTTTGCTGGATTTGGAATTGATGAATACTTGGAGAACGGGTCATTGTATTTCTCAAAAGACCTGAAATCATACTTCAGTATCTCTGGCTGCATCAGAAGTTGGAGCTGACTGAACAGGACCTACGAGTAATTTTATATCGCTTGCACAATCCCTGTTTGTGGTCAGTTCCTAAGCGTGCGTTCTATGTAAAGCATATTTTCCATGTCACTTTTGGATTATTGCCTTCATTCATTGGAGCAGATAGAAGCTGGTCAGTCTGGATTTTTCTGCAGCCAGCACCAGACAGAGAAATTAAAGGCCCTCTCTGAAAGCGTCTTTCAACGCTAACGGCCCGAAACATCCCTGTCTCTGATTTCTTTTGCTCTACCGGAGCCAAAAGCAACTACTTATTGATAGTAAATCATTCTTCTGTTTTATGCTATTTTGCTACTGAGAATTTTTCTCTTTAGCCACATGATAATCTGCCAAGAAAGTACTTTAGTACCTCTGTTGTGTTTTTATTACCAAGAAAAAACATTATTCTAACTCTGGTGAGTCTCAAATTTATGGCAGGGATCAGCTGTAAAGTTTTACCGGCCGTAATGAAGCTGTCTGCTTTTGATATCAACCTTTGCTACTAGTTTGACAATTAGGGATATACTGTCATACAGAGAATTACATTAGTGTCATACCACCCTCACATAATTACAGTTACATTAAGCAGCTACCTCACAAGTATTTCAAGAGACAAGAGTTGGAAAAAGCCTGCTCAGAGGAAGCAAATTCAAAGACCTTTAGGGCTCACTGATTATCAGGTGTTCTGATTGCGACTGAACAGACTAAACAGAGGTTATATGCTTTTTTTTAAGTTTAATATTCCCTTCATTGTGTTTTACGTGTCTCCTCCACTTGACAGAGTGCTTCTATGTACAAGACAAGAGTCAACAGTGTCAGAACCTCTCCCTCTCAGTACCAGTGCCAGAAGCTGCTTAAAATGGCTGATCAACTCCACCTAAGAACAGACCTACCAGTGTGACATCAGACCTAAAAATGCCTTTTTTTTTTGCCCTTTTTAAGACTTGAGACTGCTAGCATATGAGCTAGAAGATGAGCTGGACTATGCTGTGGAGTACACTTGAAATAAAACACCTTCATCCTAAACTAACATTTGAAGCTCTGGCAGAACAGTCCCCTACAGAGCACGTGATAGCCTTGGTCGAATATATAGGTTAAAGTTCATTGTAGGGACAACCCTATCTATCTGCATAGACCTCCAGTGGGTAACATGAATCTTTTGCTCTCCAGCCAGGTGCAAGACAGACATGTGACATCACATGATGCCACTGTATGCAGCTACAGCACAGGCTTTTTACTTTTGATCCCTACAAAACACCTGCCACATCTGTATCCCATGAAAACTGCAGAGAATTAAAGCCTTTAATGTAAACTATATGTTTTAGACATAGACCGTTGCACAGAACCGAAGACATAATTTATTTAATTTAAAAAACAGCACAGTCCTAGCTAGAACGTCACCTCAAGTATGTAAAGATATTGTAACAGTAGAGAATCATTCCCCTTACACCGCTGCCAGGATGAATTTCTACATATGTGGTAGTGTATGCATATTTGGTGTGTTTATCAAATTTTCTGTTAGGGAGGTGAGGAACAATAAGTTCATCATCAGAACATTGGTTAGTAATAATCTAATACAAGCTTGTTAATATCTATACTGACAGTATTATGATCACGGTCAGCTTTAACTTTCAGTTAGTGTTTTTAATTTTATTGAAGAAAGCAATATTCTACTCAAGTTCACTCAACAATTATTTCAGGATTTGAGGGAGTCTGTTTAGGGCTACAGTTGTTGTAACTTACAGTCACAGTGGAGTGTTTGACAGCGTTAATTCACTATGTGCTAATGTTTGTGTTTCCTCTCAGAGACAGGGCTCCAAATGCAGTCTTGTCTGCTCATTGGTTGAAGCACTAAACTGAAAAAATAACTGCATTTCATTCATTAGAAAAAGTCTGTAAAAAACACACAGTGACCAGTGGAGACTGTCAACCTTCTCCATAACGTAAAGCTGAGGGAAGTGCTATCTCCTGTCACTGGGTATTCTGTAAGTGCGTAATTTCATATCAAAGCCATCACTACATTATAATGTGACCCACTTATTAATTTTTCTGTACCAGTGTGCAAAAAAAACACAACACAAGTACCCGATTAAACATGTGAATTAAATGTGCGGGAGGTTTGATTGATACCCCAGATCAGAGTAATTTAGGCATCTTTAAAGGTGCAGTGTGTAGAATTTCGCGCATTTTGCCGAACAGAAATGGTAAATATAGGATATAATGTTTCTATTTGTATGTGAAGTCCGTCAAAATAGGAGTACAATCATCCCCATAAAACGTTTGTTTTATTTTTATTTAGTAAGAAAAAGCTTCAAAAAATGTACATTACAGCGGGCCGCGTTCATGTAGGCCGGCATAACGATCCGCCATGTTGTCTACGGGTGGATTTTAGGGACAAAAAGAACGAAACGCGAATCTGTCCGCTGGTTCTGAAATCTACCTGGAATGCAGGTGAAGAAGAGGAGAGAGGATGGCGGTGGATGTAGAGACAGTTGTTACTCTGCACTAGGGATTTAAATTGTGTGTATTTTACGGTTAAAGCTTTGGAAATGGAAGACCTTGTCACTTTAGTAAATGATGCCGTGTTCACGATCCCTTTTGGTCGTCATAGGCTTCCGTTGCTCAGTGATGAGACGTTTTGGTTACGGTTGGGCTCATTCTAGAATCTGAACGATAGATGTCGCTCAAATGCCAAATTCTATACACTGCACCTTTAAGGCAAGAGTGCCCATAAGGGGGGATAAGGGTGAAAAATTTCTGGGGCCCCAAGGGACAGGCAGTAATATTCTAAATTTAAGAAATGGTTCAAATATTTATTGTTTTTAATATTTATTTTAATGTAATTACCCCCCATGACTTGTTAAAACTATCAAATGCATTTTTTTAATTTAATGGAGGCTCCTCTTTGTAAATTTGTACGAGCACTTGATTTTGTAATATTAACACTGTTGGTGGATAAATTGCAGTTACCTGGAAGAATAGTATTACCATACTTCTTAATATCTTATAGTATTTTACTAGTGAGGACAACAACTGATTGGAGCCAGGTTAGGGATGCAAATTAGCGCTTACATGACAGGTCCAGCGTTTGTCTGTTGATATTATCAGATTACATCAGGGGCCCATTTATGAGGCCTTTCAGAGGCCCAGCTACTTCTGTGGGTGAATTTGAGTCTCTTCTCAGCAATCATGTTTTTATTTGAAACAAAAATGGTGGAAAACGTAACAAAGCGTTTGTCCAGGTATATTTTTTCATATCACTGTGCCTAATAAAAACATGGCTCTGGCCACATTTATGGCTCTCAAGACTTTTCAAAGGAAACACCACAGGTGATGCATGGACCATGTTTCCAGGTGTAAACAGATGAACATTTATGAACATTGAGCTGTAATATAGCTAACACATATTATTCCACTAGACTTTTACTGTCTGTGGGATTCAGACTGATATGTTTAAAGTTTCCTTGTAAAACACCATGTTGTGGCATCACTTATTCGACCATCACTTGAGCTTTAGTGCCTGTTGAAGTCGTCTCACGGGCGGAGTATAAACGTGTTAATGCTGTCGGTGCCTGTCATGAATCTGGCAGCTTGACTTTCCACTTCACCTCCACCGAGGAGCCGCTGTGGGTCACAAACACCCTTAATATGACCAGCAGGGAGACGTTAAAAGTCTGAACAAACATGTCGACACTGACTGCTGCCCACATGGAGAGTGATGATGACATCAAGAAACGTCCATGCGCTCCAAAAGAAATAATGTGAAGTGAGAGAGTAATAACATGTTTGAAGGAAAAGTGTAACATTTGGAGAAATACTGTTTTCTTTTAAAGAGAGGTGCCAAGATTGATACCACGGATACCTCTTGAGGAGTTGACCTCCTAAACATGTGGCTGAAGCAGTCAGATATTTCATCTAGCTTAGCATTAACACCAACTGACAGGATACACCTAGCTTAGCACCATCCAAGACTCTATAAAAATATGGTCAACACAACTGCCCCCTGAGAATGAAGCCGAAATATGATGGACAGAATGGCAGCTGCCTGGAACTGAATCCAAAATATTAGGAGCTCCCCCTACTGACTGCCTTTAGTATAGGCCCTCCTCTTTCAGCCATTTCTGTTTATCGGTACTGATATCGGTATTGACATGAAATATCAGCATATTGGATACTGGCAAATATCAATATAGTGTAAGCCTGATAGAAAGATAGATAGATAGATAAGAGCCCATCTTTTGCCCTGAATAGGTCGTATTTTGCCTTAAATCAAGTTCATATATGAATTTCTGATGCTAGGTGGGTATGTTCACCATCACTCTGTTAGAACTTCCGTCACTTTAAGTCTCCCTTACCCACATGGACCCAGTCTGCTCTGATTGGTTGATAGTCCGCTCTGTGGTAATTGTCAGTTCAGCACTGTGTTGTCAACAACTTTGCTTTCATGCTATACTTTCTACTCTGCAGTAGGCTTGTATCTCTATCAGACTGAGGAGACATGTTTAACACACTAAAGTGTATATATAACTCAAAAAGACCAACAGTAAGATGTCTTCGTTTAAATTTCTGAGTGTTACCAATTACACTGTGCGTGAGACGTGTTTTATTTATTTATTTTTTCAGATCAATGAGTTAGAAAAATCCTGATTTGGACCAAATGGGCTATGCACAATTATTTCAGTTACACTAACAGATTCAGTTCGAATTTGAAAAAAAAAAAAAAAAAAATCAAATTTCTTCCAAAAGACATGCCATATGAATTAGTCACAGAACAATCCATCTTAAAAAAGAAAAAAGAAAAAAATCAGGCATCCCCAAGTGGAACCACTGGGATGTTGGAGCTAAATTCTAGCTTCCAGAAGTCAGGTGGAGCCAGCATTCAAATACGGAGACCACCATGGTTTGGCTTCAGATTTCTGTTTCTGAGTCTTGGAGCCTGTGTCCATGTTTCATAGTTGTATGTGTTAAACTGAGACTTCCACAAACAGACCAAGCAAAGTCTAAAGTCATAAAATAGCAAAATAAGTTCAAGGCTTGGACAAAGTTTTATGCTATAGTTGGACAGTGTTTCTCAATGATTCGACAAAGGAAACTAATGCATACATTGCTTTGGTTTAGAGTGAAAGTTATTTATTTTGCCCGAGAGAAGAACTACATTCAAAAATCTTTTCACAGCTCTTATGACATAATGTAAAGTCTAGATTGATTCTGGAGTTTCAGTGTTTCACTGGGGAGTTTCCTCCTGCCAAGGCACACAGCAGTGAAGGAAGCAAAGCCACAGCCTCAGATGATATTAGAGATTTCACTCTGTTTCCTCACAGCTGAGTGACAGCTCCAACATTTACTCCATGAGAGGCGTCTTCGGCTCTGCCCTGAAAAGACTACTCCATTTCTACGTTTGGCTGAGCTTTCGTCTTCTCACCCGGGGAAGAATAAAGTCTCAGACGTTCTGTAATTGTCCTTGAGACTGGACTGGACATTTCCACCATGGCGAGAGGCTGAAGCGGAACAAATGGCACATATTCGTAGATGGAAATGATATTTGTGGTGAGCAGCGGCAGCCAGCGCAAGCTCCATCCAATTTTAAAATGAGGGATTTGAATGCCGGCATGGGTCTTTATTAGTAATGTTTGCAAAGGTTTGGCTCATCTACCTGAGCTGATCTGAGGGCTGTCAGCGAGCTGGTCTCCCTGTAGGACTCAAAGGGCACCCAGGTGTCAAGTTTAGCTGTAACGTTATAATTGAATCTCGACAAGCTTCCGACTTTCAGTGTCTTGCCAGAGATTTATTAAAGTCAGGGAGCTCTGAGGAGCCATGTGGAAGTTTCTGTACGGTCTGTTCTTATTTAACTGTGCACTGTGGTCTGTTAAAACAGAACCGAGGGGAAGCAGGGTAGTTAAAGTGTCATGTCAGCTCATATTTGACATAAATCCACAATTAACAAGGAAGATGCTCTAATGATTTCTGTGGACAGAGGGTGCTGTCATCTCTGGTCCTACAAATCTACTTTCCATGTTGTTAGGCAGTGGTGCTGGCTTCAATCTCAGCACTGTCAACTGTTTCAGAAATTACCTAACAAATCAAGCTCATTTTGTCCAAGGAGAAGGTTCAAAATTCGATCAGTTTTGATATTAACAAATATTTTCCCCTAAGATTTCATAACATGGGATCAATTCAACCTCTACTTTTGATCACAACCCAGCTAAAGACATAAAAACTATTAATATTAACTTTTTTGTTAATGCCAGTGTCATCTACATAAAAGCTCCCTCAACAAAAAGCTGTATGAGAAATTCAGATGGCTTTTAAGATGGCCCCTGCAAGAGTGTTTGAGTTCACTCACGTAGTCATGTGCATTTCTTGATCCCAAGCTGCCGTTAGGGTTGCACTATATGCAGTTCAGTCTGGAGCACCTGGGCCTATTGCTCCCTGTAATATTCAAAGAGCCCATATTGTGCTTTTTGAGGTTTAAATGGCAAACCAAGTGCAAAAAAGAGACTCTAAATGAATGAAAAGTTATTGACAACATGGCCCCAAGCTGCTAAGTTGTACTTAAAACAACTCAAGGTATTAAATTTTCTTTCAGTTTGTGTCTGACAGATGCAAAGAATATTTAATCAATTTAAATAGCAAAATTAATCCTCGAAGCACCTTGGGGAACTAAACATGCACATTCTGCTTGTTTACATTTTGGGATTCTCAATATATCATCTGTTTAAAGGCTAATTATATGAAACTTGGTCAGGACTTTTTTACTTATTATTTTAAAAAAATTATTCAATCCCTTCTATTGCTGTTGACTCCCATTATAACCACATATTTTGATGGACTGTTATCCAGATATATTGATTACTTTTTCCATGAAGACTTAATAAAGTCAAGCTAAGGCTTAAGTTGTTGAAAAGATCTGATACAGTGAAAGTTAAAAAAAAAACAAAAATGGTCACATTTTATTAAACTTTTGTCAGAGGGACTGTTTTGGGACCTGTGGGCAAAGAGCGTTGCTTCATCTTAAGAGGGCCTCAAGGGTCAAACTGTTGTGATCCACTTTAAGAGGAAAAAACAATAAGTAACTTAATAGTAAAACAATCAGTTACTATTATACCAAGTAAAAAGTAAAGTAATATTTATCTTTTATTTGAAGTAATGAGCAATAAATAACTTATTACAATTTTTGAGAACCTTTCCCAACACTAGATGTGAGTAATGTCTTTGGTGCTGTTCAAAAGTCCAAAGTGTCTAAAACTGACAGTTTACATAAAGTTCTTTTTTTCTGCAGTTTTCATGGGATGTAAATGTGTTCGATGTTTTGTGAAGATGTAAATAAAAAAGCCTGTGCTGCAGTTCATATAGTGGTCAGTGATGGCTGACATGATTGCCCTACAGCTCTTCACATCGGTCACATGACTCAAAGCTACAAACAGGTATACAACTGACCTTTCGCATTTGATGTCACATGTCTGTCCTGCTTGGAGCTGGATGGTAAAAAAGTATCTGTTACTCAGTAGACATTGATGTAAAAGAGTTAGTTTGTCTAAATTGTAATCTATATATTCTACCAAGGTTTCTCCTGCTCTGCAGTAGACTGTTCAACTAAAGTTTTATATTATATTTATATTATGTTCCTTAAAGTTTAATATACCCTTTAGTGTGTTTAACATGTTCCCACTGCATTATGGAGCACTTCTATGAACAAGACAAAAAGTCTGTGGCATCAGGATTCTCCTTCTCCCCGTGTTTATGGCGCCAGCAGCTGCTCAAACGTCTTGTCTCAGGTCTGTTGTGTTACGCTTCATGGAGCTTTGTTTGTGTTTGTTGACACTTTACTATGGCTCAGATTTATAATGCACTTTTTTAACCTGAACAACCAGCAAACCCTGGGAATGCTGACCAGGAATATGGCAGGGATGAAGCTAATCCACCCACATTCCCTGACTTACAGGATTTGTACTTATTTATGGAAGCTCAGTCAAAACCCCCTACATCAGTATCATCAGGTCGGATGGGGCTCAAGATGACGGGCTCAGTGACCTTGGAGTTCACTCAATTTGTCACCATACATTTGCTCTGAACAATATGGAAAAGTAATCTTCTTACCCATGTGGTAGACAAAGTTGGCCTCTGTTTCGTATGACGATGCTGGGGAAACAACATCCCGATCACATTCATTTGAGCTGAATGACTCGGAGTGGCTCCTCCCCCTGTGTGCTGATGTGACGCCTTCAGGCTGCGCCGTCATCATGTGTCGCAGGCTGTCATTCAGGTATCTGTTCAACAAACTGCTCTTATACTTTGGAGGAGGTGATGTGCTGTCGTCGCTGTTGGCTGAGTCGGCCATGGCGAGAACACTGCTCTGTTTCTGGAGCGTGCCTTTGTGGGAGGACGATCTGCCAAAGTCTGATTGGCTGATGGGAGTTTGTAAGGGGCACTCTTCATCTGCAGGGAGGGGATCAAAACTTTATTCTACATTCTACATTCTTTAAATGCAGAGTAAAGTCGAATAATAAACACATGTACCATCGGAGTGTGTTTGGTCACTGCACACGCTCAGTCTCTCTGCGTTTCCTTGGATGTAGTTGTTGTAAAGTTTGATCCTCAGGGCCCAGCTCAGGTCTGGTTGTCTCACTGTGTTCTTCAGCCTCCTGCGAGCATTCGCAAACCAGTTTGAAACCTGCGCAGAAGAAACTTGTTACCATCCTGCTTTATGATATAACACCAAACTGCTGCCTCCATTCTCATCTCTCACCTGTACTAGTGTCATGTGTGAGCCAAGGGCCAGCAGCACCTTCTCCGTCTTGGTGGGGTAGGGGTTGTCCCGGTGTTTGTACAGCCAGTGTTTGAGGGGTCTGGCCATGTCCTGCAGGACTTGTCTCTTGTGGCGGACTTTGACTCCATCCAGACGAGACCTGATAGAGACAGAAAGTGAATAGCTTCATAAAGACCACCTACAAACCCCTTAGTTTAAACCAGGGATCATCGACTTCATTTGTACATGGGACACAGTTTTTTCTTGACGTACACTCCAGGGGCTGGATTTCAAAATAAATAGAAATGATACAAATACTTTAGTCTAACTGATATATTAATGGTTAAATCTTGAAAATGTTCCCAATTGAATGATTTTTAGCCTTTAAAAGTGAGATCAGTCCCTATCACCCATGCAGCTGCAAGCCACATGAAGCCATTTGGGATAACTTGGCCTCTTAATTTTGAGGCTGTCATGTTTTGATTTGGGGCTGTCTTGGTAGAATATTGGCTGGTGTTGGCTGAGGTGGATTTCTTTAAAACAATCAAACATGAAGTCATTCCTGATAAAATAATTTCCGTTGCAGTTGTTGTTTAAACACTTGTAGGGACAAAAAGCCCAAAAGATACCTTTATAACTACAACAGGTTTTCCCCATTATGTTTTCAGAATTTAATAGTACACTGAGGGTCAGATGGGAAGCTGTAGGGGGCCTGATGTGGTCCCTGGGCTGCCTGTTGATGATCACTTGTTTAGACTATACAGTAATACTTGTACATGAAGCAACAGAGTACTAATGATTTGTAGTTGTTGACCTTTATGAGTAAAGAGCTATGAAGTGCAAAAATGATCTCTAAGTAAACCTGAAATGTTTTAGTGCACTGACAAAGAGCTTGTATGATTTCTTTCTTATAAAACTAGTTTAATAATGTTTTTGTCTTCCTTATGTCCCACCCCTCTTTTTTGTGTTGGACATTGATGTTATGTTTGCCTATTTTTGGCAGGACATTTCACAAATACATGACAGAAAAAAATCAATTTATATCAGTCAGCCTTTAAACTATCTTTAAGAGTAAAGAAAATGCATTTGGTTCATGGTCAGAGAGTGTTTTTTGACTCTCAAATGCAAAAATAAATGACATTTAACTTCTGTGATGATTTGTTTGGTACTAAGACGGACTGAAAATAACACTGACCAGAAGTTAAACGAGACCATAAGTATAAAGAATGGATTTTTTACTTGATCATAAATGGCTGAAAGTGATGCTGTGGGGTAACAGGTAAACAAGTTTAATCATGTTTTTTTTATTGTTCAAGTAATAAAAAAGGGTTTTGTCTGAAAACCTTATTCGTACAGGTCCACAAAGGACGCCAAAATCATCATTAACCTAATAGCTTTAAAACAAAAGTCAACACATTCAAGACCATTTGAAACAATTAAACATAAATAAAGAAGTTTTTATCTGGCAATGCAATGGACTGAACTTTATTACATTTTTGTTAATGACCTTCAAAACCAAAAAAGCTCAGGAAATTCAAGAATAACTCTTTTTTTTATATAGTTTCGTCACCATAAGTCCCTACCCTGCTGTGGGGAAGATGTAAGAAGTAGCAATCTTGAGCATAAATTATTCACTCAAGTTGCAATTTGGATTTTAAAATTTACAGAGGATAAGCTGTTTGTTAGGACAAGAAAACAAAAACATGATGTGCTCTTTCTTCAGAATTGGGTGCCAAAACCAACACAACCTATAGGGGCTTCAAACCCCAAAATTAGATTCTAAAATAAAGTAAACATGACAACATTTACACAGTGCAATAGAGTTATTTTAAAGGATTAAATGAGACCATGAAGGTTTTTTCATAGTTAATTGTTAAAGTTCCTGCGACAAGTATTTAGTTGGTAACAAAATATATTGAGGGCAAGGTGCACAGCAGGTAGTGCATGTGCCTCAGAGCAAGAGGGTTGCTGGCTCGAACCCCATGTCCATCAGGGCCTTTCAATGTGGAGTTTGCACATTCTCCCTGTGAATGCTTGGGTTCTCTCAAATTGCCCTTTGGTGTGGCTGTGAGTGAGAAAGGTTGTCACTCTCTCTCTGTGGCCCTGAGATTGGCTGGCAACCATTTAAAAGTGTACCCCGCCTCTCGCCCAATGCCAGCAGGGATAGGTTCCAGCCCCACCCCTGTGACCCCAAAAGGGATAAGTGGTATAGATAAAGAACAGATAACATAGATAATATCAATAAATTAATATTAATATGGCCTACAAACCAAATTTGACCAGAAGACTGAAAATTTTATAATTTCTCAGGGGTTATTTTTGTGTGTTTCTCCTCTGCTTCAGGGCAAGTGATAAATTTAAATGTTTTAAGCATGTTTGACAGCCAGCGACCTTTAAGTGAAGGCAACCTCACTGTAACACTTTTAAATTATTGTTAAATAACAACTTAACTTTTACTGAGTTTATGTTTACCAATGCTGGCTCCCAATGAAGCCCTTACTGGAAATAAGTACAATAACACATATAATCAGTACGCAGCATGCAACATCTTCATATATCAGCCACTTTTTATGCAAACATCTAATCAGTCAATCCCACAACAGCAACTCACTCAATGGATTAAGGACTGTAGACATGATCGAGACAAAAAAAAAGAAAAAACTGGTGAAGTTCAAACTGAGCATCAGAATGGGAAGAAGGTGATTAAGTGACTTTGAATGTGGCATGGTTGTTTGTGCCGGACTGGTCTGAGTGTTTCAGAAACTGAGGCCACGATCCAATGAGTGTTGTGATGCACATGAATTGTGGACACTGACTATGTCTTTAACAGAAATCTTGACAACTTCATTTTTTTTTTCAAGAAAAAAATAAAGAGAACAAGGTTATAATGATTCTTTGATACTAGTTTTTTTTTCTTATATTTTAGTTATGTTTTAATACATTTATCATGTTTTTATATCTCTTTTAACTGTCTTACACTGAGTCACTTGCAGCTTCAATAACAATAAAACATATCCTACCATAATCTACTCAAGAAAATTAAATTTCAGGTCCTCAAAGATCTTAGAGGTACTTTAAAACTGGAATAAGCACTGCATCATGGAGTTTGGCTTCAACTTTGAACTGCACCATCGATTTCATCACCCATAGTGTATTTGACAACAGCCGTCACAGGCTGTATTCATTCTGTGGAATCCTTATTGGCAACGGCTTCATTAGGATATTTTGTAGTATCAATATTTTGAGCATGGGCCAATGGTCAACTGGGATTTCCATGCACAATCCCTGATAAGGTTTACAGAGAACAGTCAAAAAAAGAGAAAACAGCCAGTGAGTGGCAATTCCCAGGCCAAAAATGCCTTGCTGATGCCAGTAGTCAGAGAAGAATGGCCAGATAGAAAGGGAATAGTAACTCAAAAGACTTGTATCAGATGGGCTTCAGCAGCAGTAGGCCACACAGAGGGTCACTTATTTCAGTCAAGAACAGGAAACTGAGGCTTCAGCACAGGCTACAGCGTGGGTGCACCAAATACGACAACAGAAGATTGGAAAAATGTTGCCTGGTCCGTTGAGTGTTAATTTCTGTTTCAACATTCAGATGGTAGAGTCAGAAAACAACATGAAATCATCCCTGACTTACATCAACCATCTTCTGGTGGCTAGTTTTAGCAGGATAATATGCCATTTCACAAAGCTCAAATCATCTCAAACTGAGTTCTTGAACATGACGATGAGTTCACTCTACTCCAGTAACCTCCACAGTCACCAGATCTCAATGCAAAAGGGAGTCCAACCTAGTACAAGCAAAGTGTACCTAATAAAGAGGCCAGTAGAGCTCTGTTTGAATATGTTACACAAGTGTTTAGTGTGTAGTTTTAACAAAGTCAGTCTCAAACAGTTTCCATGGTATTAAACTTACTCGGAGCAAGACACAAAGAGATGAAAGGTACTATTTTGTCCACAAGGAGTACAAAACACATTCTTGAAGACCTCACAGGAGCTTTAAGGATAAAAATATACAAAATAAGGACATACCCGTATCTCCTGTATTTGATTGTGGAGCTGTTCTCAGTGGTGCCGTTGCATCCCAACAGATCTGGATTTTGTCCGTCTGTCAAACTGCTCTGAGATAAATCTACACATCCCAGCCCGCTCCTCTCCTCTGCTCTCCTGTCCTCCTTCAAATGAAGCAGAGTACCAGACCTCATCGCGGCAGCTTTGTCCATTTTCACACTGAAAGAAGTTTCCTCAGTCAACAGGTGCATCACAGGACTTTCAGCAGGTGTAAATAGAAAACAATGATTCCCATCCGTAAATCAGAAAAGGTGCTTTGAAGGGCAAAACGATCCTAAGGAGAGAATATTGTTGGAAATGTCAGAAGATGTTGTCTGGTTTAGTCGAGCTGAGTGAGGAGAGTTCAAATAACCTGCTGCTCTCCCTCCTATTGGCTCCCCTGTCGTCCAATCGTCTGTTTAAAGGCTCTGTGAGTAAAACCTTAGAGAGCAGCAGCTTCAGAAAAATCACAGCACATGTACAAATATCAGCAAATGTGGTCATCAGATTTCCTCGTAAGGATTTTTGTCTGCTGTTTCCATATTCAGAAGTCTCATATTTTTGACATGAGACATATAAATTTCTTCTGTGGTTTTACCAAAAATCATGTCAGCAAATAATACATGTTTTTACCAGGGGGGATTCTGGAAATTTATGGGTGTAATTACACGGTCGATAATAACCGTCAAAACCACCAAACTGTGCCTCGTATTAGGCTCTAAATCCCGCTGAGTTGAAATGGTTTTCAGTACAAATTGGCTTGTTATAGAGTTGACACAAAATCTGGAAAATGAAATAGATCCTTGCTCGTGTGTTCAACAGATTTGGAGGCAGAAAGTAGGTGAGTGATTGCATTTGAGTGTGAGGGCTGTGCAACTTTGCAGTAAATGCTCTTTGAGAGAAGAGTCAGTTTGGAGGATGAATATTCTTTGTAAAATAAAACCCCAGTTTCAATGAAGTTGGGGTGTTGTGTAAAATGTAAATAAAAACAAGATACAATGAATTGCTAATCCTTTGTAACCTAAATTCAGTTAAATATACTATTGAATGTATAACTGATAAACTTTACTAGTTTTGTTGCAAATATTCACTCATTTTGAATTAACTGCCTGCAACACATTCTAAAAGAGCTGGGACAGGGGCATGTTGTCCACTGTGTTGCATCACCTTTCCTAAAATAAATGTTTGGGAACTAAAGACAATAGCTCTTGAAGCTTTGTTGGTGGAATTCTTTCCTGTTCTTGCTTGATGTACGACTTCATAATGTGCCACACATTTTCAGTGGAGGAAAGGTCTGGACTGCAGGCAGGCCAGTCCAGTGTCCCAGCTTTTTTACACGAAGCCACGCTGTTGTAACACATGCAGAATGTGGCCTGGTATTGTTGCATGTGTAACTTGCACAGATGTGCAAGTTACACATGCCAAGGGCACTAACACACCCTCACATTATCAAGGATGCTGGCCTTTGGACTTGGCACTGAAAACAATTTGGATGGTCCTTTTCCTCTTTAGCCTGGAGGACACCATGGTTTCCATAAACACTTGTGGACTCATCAGACCACAGCACACTTTCCACTTTGTGTCAGTTATAGCTTTGGCTTTGCAGGAGTTTTTACGTTCACTTGCAGAGGTAGCGACATATTATGTTCATTAACAACGGTTTTCTGAAGTGTTCCTGAGCCCGTGTGGTAATACTCTTTACAGAATGAGGTTGATTTTTGATGCAGTGCTGCCTAAACTTAAAGACATGAAGACATAGACCTCACGACTCTCAGGCTGAATAATAAATAAAAAAAGTAAGTTTTAAAGATTAGACGTTAAAGAAGGTAAGGAGAGGGACAATGAGAAGCTGCTCCACAGACCTGAAAGATCCTAATTGGTTGTAAACCTTTTAAAGGTGAAGCAAGGTGAAAAACCATTTAGATATTTAAAAACAAATGAATCATGATTGGTTTTATGACTGAAGTTAAGATGTCGATATAATGACAATGCTAGCTGATGAAAAATTTGAATTAGTTTTCATTTTTTTTACTAAGTTCTCAGAAGTGTGACTAAGTAAAATACATCCAAAAGACACAGTAGAAGTAAAAGTACTGGTTTAAAAAAGTCCTCGAAATAGCACAAGCACACAAATAGCTACTCAATTGTAACTTCAGTAAATGTGATTAATTACTTTCCACCTCTGCAGTCCATTAAGTGGAGATGGGAGAAGGGTGGACAGAAACAAGAGCAATCCCTTCAAATCTAGAGAAGAAGGATTCAGTTCATTTCCAAGACTCTTGATGTGAATAGCTAGCAAGTCAGGTCGCTATATTGAGAAAGGAGTCTGAGAGCAATAGCAATTTTTTGTCTACCTTTTTCTATGTCAAATCAAATTACTTACCGCCCCAATAATTTCTCCTCCTTTTTAGTGTCCAGGGAAGATACATTTTTCTTCTCCCTGCCATATTCACTAGCTCTCATTGGTTGACAACAGTGTTGGCACACAGTGGTGACAGTCTTTGTGAGTGGCAGAAAGTGCAGTAGCTTGTGGTGAGTTTACAACACTGATTTCTGGACCAGCTTGGTGCTATCCCCATGACTTAAATAATTCATCAGCAGAGGTCAGTGACAAGCTAATTCTTAGCGATGTGGGAAGGGTTTTTGAGCCTGCTCATTGGGTCAAGTGATCTCAGTGGTATCCCTTAATACTCAGAAGTCAAAGAAGAGTTAAATTTAACCATTTAAAAACTAGTTACCTGTCAGAAAAAGGTCCCCTCAACCTGATAGTCCTAAGGCTTCTCCTTAAATCACATGAACTAACCTGGAGAAGACCAGAACCACAGAAACCATCCAACCAAACCAGGATCCCAACATCCTTAAAAGACCCCTTCTCCTTTGGTCTTAGTCCTCTGCCACAGTAAAACTTGTCTTTGACTTTGAATTTACTTGAAACTTCATTGTATTTTCAGTGTAAAGCCAGTATCATTGAGCCAAATGATATGAATCACTAAAAAAAGCTCAGAGATCCCATCAGTATCATCTTTTATGTCCACAGTTAAAGCCTGAGTAACCCATCATTGGAGCAACCTGGACTGTGATCTGTTATCAAAATGAGGTCTGACAGAGGATTAGCATCGTCATTGTCTGTATGACAGTGAGCAGGAACTCAGCCCAGATTTTCAAAGACTGCAATTCAACTAAACTGTCATCCACGTACGATTCTCCCTCTTCTGTTAGATGTACAATAATGACGTCTCATTGCACAATAATTTAATTATCTCAAAGCAAACACTCCTTCCTGTAACAGAGTTTAAGGTTTTAGATGGTGGCAGCACTTGTTTTATGGTTCAACATATAAAAGACTCAATGGTCTCTGTTCATATCTCAGCTGTATCAGCAGGGAGGTTCTGTTTCAATTATTCCAGAGCTGAAAAACACATGGAGCTGAAGCATCCCCGGTAGGTGCTGTAAATTCCTTCCTCACATTCCTCTGCTGTGGTCGGAGAATGCTACATGCTATCACACACCATTTACTGCTGTCCCTCTGTGATACGTTCACCGGCTCTACTGTTGATATTAGCTGAAACACACCCTCATTCAGCAGCCAAGAGAGCCGTAAAAATCAACGTGAGTGGACATATATCTCTCTTTGTTTGGACTGCAAGGCTTTTTGTGTGTGTGCATGAATGTATGTCTGTGTGCGAGAGTGAGTGTGTGTCCCTCGCAGGTTCACAAACTCCAGCTCCATCTTAAGAGCCAAAGTATCTAACAAGTGTGAGCTGGATGAATTAATCTTCCCCAAGGAAGTCTGAAATATAGTTTTTTACAAATTTGATCATATATTCTCAATAATTTGGCATATTTCACTTTCAGAACATTAAACCACTTGTAAATGTTTTGTAAATTTTTACATGTGGCTGCTGTCAATAGAGGGGTGCAGGAATGAGTTAGCGTTAAAGCTGCAGTAGGCAACATTGTTTTAGTATAACTGAGTAAAAATTTTATAATATCCTCCAAGCATAATGTAAGTCAAGTGGTCTGAGACAAGCAATATGTTCTGCACCTCACCATGGCTCTGTGTTCAGCCTCTAAAGAATCAGTATCAGGACGATGTGCATCAACCAATCAAAGGTCAGCTCAGACCACTGCGTTTCTATTGGCTGTTCTACTACATATGCGTGTTCACGTGCCGTAGGCAGAAGGAGGATCAAGCGGCAATGGCGGACAGTGCACCAGGTAAAATAGCTATTCCAACACTGCCTACAACTTTCTACATGACTAAACAACCCAAAAAAAAGACAGAATTAGAAAAGAAAGAATATCAAAGAGAGGCTGACCAAAAAAGGAACAAAAGTCGTGTTAATATCAGCAGAGCATTCCAGAAATGGAGAGAACTGCGGGATAGCTGAGGTCTGAAGTTGAATTCGGAGCTGGCCACTCTTCTCTTGGACAGGTAAGCTGCTAAATGAATAACCTTGTAATATTTGTCGTAATGTGTTGCTGTGATAGTTGTGTTGTGTAGTTAGATTTCATGAAAGCAGATGACAAATGGCTATCAGTAAGTTGAATGCTGCTTACAGTTTGATAAAAAATTGTGCTAAGTGGACCAGTGAATTCCAGCAGTGGCTTGATAGCGACTCTGTTAAAAAAATGCTGTGTGCACATGAAACTAAATGGAATTTAGAATACAAGTTTTGGATAAATGCCTGAAATTAGGTTCGTGGCGAACAAACACATATGAGGTTTCAATGTTTAATGGGAAATGATAAAATGCATCTGAAGTTACCTGCCTTTGAATCTTAAACTGTGTTTTAACTTTAAACTGTGTGTTTAAAGCGATGGTTGCTAACTAACTGCTAACAAAGACTACCAAAGTGTTTTACTACAGATTTCTTCTACCTTATCTCCAGTCTGATTTTTTTTTAAATAATGATATAAACATCCAAAAAGCACATCTTAGGGATCACCTAAGATGTGCTTCTTAGGTGACAAGTGTCGAGTGTTAGCTAAGCAACGTTCAAACAAGCTACATGGCTGCCTCTGGAGTTAGTGAAGACCAAAATGAAATTCCTCACTGATAGTCCATGCTGAGCTTTTTTCCTGAGTAAATAAAAGAGGTTAGGCTCTTATTTTGTCTACACTTGTGTTTACTGTCAAAAGTAAGAGTCATGGTAGCTCAAGACAGGGGTGTCAAACTTAATCAAGGCAGAGGCCAATATGTAAAATGTAGTCTAAGATGCTGGCCAAACATAATCACCATTTACACAGCAGTCTAAAAGTAACTATGTGAACTTAAGCTGCATGTTTATCTTCTCTTCAGGCAAGCTTAAAAGTCACAGCAAAAACACTGACCCATGCATTAATTTACTGACCACTGATCATATTAAAGCAATGAAAGGCGGGGTTAGTGCATAATGGTGCATTCGAGTTGTACTGGGAAGTTGTTGCAAGAACTGGGACGTGTCCTGAAGTCGGAATTCCGGGTCCTAAAGTTGGAGAATCGGTGAGGACAATGGCTGTAATGGTGCATTCCAGTTTATCTTGGAACTGAGATAGTCCTAGTTGCAAGTTAAATCAAATTTAGTCACTGGAAATGCCCCCTTTGGACAGAATTTATCACTTCGAAGTCGGACGTCTCTTGCCAGCCCAACTTTACCAGCATCTAACTGGAACAGTTCTAGCTGGGATGTGACGTAGTTCTCATTCCCTTCTTCCCAGTTCCAATGTATATGGAACGAACCATATTTCCTCTATGGGAGCAGTGCATTGTGGGACTTGTAGTATTTTTCAGGAATCAGCCGATCAGTGCAAGCTCATTTATATACAGTAATCTCCCAGCATGGTATGTCATGTTTCTGTCTGAATACCATTCAATATTATCTAGAATAAACTCTAAACATGGGTTTACAGTATGCAGAGACACTGTAGCTGCATTGGGCCTATTTTATATTCAGCCTGGCTGATGCAAACTTGGCTCCTGACAGGAGCATGTCAAAAATGCATCAAAATACAACATTATCAAAATACCTCCACTATATATTTTGAGTAATTGTCCCAAGCCATCTTTTTCATTGTGTTAAAATAGTTTGAGACAAGTACAACAAAAGTATGCTGAAAACTTCTCATTTAATGTTTTATAATTGTCTTAGGTGTTTGTGTCATATACAGATGCATTGATTATGGCTGGGTAAAGTGTGTATGATGTCCAAAACCTGCAGCTCCTCAAGTGCCCAATCTCCTGAACACAAGTAGTCACAAGCGCAGTACATGATTAAAAGTCAGACTGTTGAAATAAACATTTTTACAGCCTCCTGGTTCCCCTTTAAACATTTGGGTCCAAATGGTTGTCTCAAATGTCTTGCCTCATGTTGTATGGGAGGGGAGGCCATAGGGATTTTATCAAGACCTTAAGGTTACACATGGCTGGGGACATGGTTGACATGAATACAAGCCTGTGCAGCAGTGATATTTGTCAAACAGCCTTAAATCCCACCTCAGCCTTGAATCTCTGTCTATTCCTAAATTGAATTATAGTCAGTTTGAGGCAGTGTTTTCAGCATTGCAGCTGCCACAAATTGGATTCAAAGTCCTGCTTAATGACCAAACAGTTGATGTCGCCTTGGCTTCATCCAATGTTTTCTACAGTCTGAGGTCTTAGTGCCCACCCTGACTGCGAGCCCAAGGGTCTGTTGTATTGCCAAGCACAGGGACCAATCATTACTACCTTACATTACTGGTCAGTGATGCTAGTACCAGAAAAATGTAGACTCAGTACCAGTATCTGGTCCTACCAGAATCATAAAGATCTACTTACAAACCTCTGGAGGGAATTAAGTTGAGCAGGAGTATTTTTTATTGCTTATTTATTCAACCTTTTATTAGAACATGGAAGATTATGCCATTTCCTCCTTTAATAAGTGCAGGGTAGATGAAGCAGGATGACTTTCACTTTACAGTGCAATATAATGAGCCAAAAAAAAACTCTCCAGTGTCAGCTTTAGGATTGTATATATAGCTCACATATACTTTTAGTGTGTGGTTTGCTGTGTGGGTTTTTTCAAAGTAACAAATATCTTATGCAAAGATGAACATCAGTGGTATTTATTTTACCATACTTCAGGTAGACAGTTACATGATTGAGCCAAATGATCCGAGACCCATTGACATCATACCTCTGTGTAATGTTTGAAGCGGGAGCTGCAGCGAACATAAAAACGGTGGGTTTTCATTGGACCGCTTCAGTGTCTTAAATGGCATGGTTATGATCTCAGAGGGTGCCTGCAGATCCTCAGCGGTGTGATGAAATTATACTGCCACACTTTGGCACAGCTCAAGCTTTGTGCCTGGCAGAAGTGCGGCTGCTGTCCGGACTGTCTGCTTTCATACGTCTTATTACATAGAAGACGTTGAGACACGCCACTGATTGAATCTGCACTCATCCATTTGTGCCTCTGTCTTCTCCGTGTATGCGGTTATGTTTGACACTGA
This sequence comes from Cetoscarus ocellatus, assembly GCA_037902135.1. Classification (NCBI taxonomy): domain Eukaryota; kingdom Metazoa; phylum Chordata; class Actinopteri; order Labriformes; family Labridae; genus Cetoscarus; species Cetoscarus ocellatus. The sequence goes on along the minus strand of JBAMNC010000313.1, from coordinate 97,256 downwards.
CAATACGCCTGTTAGAGTTAAATAAAACAAACCAAAGGGCATGCTCTGTGTCCCTGCAGCCTAATTCACTGCTAAAGTCTCACCATGCTTTAACAGTAAGCTTTTATGTCCGCTCGTAACTTTCTCTTCATGCGTCTGCAAAGGCTTAAATCCCTGGAAAGCCATTACCGTCTCCCCACATCATGCAGCTCCCTCTTCCCCCCCAAATGCGACATGATAGACACATTAACACTCCTTCACACCCAATTGAGCACAGCGTCCAAAAGAGGAAGGAAACACCATGAATGTAGAGGAATGTAGCCGTAAAAACAGAATTAGATTAAGCAGCTTGTGTGAGGGAGAGCTGGGGAATCTACACTCAGTGGGAAGCTGTGATGTTCAAATATGTGAGCTTTTGTTAATGAGCTGTTACTAATGGAGAGTTTTAAAGAGTAATTTACTTTTCTCAACATGTTTTTGATTGTAAAAAGTCCTTAGCACAATTAACGATTCATAATGGTGAAGAATTTCAGGACTTGATTCACCAGAGTACTGTGCTGCGTTTTTGCCTGAAAACCTGCTGCAGAGCAAGCAGCGTTTATGTTTGTGCACTGGTCCCATTTGTGTGTATTTTGTTGAGCAATCACGTCGTGATTCGGGTAGAAAATGGCATATTTGCTGCAGACCAGCAAAGACGAACAAAATGATTAATTTAATCACCCACTTTTGAATAACTAAGACCTGAGGGGTGTTGTAGTTTGAAAGCCAGACCACATCTACTTGTGTAGCTTGACTGCGTAGACTTTACGCACAGGCTCCATGTCAATGGCTGTTTTCGAAACCACCTGCTATCTCCTACGTATGGATGCAGTAAGTAGTATTTGGTAGTAGTATGTGGTATGACTGCCAAACGGCTGCTATTACCTCCACCAAGGAGGTTCTATTTTTGACAGCTTTTCTTTTGTTTGTTAGCAAGATTTTGCAGATGTTGCAGAAATTTTCAGGAGATATTGGGAATGGCACAACTTAGAAATGATTAGATTTTGATAGAGATCCAGATAATCGCCATTAGCAAATGATCATTTTTGCTCAATAACTGTCCAACTAAAAATGGTATCAGCATAACTCTGAGTGCTAGGTGTGGGTTTTCAGGCTCAAGGAATCATATTATGATGGTAACTTTATCATGAACTGTTGCTTATAGATGTAACAGCATGTTAGCTACCTTGGCGGGGCTTTGCACTCTCCAAGTGCTTTCTTTCAGTAATATGCTACACCCAGCTGAGCTGTCTTCTTCTTTTCAATTTATGTCAGGGTAAAATCCAAGGCTCATTGCTGCCACCTGCTGGGTTAAAGTTTGTATCGGAACAACAATTTTCACGATACAAAATCTATATTAAACACACATTTATAATCAAGTTTTTTTATTACTAATCAAGGCTGTGTGTTTTCCCTCCACAATCCAATATTTTATCTGTTACTGGTCATGAAAAAAGGTGAAACGAATCTAATGGGTGGTGTCACTAAATGAATGTCCATTAACAGACTAGAAAAGTCAAGTAAGTGATTATTTTGATTTTCACCACTAAACATCTGCATGAAAGACCTGTAACATCCAAGTTTACCAAGTTTGATTCTGTTCATCCATCCATCCATTATCTATACCCCTCACCCCTTTCAGGGTCCAGGAGGGCTGGAGCCAATCCTATCTGACATTGGTGAGAGGCGAAGTACTGTCTGAACTACCAGCCAATTACAGGGCCACATAGAGAGACAGAAAACCATTCATGCCAACTCTCACGCCTAAGTGCAATTTGAAGTCACCAGTTAACCTAATGAGCATGTTTTTTGGTCTGTGGGAGGAAATCGGAGTGCCTGGTGTAAACCCACATTGGCAGGGGACAACATGCTAGCCCCACACAGAGAGACCCTGGTCAACACGGGGGGCTAACCAGCAGTCTTCTAGCTGTTCGGCAAATGCACTAACCTGCTGTACCACCATCCTGATTCGCATTAATGGTCTATTAATGTAACATAATCAATGCTAATGATAATGTTGCATAGGCTGCCTGTCTGTCTTAAAGACCCCAGATTTCGTAAATGTTCACATACTGCATACTACACATACTTGCACTTTTTTTGTAAATGTAGGACAGTCAAGGCAAACAAGAGAACTCAACTTTCATATGTATAAGGATTTCATACAGAGGTAAGTACTGATAAAATATCCGTCACCAATCAATAGAAAGATCAGATAAGCTCAGACGAACGATGAACAATGGATTAAACACACAATGTCAGCATCATACAATTTTTACAGCATTTTTCTCTGCGCTCAGAAGGTGTAGCAGTTTATTTAGTTACCGTGTCAACAGGTGACTTTTAGGCGCTGTCCACACAGAGACGCATTCAGGCGTATCCGCACAAGTTTTTAATCACATGGGCATTTTGTCCACACAGATAGAGTTTTGGGTGCCCAAAAACACAATCTAGATAAATCTGCAAACGCTAGCCTTGAGTTTCCCTGTACATAATAAATATAGATAACTTCAGAAACAATGAGCTCCTCCTTTCCCTTAAACCACATGTGTGGACCCTGACAACAACAGAAAACAATGATGGAATACAGTGTTGATCGTGCCGTCGCGCTGCAGAAGCTGCTGAGCTTGTTATGGCTTTTACTGCAAAATCTTCTGCTTCTGACCACCATGAGCAACCAGTGGACATGGAGAACAGCATACGCCAGTTTTGGTTTACAGCACCACTTACAGGCCTGGCATATATGCTACAGCGTTTTCAGTGTTTTTATGTGGATGGACACATTTCTTGAAATGATCCCGTGTTTACACAAAATGTTTTGAAAACAAAAATGTTTTTGTCGTGTGGACAGGGCCTTAGTCAGCTGCATTGACCTTGTGGGACGATAGCCAGGTCAGACCTCCTAGGGTCAGAGCTCAGAGCAAGCAAAGCTGGCCAGTTGCTTTATTGGCAATTATATGTACTAGTGCAAAAGGTAACCCCACTTCAAATAACCCAAACTATCCCTTTAACCCTGCAGCAGTAGCACACACCTGCTACATCATCAGATTGCCATGTAATGACTGTGATTGACAGCATGATCTTCCAATCACATTCTGGGCTTGTACCTGAAAGATTCTGCCTTCCCCAATTAGTTTCTCTAGATTTTTGCTCAGATGGTCTTGTGAAATACATCCTGAATAGTATTATTGAACTGTCTATCTGGTGTGTTAGGTTATGACAACGTTCCCACACTCAAACTGTGTTCTGCTGCTATGTTAAAAAAAAGAAATCAGGTAGAAGTTGCACTGAACCATTACAACAGATTCCAGGTTTGTCACAAAAAATAAGTAATGTGTTTTATTGACAGTTTAAAGCATATTAATATGGAGGCAGCTGAGTTTATAACAATGGACACCCTGTTAGGAAGGAGAGTGCAAAATATTTTTGGCTGTTTATTTGTCCATCTTAATAGATAGTCACTGCTCTGTCACATAGTGATGAACCTCTGCCTTTGTTTCTTGTTATTTAGAACATTATCAAATTATCACAGTAAAAACAGGCTTCACTGTTTTAATATAATGATAAAAACACAAAGTAATGACCATTTCTTATGGAGAACCTGCCTTGTTATCCCACTAAAATGAGATAAATAAGACAAGGGTTGAAGAAACCAACATCAAATGATCGTCTGTCACAAAAATGTAAAGTAAATGAAATATCTAGTTAAATGTCCACTTCATGCCTCCATACTACAGAGCGAAAAATATCCACATTACAGCATCTCTCATTCTTGTCTGCTCTGCTCTGTTGAATGCAAACATGCAGCCATGAAACAGGTTTTCCTCTTCTTTCCTCAAGCGTCTTTAATCGACTGTTATCTTCTGTCTGTCCTTATTTTGTTCATCTTGTTGTTGGCAGCGTGTCTCCCCGGCTGCTACTAATAATATTTCTCTGGTGTACATTACAGTTAATTGAAGTGCAGCAGCTGTCAGAATAATTACATGCTGATGTTTGCGACTTGGCAGGGGAGGATTATACTCAGCCACAAGCTCTGGAGAGTTTCCTTTTTTCCTTCTCTTTCTCCTCCATCCTGCGAGCTGACGGTACTTCAGCCTGATGCCAACAGGGAACCTGGCTCTGAGACAGACGGAGGGAGAAGATGGATTCTGTTTGCCTAATTAGAGACACTGAGGGACACTATGGAAAACTTTGGTAGTCACAGGACTTATTTACAAATGGAAAAATATAATACAAGTGAAATTCAGTGTTTATAAATAGAAATTAGGACATTTCTTTTGTTCTTCTGCTCCTCTTTCTTGTTTTTGTTGTGGCTTAGAGTTCAAATCCAGCCACCCAAATAACCGCAGCTCCTCCGTGCTTGTGTTGTAGAGGAGGGAGTGATCCACTCAGCAGGAATCCAGTGGACTTCTGCATCCTCTATCCTCTTCAGATCAGCTTTAAGCTCTCTGAACGCCATGGCAATATCTCCATTAATAATCACTTTGTCAAACAAGTGACCGCACTGATTCTCCATGGTTTCAGCTGATTCGATCATGTCCTCAAAATCCTCCTCCTGCAAAGAGAGAAGAGCCTTGGTAAGAAAACGTAAATGGGAAGGAACATTTATTTTCAAATATGTTTATCATTTTATGGTATTTTCATGTATCCAAGGGCTGGGTAGTGTAAAGAATTTTCAAGATACTATGTCAATATGACCTCAAAAAAATTAAGGGGCAAGACAGCCAAGTCTAAATTTATCTATTTTCTAAAGCTTAAAATAACGTCATACATTTCTTTTGATGTTTTTCAAGCCAATGTATGTTAAACCAATCACCATAAGAACTCCTTATAGCAGTATGCCACTGACAACAAGACTGTGGACGTACTCAATCATGCCACACATCGAGGTTATGTTCACACTCAGGCGTGTATTTTGAAACACAGCATTTTCTGTGTGTTTTGGCCTTCTGTCCACATACTAATGGCATTTTAGGTCACTCAAAATGCACATTTTTGGAAGACTCCTGCTAAGGCAATGATTTTCAAAAACTCCTTTTAGGGTGTCTCTGCATGGACAGGAAAAAAGGCCTGCCAATGTTAAGGACAAGACCCAGTGTTTCTGTTTCACAAGTGACTGTTTTGACCGGTGACCCCTGGCCACCTGTGCCTGTGGTTGTTGTAAAATTGCATAGAAACTGAAAAAAAAGGATATTAGAGAGAGACATCATGATCTGGTAATAAACAATGTTTTTACCTCCGCCAAGGGGGTTATGTTTTCGCTGGTGTATGTTTATTTGTTTGTTTTTTTGTTTGTTAGCAAGATTACGCAAAAACTACCAGACAGATTTTGCTGAAATTTTCAGGAGATGTTGGTAATGGCCCAACTTAAAAATGATTAGATTTTGGTGTTGATCCAGATAACCGCCATTGGCGAACGATTGTTTTTGCTCAATTACTGTCTAACTAACAATGACATCATCATGATTCTGAGTGCTAGGTGTGGGTTTTCAGGGTCAAGGAATCATATTATGATGGTAACTTTATCATGGAACTATTGCTTAGAGATGTAACAGCAATGTGTGAGCTACCTTGGTGGAGGTTTGTGCTCTCAGAGTGCTTTCTTGTTTAAAAATGTTTACGTGTGGTTGCAATGATTTTTGAAATGGTGGAAAACCTTAGTTTTTAAAAAAATACCCACCTACATGTGAAAAAAAGCCAAAAGGCCTGTCTGCCTGGACACTTGCCAGTGTATTGATTTTAATGTCGTTAGAAGGGGCTTGCAGAGCAGAAGAACATGAAACCTTTTACTAAACTCTCAGTTCAGGGAGAAATGCTCGATGCTTCTTTAAAGAAAATGCCCCTTAAATGCTGCTTTTTCACTTCCTGTGGTTTATTATGTCATAGCTATACAGCCTCTTCCTACATGCGTCTTCTGCTAGTCACATGCAGAGCTCATTAGCCTCCCCGGCTCCTCAGATCCAAGCGTAGACAGCAAGTAATGATGTAAATGGTCAAACACACCAGGAAAAGGGACCTTTGAACGGGCTTTATTAGACGGAGACTGCTCTTCACAAAGTGCATTTACTTGGAAGCAATTTGCTGTTCTAGTTTCATGAACTAATTCCATGTACTTAAGGAGTAAAAGGGCTTTAATTGTTGCAAGCCACTCACAAAGCAGTCTGGATGCACCAGCAGCATGGGATAGCAAAGTGCTGACACTTTTAAAGCACTTCTTTTGTTCAATATAAAAAAATTATCCAAGAAATGAGATGAGTTTACTGGGTAATAAATACACCTTAAGGAGTGCAGCTTGTGTTTGAAAAGGCACAGCAGGGAAGTGTAGTGTGTATGCAACCTGGGGATGAACCTGAAAGCAGAGTCAATTGTACGAAGCTGATGTGTTGATCAGTGTTGATCTTATATTTTTCCTTCTTTGCAGCACTTGAGTCATAATCTCACCATCAGGCCTTCATTTGTCAGACGTGTGTACGACCAAAAGTGGTCGGATTTATTTAACATCCAAAACACACCTATGCATAATCAAACCTTCATCCTCTGTCATCTGTGTCTGCCCTCAGATTCCACAGTGTCAAACTAAAAAAAGACAGAGAGACATGCCCCAAACAGGAGTGCACCACTCACTTTTAGACAATGCACCTCGTGCTGTCAAAAAGGACCCACTGTGTTCACACTTGCACCCGATCCAGACAATGTCGGGAAATTCACAGAAGAGTGCATGTCCAAATAGGGGCTCTAAAATACTGTTAAGCCACCAAAATCTGACCACATGTGATACAAAACAGTCTTCTGAGAAGTCTTTTCACAATAACCTGCATATACTGTAATGTAACATGGCGAGGACTCCCATGACCGTTCAACTGTACAGACCGTGGCGTAACACGTCGTTTCACGCTCAGAGTCACGGAAAAGAGGCCTTTTCATGCCAGCTGTAGTTGGAGGCCTCTTTAGGATCTGCCTGACATATCTGTCCTGTTGAGCAGTGGTCAAACCGTCCAGGCTGCAGCACAGGTGTGTGGCCTGCTGGCTTTTATAAGGGCAAAACAGGCAGAGAGGGTCAAAGTGTCCAGATGGGGATTGTTGGAGTTATCTGGCATCTCTCTGTCATATCTGAAATGCTACAGCTATCAAACATACCTGCTCTTGATTAAATACACCTAAACAGAATCTTCCTTTAATCAATCGAATTTCTGAAGTTTACCCCTTTGTATTCTGGAGATAATGCCCGTGTAAGTTATTTATGGAACAAGACGCCACCCACTGAGCAGCTTGTAACTCTCCCGTCTCTTAAATGTCTCTTAAATGCAAACCAAAGGGTGAGTGTGGGTGTCTGTAGGGTTGGGTGGGTGTGTTGAGGTGTTTGACCTCACTCCACCCTGCATGTTACAAGACACGAAACAAGCACCTGACTTCACACATGTATGCAGTGTGTTTGTGGGCTAGAATTTCTCTTACTGAGAAGATCCTCATTGAGTTCTTGTCCTCTTCATCACAGATGAATTTAGCTCTTCGTCTGGTCAGGCGCAGCTCCTCGATACGCGGGGGCTTCACAAAAACCACGTAGGGCTTGAATTCAGAGGTGTATATCTTCTTTAATTTCTGCGGGATCAGAGCAAGAAAGAAATCCATGTCAATGGTACAATATGTCATCTAAACATGGCAGTAAACATATGAGACAAACCCCGACTTTACAGGGTGAGGCCAGCCTTAAGAATCAAGCAGACTCTTAGATTTTTTTACTTTGAGGTCTTTGCATTAAATCAATTTATTCAAATTAAAAATAAGACTTGAAAGAGCCGTGAAGCTGAACATGAGCAATACCAGATGAATTGAGTATTGTTTGCTGAATATAGTCTGATCCAACAGGACACAGTATAACACAATATGATATGTTGTATGATGTTATGTCGCTCTATGTTGTGTCATGTAAAAATATGATGCCTTTTCACACTGTGTGGCATGATATGACAAAATATGATAATGTGACACTCACTCAGATGGATTACACTGTGTTACATTGGAGGACAATACCTTGCCAGGTGACTTTATCCCCAGGTTACTTCAGCTTCAGTTTGGTAACATTACACAACTTTAGTTAGTTGCACAATTATCGTACATTATGTTATGTTTGAAAACAATGCAGTTGAATACAACATCCTTTCCCCAAACTTAGGAATGCAGTGGCCTACTTTAGAGCCTAAAACATTTTCTGGAGGTCTACCAAAACCCTTACACAACCACAACATGAGATTAAGCAATTTACCTCCGTATCTCTGGGTTTGTTTGTTTCTTTCTATGTAAAATGTAAAAGCTACAGACAAATCTTGTAACAGATACAGCAGTGTTTCAGTTTAAAGAGTAACCATAACAAATGAAGACTTTCAGCTGATTTACTTTTTTCTTTTTATCCTTATTTTAATCACAATTTAAAAAAAATAAGTTTTATATGTGTCCTTTGTGAGCATCTAAAATAAGAGACTGTTGTTAGGGCAGTTAAAATTTTTTATCTGTGACAACACTGATGCTCAGCAGTGTAACACGGAGAGCTTTTAGATGTGAAAACATGAGCTTTAAGAAACACATATGCAAGCCACAAATTTATTTGTAAAGTTTACAAAGAAACATGTCACTACACACTCCCATATCTGTGTGTATGAGTGTGTCAGTTGTTGTCACAGGGCTGCAGTGTAACCTTGCAGTGCAGCTGGGTCCATCTGATTGATTGACAGTAATCAGCCAGCAGCCCCGCCCAATCAGATGTTAGCAGGAAGTGACTGGTCATACAGATATTAGCATAGATGCTTATACCTTCAGTAGCAGTTTTATCAGATCTGGACTGCATGTCTTTAGTAAATAAAAAACAAACAACACTGGAAGAAAGAAAAAATAGAAAATATATTCCCACTGACATGGAAGTCTGTTCTTTGTAGTGGTTCAGGTTTTGTATTTTACACCAAGGAACCAGGGCTCACCTACAACAATCACCTGCAGGAAATGCTTTTGAAAGGTTCTGCCCGTTCCCAAACACTTCCTACAGGCTGTTATCTGGATTGACTAGTGAAATATATATTTTGTATTATATATATTAAATGATCCATCTGGTATGCTAGGCTTGCAGCAGAATGCAACAGAAGTAAACAGTGTTTATAAACAAATGGGATCTCACATTATTGCATATGAAAAAACAGCATTATTCATATACTAAAATCCCAGGAGGACAACAATTGCAATATATTAATTTCTTATACCTTTCAGTGTAGTACATACTGCTGGCATGGTAGGCAGTTTAAAACTGAGCCTCAGAGGTACTGTCCTCAGCAACCCTGCAATACAGGTCTTCTTGTCCAAAAAGGTTACTTGGTCTTCAGTGGGCGTGATTCTTGGTTTAATGATCTCAAAGATTGTAACTGACTGAGGTAAATGATATAATATCCTTCTTTGTTTGAACCATAAGGCAGTAGTTTCCATTCTGTATAATAATGTGCAGGTTGTTGTGTGCCCTAGATTAAGAGACAACCACAAACATATTTTTTCGTTATTCCAGCTTTTCATTTTTTTTCATTTATCTCATTTCCCCTAATTTTGGGCTGTCAGTGATCTCCTCAGTTGACCTGAAGAAGGTAAAGAACATATTGTGCTTCTTTTGGTACACATAATACTTGTTTAGACTGGACTACCAGCTCATGTTTTCTTTTTTTGGCATGTCCAGGGTGCATTCAAATGACTCTAGAAATTCTGGGCAGCAAAAGAGACGTATGATGCCTGATCTTTGTCAGTCGGGTTCAAATCCCCTTTTTATGCGTTTGAAAGATGTGATCAGTCTTGGTCAGGGCGTTCTGATACTGAAGTTTTAGAGCATCTTTTAAGGTTATTGTGTAAAAGAATGTACTGAGACCAGACTTAAAACAATAACAGGGCTTTTACTTGTGACACGTTTTCTAGTTCTGAGTCATTAAATGAGACACCTGTGCCTTTTCCCCCCGCTGATAGGTTGGTAATGTCTGAACAAAAAAAGTCCAATCTTATTGCTTGCTGATAGTCCTTTTTTTTTTTTTAAATCATTGGTTAAGTCTGACCTGTGGTTCAATAAAACTGATCAATCAGCAGTCACAGTTTAAAAACATGGACCTTAATTGTCAGGGCGTAACACACTTAAAGGTCATTGCTATCCATCTTTACTCAGACACTTCAGAAAACCAGAAGCATGAGATCCTTCACTGTCTTCCCACCATGCACTGCTGCCAAGTCAGTGTTAGCCAGAGCACCTGGCCAAGTAGAAACACTACCGCCAAGAACTTCACACTGCAGTGGTGACGCTGAGGCCCTCAGAAACTTGATTTTTATTATTTAAATATTCACAAGTCACTCGATAAAAACGATTACATTTCACAGTGACCTTTAAAGTGTTCGTATAAAGCATTAGTTTGAATGATTTACCAGAAACACGTGAGTTATTCTGGCATTAAGCATCCCTCTTGTTGAGAACTCGTCTATATTAAGTTGGATACATAGGTTGAATTTAATCACAGCCTTTGATGGAATAGTACTTACACTAGGGTGCACATCCAGGAGGCACACCTTGCCTTCTGCCATTACCCTGTGCACAGAGTCTAGACTGGTGCCATAGTAGTGTCCTCTGTGTCTCCCATACTCTATAAACCTGGAGGCAGAATGTAACAGAAACAGACAGGAAAGAGAGTAAGACAGCATAAAACGGTTCTTAGACGTTCCTAGAGGTGGAAGACATTGCCCTCGTAAAAAGAGAAAAAGGAAAAATGAGTGAACAGAACTACCGCCCGGTTGTGATCGGCCTGTGGGAGGTTTGCTATTGCCAGACAGTAAAAGAACTGTGGTGGGTTAAGAAGAAGGGCTGGATTTGTGGTTGTGTGAGGTCATAGTGACCTTGACCTTCACAGTCTAATTAAGTTAATAATGACCTTAACCTTAACCTTGAAATGTGTTTCGTCAGTGCACGAGCTAGTAAGGACATTAGGGTAAATTTTTAAAGAACCCATATTTTGCTTTGAAAAAACCCTCTTGGTCTGAGATATTTCATCACAAGCAAGTGACAAACACGTGACTTCAGGATCTAAATCTATGACCTATGAAGTTTAAAGTTACGTATGCCCTTAACTCGATTGGGCATTTTTGTAAAGTTTAAATATAACCCAAAATAATATTCATGAGATATTTCATTCACAAAGAGAAGATGACCATGACCCTAACATATGACCTGAAAATCTAGGCACTTCAACCATGAATCAAGAAGGGCTAACCTTGCAGAGCAGCTGGATCTGCCTGATTCAGTGTCTGTAATCAGTCAGATCCATCTTGCCAAGGTCCAATTTACAACTATTGTGCTTGGCCCAATGCAGCAGTCATCGTCTTTTAGAAGACATCCTTTATTTGTCCCTCATGGGGAAAATCAATTCTTTACACTCTGTTGTTGAATGCTACACACACACACGCTGAAACACACATGCACACCCACAAACAGGTCCTACGTGCATTAATAGAGAGATGTCAGAGTGATGGCTTGCTGCTCATGAAGAAGTGCTTCCGAGCAGTTTCTGGGGTTAAGTGCCTTGCTCAAGTGCCCAGGAAGTCAGCTGGCACCTCTCCAGCTACCAAATCAACTTCCAAACATGGTCCAGTTGGGACTTGAACCGGCTACTCTTCAGTCCCCACCTCAAGTCCTTTCAGACTGAGCTACTGCCGCCACTGAGCTTTTCCTATGGAGCAGGAAAAGATGGGAGCTACAAGTGAGACGAGAGACGGAAGTGACTGCAGGCACAGATATTAGCATAGATGCTAACAGCTTCAGTTGCTGTTTTATCAGATCTGGACTACATTTCTTTATTAAGTGAAAAACAAACTCCAACATGATACTTTCTCTCCACTCCCAACATGTTTTGGCTATTGTTTGTTCTACATAGTGGCTTACAACTTGTATTTTACACCTTTACGTGTTTATATTTTTGCCTTTTAATGAATGTGGTTGAATGATTGTCCAGTTGTCCGGATATGGGATGCTTTCCAGATGGACTAGTGAGATACAGTATATTGAATCTGGTGTGTCAAGTTAATTAAGGGCGTTAAAATAATAAAAATAAAATGGGTTTTTTTTGTATCTTTTTTTTTTTTTTTTTTAACAAAATTCAAATTCAAATATTTTTTTGGCATGAATATGGAACATTATTGCCAAAGCATTTTTTATGAATAATAATAATATTTCTCAACAACAATAATAATCAAACAAATTATTATTGACAAGGGTGACATTAAAGGTTTAAAGAAAGCATAAATAATTGAAAAAAGGGTTTATCTGCAAATATGAAAAGTAAATATAGAAAAAAGCAGGGAATGACATGAGGCCGAGTCAATCTGAAATCTGACCTATGACCTCCAAAATCTTATTGTGTCATCCATGTGTTAAAAGATATATGTGTGGACTCTGAAAGAAATCTTTCAGAGCTTTTGTGAGATATTGTGTTCATTTGCCTCTTTGACCTTAATCTTTCACCATTGACCTCAGATATCGCTAAAATAGGCTACATCCTTAACTCTGAATGGACAGTTCCAAGTTTGAGGAAAATCCCTCAAGTGTTGAAATTTTGTGGTCACAATAATGGTCCAGATGGACAAAGAGAAAATGAAGAATGCCTCTGGCTCTGGCAATTGCCCGTTAACCAAACACCAGTGGGACTATTTTTAACATCCTGGGAATGGAAAGCTCATGACAGCAGCACCTTTGATTGAGGATATCCTCTTCAAACTTGTGAACTGATACAAAATGATAATCCACCCCGTCGGTCTCCTGCCTCCTCCTGTCTCGTGTGGTGTCTGAAATAGAAAAACACAGGAGTTTAATACAGAATTAGAAGAAAAAACATTACTAGGTGCAGGAGGTACATTTACAGTTTTCGAGGTCAGTCTTACGCGGTATGGTGACGCCATAGTGTTTAGGGTCGGATATGAACAGCCTCCTCTTCAGTTCACTTACGCCAACGCCACTGGGCCCTGGAGACAAGACCAGAATCAGAAAATGTTTTCCTCAGGGCAAGTTTAACATCGAAAAGGCTTAGCGGTCTGGTGACACATCTGCCTTTATCATTAAAGGAGAGGGAAGGGTCAGACAGACAGAGATTTGATTTCATCCTGATTTCTGTCTGAAATTATTTCCCATTTCTCTTTATTGAACATAAAATGCTCATATACTCTCTGGAAAATCCATAGCATCCCATCTGAAAGTGACATCTGTGGAGCCACACAGTATCAGTGTCAATAAAGTGTAGGATGCACAGGATGGAGCAACAATATACGCACACGCATGCAGCAGCATCTGGGATTTTCTTCTAGTGCAGGTTTTCTGCACCCTGAGATTGCATCAGACTCTAATGGAGCACCATCTGAAAGTAGGATTCCTGACATACCCGCCTTTTCCATCACAGCGAAGCATGAGCTTGATACATTACAAAATATCAAGTTTATAGACTGCTCACTCTTATACTGCTGATGTTTTCTACAGCTGCTCTACAAAACTTTGGCTTCTATCTTCTGTCTTTTATTTTTTTAACATTTACTCGATCTGTGTGGCTTTAAGTTACTGGCAATCACTGCAACCAACTTTTCTGGGACAGAGCGGTCTTTTGTTTTATTTAAAGCTCCTTTGAGGAACTTTTAGCTTGTGTTAATTTTGGCCTTGTGGACAAAGTGGTCAATCTTACCTCATCTTATCTGATTTTGCCATGAACATTTATCATACTGTTTTAAAGAGGTCATAAGCTTTTTCAGTTTTTATATATCCTTTTGCGCTTTTAACATGTTTCATGCATGATAGAAAACTTCTATGCACAAAACAGCAAAGTACACAGCTACAGGACTTCTTTCTCTCCTTATGTGAACTGCGCCATTATTCACCCATAATGGTTGATTCTCTCTGCCCTCCCACATAAACCTTTCACTGTGTCATCCTACTGTTGTTTTGTCTGTATTTCAAGCCAACTGACCCAGACTGGCAACCCAGTGCAGGGCATAGACTAGGTCTGTCACCTTATACCATAATTCTTGACTACAACAAGCCCTTTTTTGCTTTTAAATAAGCTCTAATTTTCAGGTGCGTAGTATACATGAGTACAAGCAAAATACTTAAGATATTTCATCTTGCCAACATTGTGATTGCAACACATCTGTTACAAAAAGCCAAAAAAGGCAAACACAGGGCACTGCCATCTTGTGAGCAAGGTGATGCAAAATAGCTGCACTGTGATTGGTTGAAGACATCGACATGTTGATAGCTGCTCTCTGATTGGTTGGTACACTACAACTGAGCATGCTTGGGCAGAAATCGAGTAATTGCGCATGCATGAAGCGAAAGCTGCTTCTGCATCCATTTAAATTGTGTATTTGTTGTGAAAATACTGAAATTTCATTGATTAAAACTTTGAATAAAGGTAATTTTTGAGTTGTCTGAGAGAGTAAGGTTTGGGCAAAATTTGGGTGAATGTTATATTCGAGTACAATGTTTTTCCAAGCAAAAAGCGTGAAAATATGGGGTGCGTGTTGTAATCGAGAGCGTGCTGTAATCGAGAAATAACGGTACTTGATATTTAGATATCTGTTCTAGCATGGGGGTAGAAATACGTACTTGAAGAGTAAATAAACATTCAAATATAAATTAAAAACAGCTGAACAGCACACTAGGGCGCCAGGAGCAGTGAACCACCTAATCCAGCAGAGGGTGCTCCCAGCGCAACCTGTTTGACCAATGCTCTCTTGACATCAATATTGTCTGTTATTTAATGCCTTAAACTCTTTTCTTGAAATTGTATTCATTACGGCATGTGCTGCTGACCTCTGGCCATGTCGCCCTTGTAAATAAGATCCTGATCTCAATGGGACTTATCTGGTTAAATTAAGGTTGAGTAAAAATAAAACACCTGCATCTTGTCTGCCGGAAACCAATGGAAAGACTCTCTGATCGGTCAATAAAGACACAAAAATATGTGAGAAGAACCATGTGGAAGCACTTGAGGCTCCACTGTGTGTTGATTATGTGCAAAGCAACTGGTCCACTACAACAAAGCTGGGGGCTCATTTGTCAGACTGTCACCCATCCCAGTCCAGCAGTGCCTTGTGAAATGCTCAGCCCAGTGCTTCCGAGTCCTTCTCAACAGGCCCTCCACCAGAGGCATGAAAAAGGCCTACACGCTAATAACCAAATACACGTGTATGCTTGATGACCATTCTAACATGGCGCCTAATTCTGTGAACTGACCACTTACCACAGAGTAGACCAATCAGCTAATCAGAGCAGACTGGGCCCAAGAAGGGAAGGGGGAATAGAGTGATAGGAGCTCCAACAGAGTATCTCAGACTGAGAATAGAGGTGGATCAGTGTGCCCAGAATGTGATAACCAGAGGGTACCTTTAACAGCAGCAATTGCCATATGAAAATCAAATACATAAACCTGAGAAAAAGGCAAAAATATGATCTTAGCTCAGAGAAAAACTTCTGGAGCTAGTGGTAAATACAGCAGTTTTGATATGGTGCACACAGACTGATGTTTTGACACTTGGGTGTCTTCCTTAGAGTCAACATTAAACAAGGCATGAATGGAGACTCAATCAATCTGTAATTGGCAGTCTCTCATTGGTGGGGCAATTTGATGCACCATTTATATGCATTTATATTATCCTTTTATATGAAAAAGCTCTTTGGCTCATAATATGGGCCATCAATGTATGTTTGATGTTTGTGACATCATTCACATCTCTGTGAATAGCAGACAGATTTACATGGTCATAGAACTACATTCATTTAAAGGCATGGCTACTCCACTCATCATGGTGCTGCAATGACCATATTGCAGTTTATTCTTGGGTTGTTTTTCACTCTTGGAAGTCATTTTTGTCCAAGTGTTACAAAAAGCCACATCACATTGCTCACTCTACATTTTGAATTCTTTTTGGCTCTGACAGGTAACTATCTTTTCTTTTGTTAAGCTTTGGTTGCTCCTGATTGGACACACAAGCAAAAAACAAGAGAAGAAGATATTGGGTGCATATGATTAGTCAACAGAAAGACAGGAAGTTGTCATGTTCTCTATTTCTATACAGGTCAAAAGGGAGGTCTTATAACATAACTGCTACATTTTTTAACTCAAAAATCATCGAAGAATTTATAACTATGGGCCCACAAAAAACAAAATTTCCAAATAAAACACTGCATTTCATGGCTGGATTAAAATAATTCTATATTTGACCAGGAGTCCTCTATAGATTGACAAAGGAGTGAGCTTCCAAACACTGTTGTTCCCATAAAGGTCCCTGAACAGCTCCAAATATAAATAAGTGTTTCCGCATATGAGTGCCAGCCATCCCAAAGCATTGGGAGGGTTAAACCCAACATAGGAGCTTGAAAGCCAGAATAAAGGTCACATTTCCAAATTGGTCAAACATTTCCTCACTGGTCCTGTTTTGGCCATCCACATTTTGGCTTTCTTGTCTCTTACTCTCATCACCAGTAAACTATATATTCTTAATGGTGAACTCCAGTCGATGAAGAGTCTACACACCAGACAGTCAAATGTTCTGCAGAGTTCATGCAGCTTAAACTCAATTATGGAGGTTTAAACATAAAGCCAAACTGTCTTTACCGTTCAGTTTGATGATGGAGAACTTGGCTGACGTTATGAGGGACTTAATTCACCATCATATCGTCTAGTTTGCTCTCATTATTTTGGATTGATTTGCACCTTTTAGATACACCATCTCTTTCCTCTCTGAATGTCTGTCCTCACTTTTCCTCCTCTTTCCCCGTCGTCCCTTAGATGACCAACAGTTGCAGCCTAATCTGACATTATAAAGACTCAAACTCCACAGGGAGAAATATAGTTTAAAAATACATAGAGCAGGCCTGCTTGGCTGGCAGAGTATTATATCTAGGGTGGGCTACTTGGTAACTTAAGAGACCTCAATATATCCTAACTTTGACTTTTCTGACAGTGTTTACGTGGCTCCAAAAGGGAAAAAATTGCTCCTGAACTCTAAAGTTTGGACATAAATCTTCATCATTGCATTACTTCTTCTTTTGATCAACCCCAGCTTCAATAATTCTGTCCTCTACAAGAAAACATTCACCTTATTTTGATTTTGTGGACAAAGAAAAGCAGTGTGATGACATAAAACAGAACATTACTGACCATAGCACTGAACCACAACATGCAAGAGGCCTTTTTAATAGCAATGCTATTTATCAGACTAGCTGACAGCAAAGAGACTAGCTTTACACGCAGCTGGCATGGGGCTCTAAAATTAAGCTGTCCACACAA
Source organism: Cetoscarus ocellatus (assembly GCA_037902135.1). NCBI lineage: Eukaryota > Metazoa > Chordata > Actinopteri > Labriformes > Labridae > Cetoscarus > Cetoscarus ocellatus. The sequence goes on along the minus strand of JBAMNC010000313.1, from coordinate 79,905 downwards.
GATAAGTTACTTTTTCCATAACTTGAGCTCATACGTACCAACTAGAACGACCAGGCGGTGTTTGTCAGTGGAGTCTCTGTAGTGGGGGATCACCTCTATGTAGGTGGGGGCAGTAAATGTGCTGTGTACCCCTGCACTCCACCTCCTGGACCGAGCCGCTTCTTTGATCCAGGTGCTCTTTCTTCCAAGTCGGAAACTTCTTCTTAATCCAGCTAGAAAACAGAAAACAGTTGTCTTATAAAAATATCTAAGGGGAGAGTGTCATCTATCACAGTCTCAAGCTTGCAGAGAACAAATCAAACCATCTTGAGCCTTTTACAAGAAACACAAAGCTTATTATTATGATTGTGCAAGAAGTACTTTTGTTATTACCTTAGTCTCAAATGTGAGAAAAACATGGCAAAAAAGACAAGTGAGTCATATTTCAAACATGTCTGATATACACAAATCCAGATCAGACTGCCTCTGACAGAATACCCTTTCAGAGCAAATGAGATCGATAGATATCTCCTCTTTGGGAACAATTGTAAACCATATTTGCACTAGATTTTAACATCCATCCATCCAAAGCATTGGTGTCTGTGCTGTTTTGCAACCTGTGTGAGTTAAACAAGCATAGTAAAGTGTATGTTTTTGATCTTGCAAATATGGGTAGATCAAAAATATGCAGAGGGGTCCAGAACCCCAAAAAGGTTGAGAAATACTGGCTTAAGGCACAGTCTTTTTATGTATCCTCGAGATAGGAACACACCAACTTTGCGCCTGACCACTTTTTTGCTTTTAGACAAACTCATCCCTCTGCGCAAACAAGAGAGCATGATTATTTGATATTTAAACATTGTGATCACTAGGCATAAAATGACACTCATATCAAGATTAGAAAACAAAAACACTTGGGCTGGACACCAAAACACGCTGAGCCAGGCAAACAATAACGCCCATAATCTTGCATATTGACAATACTTATTACTGAACAAAGCCAGAGAGGCATCAGCCATTGAGTTACTAAAGGGGTCTTTTAAATCCAACTCATAGTAAGTGCCATGTTTAAAACTAAAGGCTGTAATCATAGTTATATCCACTGTAAAACTCAGCTTTTTAACATACTGTGCTTCTGCAGCCAGTCTCAGGAGAACATCCAAGGAACTGTACCTTGTTGCACTTCTGCACTGGCTTCATTTTTCAGTTATGAAGGCTGCTACTTGGCACTTGTCTCATTCTTGAGGCATGCTGAAATGGGTTTGCCTTGTTCTTGTTCAAGCAGTCATAAATACAACACTACCATGAAGAGACAGTGTTAGGAAAAATCATCCTACCAGTACTGTCTATTGTTAAGATATAAAATTTCTGTACCTTTTTGAATTTGAGTTTTTATTCACCTCATACATTTAGTCCAATTTTTATTCTCTAATGTTCATGAATTAAAAAAAAAAGACAATTTCTTTCCATCACTGAGATATTTTTTTCTCAGTCACTTGGCTTTACTACATCCAAACGTTTTGTATAAAATTGATGCCGTTTCATGCTAAGCTTGTAATGCCTTGAAGACTTAATTTACTACATCCAATGCAATTCTCAGTGACTTAACTTTTACTTATTACTTTAACTGGTGATTCACAGTGCATCATGTTAAAACATTTTTAAAAGAAACACCAGACAAGAACAAAAAAGAGGCTAGGGCAGCAGTATGACTGAGAGAACACAGTCTGTCATGCAGCGCTCGTAAGCTGTCTGACGGCAGCCGTCTGCCATGCGACTGTGGTCTAGCCTGGCTTGGCAGTTTCACTCTCTTTTATGATGTTAACTGCTGCTGAGTAATGGTGCCAGGCTCTCTTTGACGTCAGCTGTAATTTGACTTTGTAAGCGAATCTGTCTATTTCCTCTCCAGGCCTATTCTAAGAAACAGGGCAGTATGAAGGGAAGACTGAAGCTTTATTTACATGAGAATTAAGCTGATGAGTTCATTCACAATGTAATATAGAAACTAAAGGACAAGACCTCTTCACTGGATAAAATAGGGTTGGAGGAAACAGCATAATTCTGGTGATGAAATTCTCCTCTGCTGCTGTAAAACCCTTTTGAAATTGAGAAAAGAGATTTTGTCATAAGGGCAGCTAGTAATATGGGTAAGATGAGAGATATGACTAAGAAAGAACAATGGACCTCATCATGAGAAATAAGTGGTTTATCTCAAACTACTACACTACCCACAATCCTTGAGTGAGCTGCTTCTAACGTATTTATTGTTCATCGGCAGGAGACAAAGGCTGGTATTCTGTTATGTTTGTTTGAGGAAAAACAAGATTTATCTGCCATTTCAGGTAAACTACACTACCCATAGTCCTAGAGAGTCAGAGTCTGTTCATGGTTTAATCTGTAGAGATTGCCTACTTCTCCAGTAGACTGCTTCTACTAAATAGCAAAATATATATTAATTTGACTTTTGATTTTGATTTATGACATTCATTGGTAATTTGAGGCTTACTAAATACAGTACTCATTCAAATAGAGTGGTGCAGGAATTATGTATTTTTAGGCCAGTTAGCATTGCTTTTGTTCCTTAACTGCAACCACACTAAAAGCTTATGGGATTTTTTACTGTTTTAAACCATTCGTCTACTCGTGTATCTACACTCCACGACTCTGTCAAGCACTATCTGAGTACTCTCTATGAGGTCATGAGGTCATGCAACATTACTAATGTGTTACCTCTCAGACAAAGAGGAAACACAGAGTATGAACTACATCATCAGGTAGAAGCTGGACTGAGATTAAACAAAATGTGCATTATGAGATACACATGAAGTACTGTGCACTGAGCAGACATAAAGAGCTTTTCAACAATCAGTCTTTGGTGCACGCCTGCATATGAACATCCTGCAATGTTCACAAAGCACCATACATCATGTCAGTACCTGAGGTCAAGAGAAATACAATAAATTGGGGGCTAAAAACACATTCTCTGTTTTAGTTCTCTCCCATGAATCATGAACCACAGCACTACATCATCGTAAAAAACTGTCTTATCCTGCACATAAAACTACAGTCTCCTTTTATTTTGCTGTTCTTTCTTTATCTAAGATCAATGGATACTGTTTTTACCATACATGAGTTTTACACTGACATATTCAATGTCCTTGAGTTTTACTGTCTTTTATGATGCTAATCTCTTTCACAGTATCTGTGGGATTGAGGAGGAACAAGTTAAACATCTTACCAATGTGGATTCCTGTTATAGCTCTGTAGTCTACATCCTCCACAACTGTAAAAAAAAAGGAAAGTGCAGATTAAATGCTGAATTTTGAAAGTTATTAAAGATCAATTACATGTTTAAAAAATTAATAATTTTTTTAGTCCATGCTGAAGGATGATTAATCTCTGGTGCAACAGCATTTTTATCTCTGAGAGATCCCACTTTATGGTGGCTGATTTCTGTGAGTAACCTAGTTAAGTTTTATTAGTCTTTTCCGTCAGACATTTTGTTTGCTATAAGGCCAAGAGGCTCTTATCATAAATCACCATCACTATCATAAGTTCTTATTTTTAGTCCCTTTGTCTCTGCCTGGATGGATCCATCTCTGGATGTATGTATATGTATATACAAATATATTTATATGTATTTCCATATATATATATTTGTATAAAATGAAGAGTATTGCTTCAGTCTGCTCTTTTGTAAAGTTCCTCGAGATAACACTTGTTATGAACTGAGCTATACAAATAATGATTGATTGATTGATTTATAAAAAGGAACATTTAACCAGATCCTTTCACTTTTTGAAATATGATGTTTCAGAGAAATCCATTATTTTACCATTTGCATTGTTCTCCTCTCTAAATCATTGAAAAATCTCAAACCAAAACATACATACATGTGTTTTACATCATTTAAGTCATGTCGAAGGTACATTTTCCAGAGCAAATTCACATACATACAAACATTACCTTCTACCTCATCTGTGCAGCATGTGGAGGAACACAAAAAGGAGTGAGTACAACATCAGGACAGCAGAGTTTAACCATGACCGTGATCTTCAGACATGACCTGTCACCTCTCAGCTCTGCACTAAAAGACCTTTAAATGTGTTTATTGGACGGTGTTAGAAGGTTTTATTCTTTTCAGGTGGGCTGATTTTTATAGACAAATGTTTGCTCATCACCTGGTGCTTTGACTCGTCGAGGCGTGAACAGAGCCTTGGGTCGCTGTAGTGCAACTCTCCTGCAGGAAAAGAGTAAGGATACATTATAATGCAGCTTAGATAAAATGGCTTAATATGGCTGCAGTTTTTGATCCTTTAAAGCCCTTATAGCAATTATTAAAACAATAAAGTAAGTGTTCATGACTGGTACAGTCATGAACATGAACACTAACAAGAATGATCAACTAGAAAAGCACTCAGAGAGCGCAGACCTCCGCCAAGGTGATGCGGATCAGTCCCAAAATTTAATCAGTTCTTCCATATCCCATTTCCAACAATTCCTGAAAATTTCAGCCAAATCAGTTCAGAACTTTTCAAGTTATTTTGAACACAAACAAACAAACAAACAAACAGACAGACAGACAGATAAACGCCGGCAAAAACATAACCTCCTTGGCGGAGGTAATTAAGAACTTCTGATTCAATCCTCTAAAATAGTGCCTCGTCATTTATGGTATCTGATCATCTCGACTTGGTTTGATCTGAATATCTTGGTTTGAGTACTACTGGATTCATTTTCCATTACAGTATACCAGTAGCAGATCTAGGATTTTTCTAAGTAAGTGGCCATCAAGGGGCCACATTTCTCACAGAGAAATGAACATCCAGTCGAACCTTTTTCTAACATTTTAATTAAAAAAATGTAGACAGTAAAACTCATGTTTAATTTCACATTTGAGGATGTGAGCAACTTCAAAGGAAATAAAATAATATTCAATAACATGTTTCACAATTTTGTTTTCAAAAACATGCACTTTTTATCTTATATTTTATGTTCATTCAAATGATCGTCTTCTTCTGTCAGCTTCATTGACGGTAGACCTGCCTATTTGGTGCACTACTGCCACCAATGGTTGGACATGGAATTGCATTCACCTATAATCTGATTGTCATTCTCCAGGAAAACAACAGATGAGTGACAGGCAGGGGCACTTCAGGGGGCCACTTAGATTTAAGATGAGGCCAACGCCCCTGTGGCCCCACCCCTAGAACTGCCACTGCAGTATATGCTGAGTTGCCAGCCCCATCTGCCGCAGTAAAAAGCCTTAGCTTCCATGCAGGTTCACACAGAAGCAGAGCTGATATCTTTTGCTGTGGCTAATGTTTATGCTACTGACATCTACCTCACACAACCCCACTTCAGAAATCACAAATTATCCTTCTAAGGCAGTTATCATCAATTACATTTTTACAAGTGGCATTTTCTTCCATAACAGATAATAAATTAAATTTGACAATAAATAGAGATTATATAAACATTTTGATCTAGTTAATGTATCAGCCTTTAATGGTGTGTCCTATCACTCATATGCTGCCAGCCACTGGTGCCAACAGAGTTGTTTTGTCTGCCTCTCTTTGAGGCTGTTAGGCTGCCCATCACTGGATTTAACTCTAGTAAATTTTTACCTCTGGTTTTTATTCACAAGAAATGGTGGAAAGCTGGATTTCTGTTAAACAGATCAAACATGAAGTCATTCATGATGATTATTTTCTCTTTTTTTTGTAACTCTAGTGATTTTAATTTGGAGTGGGGGCTTTAACTGTATGGAAATTACACTTCATGTAAAAACACTATTTCCTCTTGACATTTTCTGAAGATGGATAGTATTTTGGGGGTCATATTGAAAGCTGTGGAGGGCCTGATGTGGCCTCTTGTTGATGATCACCGTTCTAAGGAGTTCCTGAAGGCTCTTACCAAGACACTTAAAGGAAGCACATTTTTTTCACTGAACCATGACCATCCACCATATTTGTTTATGATCATTTGTCTTGCATAGTCATGGTCATTAACAAATGTTTGCACACTTATGGTAGCTGGTTTAAACCAATGGAGTGACACTGAGGTTAGTTTATGTTCTTGCAACAAACACATTGCTCCAAAGATCAAAATAGTGGACCAAACCCCTCTTGTCTCCTCCAAGGTTTCAAAGACAACTTTTCCATCGGAGCTAACAATTACACTTCCGTGACAAATACACTTTTTTTTTGATTGATGAAAATGTTTTAAAAAGCCATAAATTACACAAAGATTGCTTTTATAAGTTGGCCTGCACGTATGCAGATGTATACATTTACAAGCAGTTCAGGCTCTTTGCTTTCTTGAATTTTGAAATATGAGATCTATCTTCACTTGTTAATTAAAATTGAAATTAATCATAAACACTTTCTTGGATTGGGGTTTTTGCAGGTTACTTTTATTTTCAAATAATAATAAAAAAGTAATTGAAAAACATGGTGCTTTGGACATCTATGTTTATTCCTGCGGTATCTGAACAGGTTGTTTGATTTTTCCTCGTACCATGTCCAGGTTTTAAAGTCTACCTCAGTCTTTAGGATGTACCAGAACAGTCATGAGCTACCTCTCATGGAGATGCATTGAGGGGATGAGTCCAGCCCGTGTGCTGCTGTCCCCGAGGTGACACGCCTGCCACCAGGTGTCGTCCTCCATGCTGACAACCTGGAGGACATGGCCTCGTTGAAATGCCACGGCAGCATCCTTACAGGGAACGGCAGGATCCTCCAGAGGATCGTAGTCAAACAGAGCCCGCAAAAACAGCTGTGGAAAGAAAACAGTGTCTGACTCTGACCACACAAACAGATGACAAAGAAAAATTATATCTATCAGTCCGCCCTCTGTCTGAACTGAAGCTCTGTGGACGTCTTTGCTGTTGTGACTGAGGACACATCTCTGTCTGCTGCGTTTTTCCATATGTTAGTGTCATTTTTGAGAAATGGCATTGTTGAAAGATATCATTTGTCATAATCTCTAACAAATCCTCCCTGCACCAACAGTTTCCAACATGTTGGACATCTTCTTCATGTATGCAATGAAAGCTTCATAGAAATCTAAACAAAGAGCATCATGGGACCTAAATGTTTCCACATAAGGTAAATAGATTAATGTTGAATGTTGAGTTAATGCAGCCAAATATGTGATGAATAATACTTTGAAATTATAAAATACTTCAAATCAAACTGTTTGTGTCTCATTTGAGCAGCTGATTTAAATTTACGTCCTGACATCACCCCGCTGCAGTGACAGCATCGTGGCAAAAACACAACACAAAACCAAACACCACAGATACCACTGATTTCATCTCTTCTACTGAATCCATGTGGACAGCCTCCCACAGGCAGCATACATGCTTCAGCAGAATATCTGAGTAATATTTTCTGTACCTTCTTCTTCTCTGGTGACATTTCTGCTTTGGATGAGGCAGGAATGATTTTGAATTTGACTTCACCTTTAGAGCAAGCCTGCATGGAGAGAAAAACAAAGACAAATTATACAAATGATATAAAAAAGTTTTTAAATTGGAAATATTAGATCTGAAAAATTGAATCCTCTTAGTATTTTAGCTAAAAGGGAGGCTACCACACCAGTGAGTTAGCTTGGTAAAACATAAACCAAGCTAACTAAAAGATTAAACTGCATGTTTTTCTAAGGTGTTGGAAATGATTAGCTTAAAAGCTGAACAACGCATGAATTTTAAATTTTGAGTGAAACTGAACAAAACAGCATCCAGATCTTTGCATACATTAACTGAGGTGTTTGGGGGACACTGCATGTCACGTGTTTGTGTTTTCCAATGACACAAAAGATTTTGTGAAGGCAGAGAGGATGACCATGATTATACATGTTCTGGGTACCCATGTACATCATAGTGATGACTCATCATAAAAATGATAGCAGAAATGGTCTCCACTGATGAAGAGACAGTTTGGCAGGTTAAAATGAAAATTTAAACACAACAAAAGTGTGCGCCAAAGTTGTCCAAAAACGTCTGACTCCTGATCAAAAGGAAACATGCAAGCACATTGGTGGTGACATTTTGAAATATACTCAGGGAAATCCAACCTTTTTAGAAGGAGTGATTACATTCTGAAACTTGGATCAACCACTAAGATCCTGAGATAAAACCGCAGTCTATTCAATGAATAACACCATCGTCACCAAGGACGATAAAAGCATGACAATGCAAGTTAAATTTAAGGCCTTGTTGATAGTTTTCTTTGGCATTAAAAGGGTATGATTTTGGAGGAGTGGGTTCCCGAAGGGTTAGCTGTGAATCAACACTCTAACAAACAGCTTCTAGAAAACTGTGAGAAAAAGTCGGAAGAAAGAGACCATAACTGTGGAAAAATGGTTTCATTCTTCATAAAAAAAAAAAAAACACAGCTCACGCTGCATTCTCAGTAAAGCAGTTTTTGCCACCAAAACAAATCACACTGCTTGATAACCCTCCCAATTCATCAGATCTAGTATTGTGTGACCTTTTCCTTTTTCCAAAGATTAAATCTGTGCTCAAAGAAACGCGTTTTGAGTCTGTGTCATAAGTTAAGAAAATAACAACTGAGGCTCTGAGACAACTGTCTGAAGAAGACCTGCTGCACTGCTCTGATCAGAGGAAGACCTGAATATAGTGGTGTTTGGATGCAGAAAGGAAGAATGTTGAAGGAGGAAGACAATTCAATATTTTTATCTTCAATAAATTTGTATTACAGCATTAGCTTTATTCTTTAATAGCCATGCTTGTGCTGCTTGACCAGAGCGCAGCATTTGACACTGATGACCACCAGATTCTTTTAGATAGACTCAATGGTTTTATTGGAATCTCTGTCACTGTTTTAATTGGTGTAAATCATATCTCAATGACAGAAAGTTTTATGTGAACATGGGGGAATGCCAGTCAGGACTCTTCAATGTTAACTGTGGCATCTCCCAGGGTTCAATCTCAGGTCCTACAGCTTTTAATATTTATATCTTACCTTTAGGAGATGTCATCAGGAGACACGGCATCAACTTTCACAGCTATGCTGATGACACACAGCTTTACATGGCCGTGTCTTCTGGTGACACAGGGCCCATTGATGCCCTTCTTAACTGTATTTTAGATGTCAAGTCCTGAATGGCAGACAACTTTCTCTACTCAACCAGGACAAAACTCAGGTTTTAGTACAGATCTACAGAGAGAGAAACTGGATAGCAAACTCCAAGCACTGTCTTTGAGTCTGTGTCAGCAGGTCAAAAATCTTGGTGTGATATTTGATACAGACTTCAGCTTTGACCTGCACATTAGAGATGTTACAAAAAAGCCATTTTATTATTTAAATGACATCTCTAGAGTGCACCAGTTTCTCTCTCAGGCCAATGCAGAGACTCTTATTCATGCTTTTATCACCTGTAGGACTGATTATTGTAACGCTCTTTCCCCTTTTTGGTCTTCCTAAAAAGAACATTTCACAGCTTCAGCTGCTCCAAAACTCAGCTGCACGCATGCTGACCAAGACCAGAAAGAGAGCCCACATCACCCCGATTTTAAAGTCTCTGCATTGGCTACCTGTATCTTTTAGAACTGATTTTAAAGTTCCGTTATTAGTTTTTAAATCCCTTAATGGTCTTGCTCCTTCTTATTTTCCCAATTAGCTTTTACCCTACGAACCCAGTAGAGCCCTCAGGTCTTCAGGTAGTGGTCCTTTAATAGTTCCCAAAGTTAGAACTAAAACATACAGTGAAGCCCCTTTTCGTTATTATGGCCCGTTATTATTTACTTATTAATTAATTAATTTATTTTCCTACAGTATTTTTGATCTAATATCTTATCATGACTTTTCATCGTCATTTTAGTCCAATTCTGTTTTCTGTGTGTCTTTGTGTGTGTGTGTGTAAATGAGTGTATGTGCTGTATGTGGATCGCGAAGGTGGAGGGGGGGATCTTTCATTGCATTTAATTTTCTACTTTTTATTTATTTATTTTATTTTATTTTATTTCTTTGTTTTTATGTAAAGCACTTTGTGCTACAAGACTTTGTATGAAAAGTGCAATACAAATAAAGTTTGATTGATTGATGTGTGATTTTGGACACAGCCTAATTCAAAATTTTCTTCCCATTTTTTAAATATGCTAAATTTCAAAGAGTGCCCACCTTATCCTTGGTTGATAGCAGGGAGAAAGAGGGAAACAGACATTAAATAAGATATCATTAATACTTTGAGTATGACTGAAATAAACATGTGTGACTCACCAGAAGAGGAACAATTTCCTTTGGCTTCTTGTGCTCTAGTGAGATGCCGTTCACCTCTTTCAGCTCATCTCCTTCGTGGATCAGGCCTTCAAAGAGTTAGAAATACAGATGGATTAATGTCTTATATGTGACATTCAGTTTGATCTTTGAAGTCGGCTTCTCTGAGCTGCAAATTATATATAAACACTTTTGTTGGAATTTCCTACTGGAAAGTTGGACTTAATTAGAATGTGACGTAATTTCCACTTCCTATGTCCAAGTTCCCAGGTAAATGGACCCACCATTAGTCTTTATACTATCATTTGTGTGAAAGCAATATTGCTGCTTTACTGAAAGACAACAGTTGCATCAGAGTTTCCTGGAGTATCTTACCACTTTTGTCAGCAGCCCCTCCTCTCATGATCCTCGCCACAACAATAGCCCCAGTGGATTGATCCCTCTTAATGGTTGCCCCCTTTACAATGACGATAATTAAATAAGAGACAAATAGAAAAACAAACAAACAAGAGGATAAGTTTTGGACAATAAAACAATAACATGTTGGTTTAATTACAGTACAGACATATCAGAGCCACTTCAGTCCAGGGGGGATTATTTGTATTGCTCAGCTAGCTGCCTTCATGTGCGACACAAAGCACTGGAAAAAGCTTATCCAAATCAACATTATTTTCTGCAGATGTGACTGATGTGAAGCAAATCACAATGGAAAGAGCATCTTATGTCGACGAGTATAATCAGCTCAAGCTCGGGTGTAACTCTGTTGTCTGGAAAACTGGAGCATGTTGGATCAATCAGAGGGAGTGTGTCAGAAAAAGGTCAGTCCTGCTGTCTCATTTTGGGATCAATACAAAAGTATGTTCTCTATTATTGCTCTATACACAATCCCCCCTCTAAAGCCTAAACACTGACACACATGCATAGACATATTGCAAAAATATGTCCCATTATTGAGTCAATTATTCTCATATTTTATTGAATCATACTCTATTTAAAAGAGATATTACTCATCCTGCTGCAGAGGTTATGATGGTCCTCTTGTTTGCATAATATCAATGAAATTTCAATTGAATTTTGTGGAAAAGTGAGCTCACATGCTATGAAATAATTGCCTACTTTTTGATGCTCATCCAGAACTTTTTTAACAAAGAATTTCAACTAAGTATGTGGGGGTATTTTTTGATTATTTCTGATATTCTCTAATGAACTATTGGACCTGCTTCAGGGGAAATCAATCTGGCGCATGCACGGCACATCTGTCTGTCACTACATGTATTAAACTTGGGCCTTGATCCAGATGCAGATTAAAATGAAGAAGTGAACTTTTTTGAAATGAAATAACAAATTTAAGGATTTAGCAGCCTTGGCAAAGGAAGGTAGCCTTTGTTCTCTGGTAAGTTTCCAGTTGATCCAGGAAATTTCCAGAAATTAGTGGACAATAGCCTGGATCAAGGTGAAATCAGGCACGTTAGTCAGGTATCAAGCAAATGTGATTTGATTTAAAGCCTTGAAATGAAAAGATTTAGATTAAAATTCATTTTATTGCAGAGAGTATACATAGTGCATACACTCTCCAGCCACTTTATGAGACACACTTTGCTAGTACTGGATTTAAACCCCTTTTGCCTACAGAACTATGGCATAGATTCATATAAGTGCTGGAAACACTCCACATTGGCATGATAGCATCACGCAGTTGCAGATCCAGGACATGAATCTCTCGTTTCAGTGTTCATTTTGACAGCACTTTTTAATTTAGTTTTAGTTATAGTCTTTTGCCTACAATATCTTTTAGTGTTAGTCATAATTTAGTCATCTACATTGTTTTAAATTTGGTCTAGTTTTAGTTGATGAAATTTCACTTTTTAGTCGACGAAATCTACTGTAAATTTAGTCGACTAAAATATGAATTTTAAAGCATAAGGCATTTTTTATGTTTCCTTGAATATCTGAAGTCATGTTTTACACTTGGATCCCGCCACCATGAACCGAAGTCAGTTGTGATTGGATATCCCTCTTAATAGCTCATCCAACCTTTCTACACAACCAAAGTAGCTGTGATTCCCAACTTTTCTCGAAATTAGGTCTGGTTGGATTAGTCTCTGTCAAACATTCTAGTCTAATTTTTATCTGTTGACGAAAATGTCAGTTTATTTACTTTTAGTTTTTGTCAGTGTACACTTGTTTTTTTTTTTAGTTGTAGTTTTTGTCAGGGGAAAAAAAGGTTGTTGACGAAAACTATGATGAAAATAATTAGTCGACAAAATTAACACTGTCCCGTTTCACCACATCTCAAAGGGGCTCCATTGCAGTGTTGGTGGCTTGATCTGGTAGTATGTTCTACCATAAGAGGATGGTTGAGGGTTTGAGCCCAGCTTTGGCTGTTGGCATATCGATGTTTCCTTGGGCAAGACACTTAACCCCAAGTTGTTCCCACTGCTGCCTTAGTGGTGTGTAAATGGGTCTGAGAGCGTATGGATGTGTTAGCAAATGCTGATGGACAACTTACATAGAAACCCACAACCATTAGTGAGTTAATGTGAGAGTGAATGGGTAGATAAGACCAGTGATATAAAACTGCTTTGAGTTGTCAGAAAGTCTAGAAAAGCAATATATAAGCTCAAGTCAATCTATCATATTGGAGTGAGATCTGGTGACTGTGGAGACCACTGGGGTACAGCAACATTGTCATGATCAAGGAACCAGTTTAAGATGAATTGAGCTTTTATACATGGCATGTTATTCTGCTTAAAGCAACCATCAGACAATGAGTACAGGATGGACATGGTCAGCAACAATACTCAGGTAGGACGTGGCATTTTAACAATGGTCCATTGGTACTGAGTGCACCAAAGTGGGAGACCAGAAAGTGTCCCTCACATCATTACAACACCAGAAGCCTGCAGTGATAATACAAAGCAAGATGGATCCATGCCTTCATACTGTCCACAGAAAAGTTCTTACACCACCGTCTGAATGTCACAGCAGAAATCCACTCATAAGACCAATTATAAATGTAGAGTCAGTTTCCTGTTCTTGGCTGACAGGAGTGGCACCATGTGTGGTCTTCTGCTGCTGTAGTCCATTTTCTTCAAGACTCAATGTGTTGTGCATTCAAAATTGGTCCTCTGCAGACCTTGGTATTTGACTTACTGCTGTCTTTCTATCATCTTCACCACTCTGGTCATTCTTCTCTGACCTTTGCAATCTACAAGGCATTTTTGCCCTGACAATTGCCACTCACTGGATATTTTCTCTTTTTTGGACCATTCTCTGCAAACCCTAGAGAGATTTGAGCATGAAAATCAGACCAGTCCATCTGGCAGCAACAACCATGCCATGTTAAAAGTAACTTGAATCACTGTTCTTCACCATTTGGATGCTCTGTCTGAACTCCAGCAGGTCGTTTTGACCAGGTGGACATGCCTAAATGCATGTAGTTGCAGCCACGTGGTTGACTGATTAGCCATTTGATCAACAGTTAATGGGGGTACCCAATTAAGTGGCTGTATATACACACACAAACACATACATTATGCTGTGTCATGACAGATACACGGCAAAAAGATGTGGAAGAAGTGAGTCTGTGCACTCCTGACTGATGAAAGTGAGCAGCAATTGGACACAGAGGTGATCCAGGCTGCGGCAGGATCAGTGTCAGTCCAAGAGCTGCAGACCCGCCTCACTCTGGCATACACTGCTCCAACAGTCACGCTGCTTGACAACATGACCGTAATCCAGCAGCTGGAGAAAACTTCAGGACATGTGTACAGCTTTGAAGTGCCTCTGCATGTCAGATACTGTGACCAGACAAATTACACATGAAAGTGCAGTTAACTTGTTACATGGCTGTCTTGACTAAATAGTACATTTGTGTTTGTTTTGTTTGCATGATAAAGTCAGGTAGAACAAATTGGAAACAGGTTCAGCTGTACTGCAGATCTTTAATAGTCATTTAAGATTTCTCATGAACTGAGCATGAAAACTTTACGTTAGTAAATGGTAAAAAAGTAAATGGATTTGAGCTTGTATTCCACCTTCATAACTACTCAAAACAATTGTCAACTGCTTTAGGGATGCAACAATACACTCAGACCATGGTATGTATTGTTTTTTTTAGTCACAGAATTTAGATTGGTTTGATTTTCACAATCTTGGCTTATTGGGTTCTTAAAAAAAATCAAATCAAATTTATTCTGGGTTTCAGGCAAGTCCATCTGATTTTGTAAAAAACAAAAGAAAATCTAAACGTTTCCATAAACATACTTGATGCAGTTTATGATGTAAATATAAGAAATAAACACAAAAAAATTGGAGGACTCCAAGAGCACAAACCTCTGCCAAGGTATTTCCAACTTTGTCACACGGTAAACAAATCCTTCAAAAAAATTCATGGATCTACATCTGGATTCTGATCACTACCAAAATCTTATCACTTCTTCCTTGTTCCATGATCAACATTCCCTGTAAAGGTCATGAAATTCCGCTAATGAAAAAGTAATTAGCAAAAATGTGGAAAAACTGCCTTAACTTGCACGATTAATAAATCTTTCCAAAAATTCCTAGATCTGCATCTGGTATCGGATCCCCAGCAAAATTTGTGTCACTTCTTTCTTGTGCCATGACCAGTATTCCCTGAAAATGTCATGGAATTTTGTTAATAACTCTTTCAGTTATCCTGTTAACAATCTAAGACAAAAAAATATTTCTTTCTCTTTATGAACACAGAATGATTTATTTATCTGTGTGATTGTTATTATCTTAGCTGTCACTGAACACATTATATAACCACTGATTTCTGCTTATTAAGGCTCATTATGGCTCATTAAGTTGTTTCTAACAACTGCTCTGTTGACTTCAGCAAAGGACTTAACAATAGATTACAATTTTTGACTAATGAGACTTATTGTGTGTTCCCCTAACAGCAGAATTATTCCTCCTGCAGAAGCCAATGCAACATAAGTGTGTTGTGGAGTAACCAGACTTCCTTATCGAAGGCCACCATGTAAATGTATGACATGCAGTGTTTAATTTGATGCTCTAGAATGCTGATGTAATTGCTGTTCATACTCTCCTCTTGATAGACCCGATTAATGATGATGTACCAGCGGTTTAATCAAATGACATAGGTTACTAATGAGAGTCAACAGCAGCGTTGATAAGCTCAAATATCACTGATTTACAGGTTTGCCAAAGGCTGAACTAGCTTCAGTTGTAACTGTTGTAGATGAGAGATTTTTTTTTTTTTAATTTAGCTTCCAACCAGCACGCAACTTATCATGTACAATGCTTGTTTTCTATGCTAGGAGAGTTTTAGGGCAGACATGACAAGAGCAAAGATGTCCTCCTTACTCATCAGTATGTTATATATATTTTACTTCTTGCAAAATCAGCCATCTCTAGCCTGTGGTAAGCTCTGTTTGTCTGTCATAAGATGACATGTTGCCTCGTGATAGATTGAGATGAGCAGCAGGCAGCTTTACATACAGCAAAATGTTGAATGATTATGAATCAACCAAATATGCCATACACCTAGAGCAACTAGTGTCCCACCAGTGATGTTATTGCATTAACAAACTAATTTTATCAGATATCGTAACACAAAGGGTGAATAATACAGATGATTCAAGTGTTTTAAATGAAGTTTTCATCTTTAATCACATGTGTAATGGAATCAAAAATGCTCTTTCCCTCTTTTCTCTTTCTTTCCTACTTCCAAATAAACTTTTGATTGGAGGAAAACAGCAGTTTCAACCTTCAAATAAAACTTCTTAGTAATTAACTTGATATTGATATATCTGGCCAGCCACAGTAACTTTGAAAAAAATTGACCCATGGCCAGACTTAATAACCAACCCCTGGTCTACAGCTCTTTGTTTCTAAACTGTTTTCAAGTGGAGTATTTGTATGTTTTTAATTGCTTCCTTGATGACTATAGTCTGTAGCTAAATGGCCATATTGGACAGGGTAATTCATTGCATGCTAATTGATAAGACTGAGATTTCAAACATCTTACGCTCTCAGCATTCAAGTACAGAAGTGTGCAGTACAGAGCCTTTGAAACTTGACAGTTTACATTACTGACCAGTGGCTCTTTTGTTTTAACCAAACTGACGATTTTGACTGTGTCCTCATCGCTGTCCAGGACGTCATCAGGAACAGGTGGCAGAGTGGGCTCAAAGTCTTTTTGAGCAACAGCATCGTGGACAAACAGGAGATACTGTAGAGAGAAGACATATGAATAGAAGATTCTGCATATAGGAACTTCTTAGATGTAACTTTGAGCTTTTCTGCCTCTTAGATACAAAGGTAAGAGGATAAAGTCAGAAACTGGGGGGGAGAGGAACTAACTTGAAGGAAAGAAAAGATGCCACAGGCTTAATTCAAACCCAAGTCTCTTGCTTGAAAGACAACAGCCTCATTACAGGGGCCACTTTGATATAACTACTCAGCTATCAGCGCCTGTAAGATTTGGTAGGGAATACTAGCCTAAAACAGATAGTTGGGACTGGAAAAGTAGAGGAAACATGTAAATTGGCATGTTATTGTTGAAACACCAATGTAATGTCATAAACTGTAAGAGATGTGGATGTAATCTTATTGACATCATGTGTTGCTTTCTTGAAAGTTGTTCTGAAGCCAAATTATGGCAAGTAAAAACAGATGAGTTATAAAAATCAGTCCATACACAGTGTGCACTAAAAAAAATGGGCTATTAAAAACAAATTCTCATTTTGAACCAGGCTGTAAACATGCTGCTCCAAAATTTCCACCTATTAATAAACAATCCCACTAATGATTTTTTGCTGCTTGGACAACTGCTAAAAACCAGGGCTGGGCAATATGGCCTAAAAATAATATCTTTATTTTTTTCACACAAAACTCGAGGGCTAAAACTAATCAATTTTCCCATCAAAAACAAAACACAACAACAAAAAACTATCGATGACACAGACATTGCACAAAACCTGCTCAAATTACCTCAAGATATGTCACAAAGTAAACTGATAAACTTTCAGGGATTTTATGTTAATTTTGTAATTTCTAGTAACAAATGTACACTATGTTGTTTGGATGCAGAGAGGCTCTTCTACATTGACAGTGTTTTTTGAAGTGAGGTTGCTCGAGGTCATAAGGGCAGGTATGACACTAGCTGTTACTTAGCAGTCAATGGTGCCACCGTAAGGCTCATAAGTACCCCATTTAGGGTAAAACAACACAAAAAAGTTCATTCGTTCAACTAGAAACTACTGAAAGATTCTTTACATCAACTATAGGAACTATTTCTTGATGCAACATATGGGCTACATATCCATCTGCGACATGCGATACGCCATTTGTCTTCCATCTCCACATGAAACAACAAATACTTCACTGAACTGAACTACAAATTTGTAATTTTGGCTCGAGGAAGAACTTTTGCAGATGGAGTCAGAGGTAGAAAGAGGGTTTGGAGAAACTGTTGTGGAAACTAAGGAGTAGGATTGATCATAAGTTGACTGGTAGCGTAAGAGCATGATCTGTGTATTCATGCCTCCAAACCAGGAGGCCCATGGCTTCATGACTGGACTTAGTAAAAACACTTCTCCTGGACCTTTCTGATCCTGATCGGTAAAATGAGCACTGCAAACACGATGTTCTGCCACTGCAGAGCGGGGAATCCTGACGGCCATATTCAAAACTACAAGCCAAAGTTGGCATTAGGCCCATGCCAAGTGATGACAATCAATACTGTGAGAATTTGTTTTGCTTGTTTTTATATACTGGACCACAGGAGTGACCCATCCTCTTAATAGTCAGGATTGTTAGATGTATATCAGTTTTGTGTGCTGATGACTGCTTACTGACCTGCTGCAGCACTCTGACCTGAACAACTGATACGAGAAGAGCAGCAAGTGGCTTATACTGCTTTCACACTAAAATTAGCGGGTCAACGCGGGTTTTTTCAAAGCGGGTTAACCCGCTAACAATCGGCAAGTGACTCCTTTCCCACTGCCAGCAGACCCAGGTCTAATCGGCAGCAGACGAGCTGCGTGGAGCTGATGTCATCACGTTGATGACATCATCAACCATGTAAACAATGGATAGGAGCATGTAAGCCGTGGACACGGCGGTCAACTGTTTTCTGTACTTTGTACTTTTGTCTCTCTTTAAAAATGTACAAACTTGGCGCAGACTGAATGACATTCGAGCGTTGATGATACAAAGGTGGATGGAATTTGTTGCTGAGACGGCAAAGAGTCACGAAAGTGACAGACGGAGGGGACGGGGGTGATATTATGCTGTGGGCATGTAATGCTGACATCCGTAAATTAGCAGGTTGACCCGGGTGTGATGTTCCCACCGGAGCCAATCGGAGGCGAGCCGATACAAACCTATGTCGCTTGCAGGGTCAGTCGACCCGGGTCGAAATGTCGATTAGAGCCCTTCAAACTGCCGACAGGAGCTGATTGTTACCGGGTTTAAATGGATTTTTTGGCCAGTCTGAAAGGGGTAATAGAGAAGGATATGTAACCCATATGTTGCATCATTAAACAGTTCAAACATAGAGGCTTTGAAAAGTAAAGGTGAAACACTGTAAAGAATCTTACTGTAGTGTCGAGTTGAGTCAATGTCGCTTTTTGTTTAGTTTTACCCTAAAATTGTGGTAATTACGAGGCTTCCTGTGGCACCGATGACTGCTATGTATTGGCTAGAACTATCCCTTTAACATGAAACTCTTTTTTCATTATCCAATCCCAAGGAAGAAAAAAAATTCAAGCTATAATGAAAACACAAGCCCTATCATCATAGAAGCAATACAATTTTCAGTATTTCTGCCTTCAAACAGTGACACATCTATCAGGTCTTTGCTGTCTCTGTTGGAAGGAGAGTTGGGGAGGGTCTTTACTATGGGAGCCCAGAAGGAGCAAAATGAGCTGGGAGTAATGATGCGTTACATTTCCATCGGAACTGGGAAGAGGGGAGTGGGAATGACGTCTCCGAGTTATCAGCGTTTCTGTTACAAAGTCAAAAAAAACTCGCTGATCTACCAGGCTATTGTTAGCTGTTGTGCACACCCTGCAATGTGGTTTACACATACCACATGAAGAATACTATGGCTGCATTTCTATATATATACGTCAAAAAATGCTATGTATACGGCTGATTTAGTGTGACAAACACTATTCAGAAGTGCTAATAAACGGAATACACTGGGGGCAGCCATCTTCGATTGTCAACTCGGGGGTGGTGAGGATCCCCGACTTCCCAGTAGGAGAAATCCGACCTCGGGAGGCGTTCCCACTCTGTACCCGGAAGTCTTGACTTCCCAGTACAAATGCAATGCAACATTACCCCTGAAAAGAACATCTCAACATTTAATCTTTAAAGGTCCCATGTCTGGGTGTGTTTGACCACTTACTTCATGTCTTGGCAGTCCATTAAGCAAGGATTTGATTTTAATAAAAAAATCTAAAATTTTGTCTTTGTAGAGGAGAATGAAGCAGCTGCTTTACCCTCTTCTTTGGAAACACTGGGATCAGAGGGGGTGAGGTATAGAGCTAAACGATTTTAGGAAAAGATCTAATTGCGATTTTTCTGGCAGATATTGCAATTACAATTCAATTGACGATATTCTCCAAATCAAGCTTCAGTGCAATATTCACTATGTTTACAGTATAGACAACAGTAAGGAAATCAATGATTAAAAGCACATAACACATTATTCATCATCTAATACTGATGATAAATAATCTGTTTCCATTATTTACAAGATACTTCAACTTCTACTCCCTAACAAAGGCTTTGTATTGTTGACCTGTTTACCAGCACTTCCGTAAATGCAAATTGGCTGTAAATTTGTAAAATAGTTGACACAACAGATCCTGGGTCAGTCAGGAGAACTGCAAAAATTGCAGCTTTGGCGTTCACATGTTTGCGTTGTCTGAAGTTGCGATTTTGAGAACAATAAATTGTTCAGCCCGAGTGAGGAGGCTATGGTAATGAGCTCTGCACTGATTAGCTGCCCAAATGATGTCTGATGAGGGGGGGAGGGATTACAAGCCACCAAATAGACTTCCAAAACAGTCATGGGGTCTACTGCAAGCAGAAAACACACATGTAGGCTGTATAGCTTTTACATAGAAGACCTGAGGAAGTGAAAACAAAGTGTTTTAATGAGCATTTTCCTAAAAGAAGCTTAGCATATTTATCTATGAGCTTCTTTAGTAAAAAGTGTCATGTGCGTCTGCTCCCTAACGCCTGTCTAACATCATTAAAAGCAGAGAAAAGTGATTCTGACAGACTCTTAGCCTTTAAATCTTATGCAACAACAAATTTGAACTGGACCAATATACTGACCAGGCTCACTAAAAATCTTTCCATTTTGGTGTTCGTTAACAAAAGACTTTATAAATATAAAAAAGATGAGCTTTTTTTAACCAGAGCTTTAGACATAGTGTTTTATGTAACTGTAAGGACTTACGGTCCTCAGGAAAAAGGAACTCTCCTGTTTGACTAATTAAAGGTGACTGAATACTGAACCAGAGCGAGGAAACTTGCAAATTTGTCTGGCCTGCATTCACTGAAGCAACTGATTCCAAGTACAGCAATTTCCTTTTGGTCACAAACCTTCAACTTTTGCCCATGCCAACTTGCCAAATGTAATTTAATTTAATTTTAAACACACTGCCAGCCTGAGGGCCACCTGAAAGAAACCCCCCACATTTCCACCTCAGCCTGTCTGCAGTCGCTCCGGCTCAGTTCAAACATCACACATGTCTGAGAGACACTTTAACCTCCAAAGCTTTGCTGTGAAGTGATATATGACTCACTATCAATGCCCAGACAGTTCATTTAAGTTCAGTATTTGTTCACTTTGGCGGAGAGGGAACTCCAGGTTTGTTTGCAGAAAAACAATAATCTGGATCATTCATTCTGGACAGGAGTACAAATCCAATAAAAGGGAATTCACGGTAATACGAAAGAACAAGTCGAAGGAGGGTAACATCTGCTCATCGACTTAATTTTAACAATCAGCCAATCCATCTGTCAGTCAGTCCACTTGTTATCCTCAAGTCCATCAACAGTTGATCTGCTCAAAGGCAGCCAGCGCGTGTGCAACGTGTCTCTGGCCACTTCTAGAGACGAATTTTCAAAAAACAAACACTCATTTACAGAATAGTAAAACCGAAGTCTCTTCTAAGTACGTGTTAGCTCCAGCGTTTCAGCCAAGAACAAACAGGTCATTAAAACTGTTTAAACAAACCTGTTAGTTCTCCAAGGGCCTCAGCTCCTCATTAAGAAACGCTACAACCTCTGCTGCTAACTGGAAAACCCTACGCCCTGTGTGTGAGTGTCTGAAATATGACTGTCAGCAGATCAGCAAAAAAATGAAACATGTATGTGAGTAGTCTGGACCGCTGCATGAGTGAACACTAATAAACATAAGCACGGGGTCGATCAGCTTCAGTGCCAGTGCGGTTAAAGATGTCAGCACCTCTCAGCAGGCAGAATGATGAGGTGAAATCAATTTGAATAAAATTTACAGTCGAGGAAGTTTGTCGCTTCATGTGACCCATATAAGAGCCGAATGTAGGAAACATAATCGTAAGAGACATTTGGTGTGTTCAGTTATTCGAACAGATTAAAAATAGCTCCGATGAAAGCATGGAAATCAGCTCCTCTGTTTACAGTTCTGGGGTTAGTTATGTCTGCAAGACCGGCTGCACAAGTAACCAGACAGTTCAGAAGGCAGTGTTTTATAATATCATCATCAGTGGAAGACGAAAGGAGAAAAACACACACTCCTCTGCCTGGATTACAGTAATTGACATTAAATAAACAGTTTCTATAACAATTACAGATTCTGCTTCAGTGATATGAAACAGTGCAAGAGTATCAGGCACAGACTGCAGGACAAGAATTAGTGTAGAGATTTTCAAGAGATAAAGAGAGTCAGAGTTTTGGGATATGTTTGGAAAAATGCTGTTATCTTTTTGGTGTGTGAAGACAAGATTGAAACCACTTTGGAGTCTTTTCACTTAGCTTGACTATTATAGAATAAAGAATGAAAAAAGAAGCAAAATATTGACTGGCTCTCTTAAAAAGCCAAAAAAAAACCCCATAAGTCTGAAATAAACTTTTTCATTGAATTTTCTATGTGATAAGTTTTTAAATGTATAGTATTTATGGTATTCGTGTTTGCTTCATGGTCTGTTGTACTTATGGAAATCTGTTGAGATTCATATTTAAAAAGAATTACGTACATAAATCTTCCTCACACAAGCATTAAAAATAGATTACTATGGTGGAACTGATAGAAGCTCAGTTTGTGAAATGACTTAACTGGGTGAGTTTTAGGTCAACACAGATGTGCAAAGCCACAAAAGACATTACCATGGAAGGAAAAACTTCTCACCTTAAAATGAGGTTTGGAAAAGAGGTCAACCAGTTCTTTGACTTCATCTCCGTAGCTTTGGTATATCAGCTCCTCTGCCAACTGGAAGAAGGAAATATGAAGAGGGGGTGGTTTTAGTTTTGATGATCATATCATGGCCTGGGCGAGGTTTGCAGTATTCTATTAGTACCTGGCTAACAGGGACAGAGACTGGCACAGATGGACAAAAACAGTAAAGGAAAATAATGATCTTCGATTGGCATGGTGTGCTTTTTTTTCTTTTGCTTTTATTTAAAAGCACAGAAAAGTTTCAACTTTAACTGGAGTGGCAAACCGTCTTCACTGTCTTTTTAAAGTACAAGTTCATCAGATGTAACATGTCCAAACTGCTGTCTTTGTTTGAAGACCAACATTGTTAAGGTCAAAAATTCAACTTCATCTAAAGGGGATAATTCAGTAATTTTAAAGTTGGGTTACATCAGGTACTTGACAACAGTCAGTGAAGTGGCTGAAAGGGCTCCCAGTAGTGCTGCACGTTTAAGAAGAACAAGCTCAGACTGCCAGTAAGGTACACTGCTTTTGATGGGTATGGCTATCTTGCGTAAATGTGTGAGTTGGGCCAAATATATGATCAATTGGAAAATTCCAGAGCACTTCAATTTTTTTCCAGGGAGTCTCTGTGCTCTTCCACCTGTGTGCATTGATTCAACCAATCTGCCGTTTCACTCTGTGGACTCAGGAAGACACAACAAAAGCAGAGGAAACTAATGATGAACCAAATACGAGTGATTTAGATTACTTTCCTTTTACCATGGATGCATTACCTGTATCAACTGGAGAGTGCATAAGAGATACTTCAGAACGAGATTCAGTGGGCAAAACAATTAAGCAAAATAATTGTATCCACCATCAGCAATGTACCTTACCTGTAGTCTGAGCTCACTCTCCTTAAAGATAAAGCACTGCTGGGAGCCCTTTCAGCCACTTCACTGACACCCAACTTGAAAATACTGATATGTCCCATTAATGGTCAAGTTTAACTGGAAGTGGTGTCACACAACATTATCACTGTCTCTAATAATACAAAAATACTGTCCAAAAGTGGTCAGAAAAGTCATCATCACTTTCACTTTATTGGTAAAATTTAACTAAACCAATCATAAATTGTCATTAAAACTTTATTGTTTGAGTCCTCAACTAATATAATATTCCTATCGTCACTATGTTAAATTACTGACTAAAAAGAAATTCCGCTCCAACTGGCACAGTGTATCATTATTACGCACAAAAATCGCAACTTTAATTTTAGCAACAGTAGACCATGGAAATAACCCTTGGGCTTTTTGTGCTTCTTACTTTTCATAAAGGGGCCAGTGCAATGCTGCCTACAAAATACGTCACCCCAGCATCTTTCTATTTATGGACAAAAATTTTACTTCAGCGTCACGTCATTGTTTCTGTCACCTCATCTGGAGTTTGCTCCACTGAGCTTGTTGTTAATCATCTGTGTTACATGTTTCTTTCCTCGCTATTTGTCTCCAAGCCACTGTCGGAAAAAAAAGCTTCTGAATGTTCAAGGCTACACGACAGCTGCGGGGACGGATAAAACAGAGCAGCCTTGACCATCAGGAGCAAGTGAAGAGGCGGATAGTGACTGTGTGCAGTCGCTCGTCTTGTCAAGCATATTACTGTAATGACTTCTACTGCTTCAAGATGTGGAGGCACACTCCAGAGACACAATGCATGAAGGTCATTATTTTCCACTGTAGGCAAACAGAAGCCTCAGTGAGGGGAAACAGACCACTGGTTTGGCCCTAACAGTGGGTCCTGATGATTTAAGGCAGGCAGAGGGTTGCTGTTGAACCAAATCTGAGGCGAGAGAACCAAAATGTGAGGGATCGATGCAAAATATACGAAGATTGCCAACAGCAGAGCTAAGGAACCCACCTATACTTTAGCCTATGGCCAAAACAAAGCCCTTCAAAACAATAATCAGGCAGTTTGGTAATAATCCCAAAGATACTTTATTAAGTAGTTAATCATGGTGTTAAAATACATTGTGTACCCACTGTATATCACTGAAGGCTAACTGTTGTGATTACCTAAGTCTTTTTTTTACCTACACTGTGAACATCCCATAGGCAGAATGGGGAGTAGACACACAAATTTGTTCTGTCTCCAGAATCAGAATCATAGGTGTGATAAAGTTACGATGGAAGCACACAAAGCCAGCAGGGGAATGCAGTGCTGTGTGTGTGTTTGTGTGTCTGCCTGTCTATGTGTGTGTGAGATGCAGGATGGGCTTTCTCACTGTTCCTTCAAGCTGTGCCATACTGTGGACTGACACTAATATCATGTCTTTGCAGATGTTGGGCCAGGGGCCAGGGCACAACAAAGATGGGCTGTGTGCCTGGATTATACATGGGTGGGTTTTAGGTGAAGCTGAAATCAATCAATCAATCAATCAGTTTGTTTATTCACAAAACAAATGATAAAAATGGTGCATACAATCATAATTTCTCACAAAATCATCATTTGTGAAATGGGACTCCCCAAAAGCTAGCCAGAGCTTTTAAGTAGATGCCGAGGGGATCAAACCAATCTGAGTGACAGCTCTCATTCCCTGAACAGCAGCAAGTGTTGGCCCACTGGGGTTTTGCTATGTATAAACAGCGGATTCAATTATTTTGTCTGGAATTTTGGCCGGATCATTTTGTTCCTCTCCTCTTACTGAGTGTGCCACTAACAGAGCACACTTAAGAGACTGCAGAAAAGATGTTGAAGGATTCCCACAACAGAGACAATCAATAAGAAAAGTTAAACACTTTAGTATGAAAGTGAAAGCCATACCTCATTTATTATTTAAATCTTTTGGTAAAACCAACAAGGTCAAACAGTTTCGTTTTTAAGATAGACACATTAGTTGTATATGAAACATCTGTTGGCTGTAAAAAAAAAAAAAAAAAAAATCATTCTTTGACAGCTTTACAGTTTCCAAAACTTGGTTTAAATATATTAACTAAAACAATGATAACTGCATACTTTCTCTAAAGGTCTTTGCATGAGAATGTGCAAATTTATTTCACACATCAAAATCTACAGTCAAATTAACTCTAGCAGAGTTAATACTAACACTTCTAAAGTGTGTGAATATGTTCACACTGCAAAGCAAATTGCAAGGTGTAAATATTACTGTAATTAAACACTTAATATTAACATTACGTTTTTGACGCTGTGTTTGGTTGTAACACATTCATTTTTGCACACAAGATTTGCACACGATAATTTGAAATAAGGTCTAAAAGCATATAACAATATGGGACATCGCCAAACATTTAAGTCTTTTTCATTTGTTGTGCATACATGAAAACAAATAAAATTGGTGTTCATTTTGCACAGAAATGTCATTAAACATTTTAAGCGTAGGGAGGGCTCAACGCTCCTTAAGTACAAGGAAGGAGTAACAGGGAAAAAAGGTTGGGAACCACAGACCTATAAAATCTGATGAGCTTATCCTTGGAGCTGGATTTTTGGTCAAAGGTTTTTTTTTTCTGTGATAAGAAGTTAATTTAATTGTCAGGGTTCTAACAGTTGCTTGAAATCCTTGAAAGTGCTTGAAGTTCAACATAACATTTTCTAGGTTTGGAAAGTTCTTGAATTTGGGGCAGAGTGCTTGAATTTTCAGCTGTATTTTCATAAAGTATAGAAGAACATGCAGTTTGTCAATGAAAAATAAATACATATATTGATTTTAAAAATGGCTTTCAAGCTATAGTTTAACTTTGGGAGGCTAATAATATACTGCAACTGGAAAAATACAACTTATAATAAAATGGCCAAAAAAATAATTATAGGAAAGAATGGTGTCTCTTCATAGATTATAGAGTAAGAAAGTTAACTCCCTAAACCTGACATAATTTTAACCAGTATTTTACCTCTGTGTGAGGTAATAAATCTATGGAAAGTGAGTTTTTTGTGAAGAAAAAAATGCAGGTGAGGACATTTGATGGGTACACTTTTGTTGCTTTTTCCTGTACTTTGTCATCCTCCTGTTGACCCTGATTACAAAATGCAAAAAAGCAAAATCTCTTCAAATCTGACCAGGTAGTGATATTTTGATTTTCCACCATGTCAAAAATGCCATCTTGAAAGTGCTTAAATGCTTGAATTTTACCTTGGACTAGGTGTACAAAACCCTGCATTGTTTCTTGAGATCTATTTTAATAATATATGTTCTTGTTTTTATGTAAAAACAGTGTGAAATAAGACTGATGTATGTCTATCTAGACATGTCTTTATTGTATCTAAAAGCTGCATCACTAGCATATTTATATGATATTGTTTTAGCATTGGCATTAAAAAAAGACTCGGACCCTTCACTTTGAACCCTCTAAAAATAGCCCAGTGCTGGTAAAGTAAGAGGGCAACAGTGATAAAATGGGTCGGAAATTAAATAGGAGAATCCAGATAATGGAAGCTGATTTTGATTAAGGATGGTGGTAGAGTCAAGGAAAATGTAAGAGGAACATGTTTCTTCAACACTTTGTCCAGGAACAAGAGGGGAAAAATCAGGAAATGAAAGTGGAACAAGAACGCAAGGAAGAAATCAGTGGGATTGTCTGGAAATATTGTGTGGTGGTTGGTTACAGAGGTGATGAAATCTGATTCAGATCTACAGGGAACAGGCGCTGGTTTTTAGTCACAGCATCACGGTCCCCGCTCTCTGTCACTTCATCCTGAAGGCAATCTGAGGCTAGTGTATAGAGACTATACAAAAATGATTTTAGCAGCCTCTTTCTCTACACTGTCCTCTGTGACTCACTCCTGGCACATCAGATCTTCCTAACACGCTGCCTTTCATACCGTCAGACCCAAAGTGACAGAGATTGAAGATTACATTTCATATTTCAGTACACATGAGATGAGATGTTCACTCCACTTGTGATTCTGTGTGACAGAAGAGGCATCAGTACATCAGTAGAAACTATATTAATGATAAAATATCTCCCAGTTTCCTCTGTCAAACTGTCGTCTTTGTCTGTCTGTAAAATAAGTTCAGTGGGAGCAGCTTACCTCTGAGGCCAGACTCGCTGCATTGTCCTCAATGGGGACAGGGGTGCGCTCCTCAAAACGTTTCAGTCGCTCATGGATCTGCCAAGTCAGGAAATGTTTTAAGTGAAAATTAACTCCATGAAAGAAGACACTGCTGCTAAGACTAATCCAAAGACTACCTCTACTATGGTGCCAATTGCTCATGCTAGGGTATTAATGAGATGTTTTTAAGAAATTCTACAAAGATTGAAGTTTAAAATGGCACCAAGGCAAGAATATAAGACACTAACTTTCAGATGGGGGTTAAATCATCACAATAAACCAGTTAGACTACAGTTATGTGCGTTGATCCTTCCTGTTAATGATGGAAAATTAATTCATACATTCATTTCTGCACTAAGTACATTTACTGTGCGCTGCTTTGCTTGATCTACTTGAAAGGTTCAGTTCTTAGATGAAAACACTGTTTTTTAATTAGTTATGATTTTATTTAGTTGAGATTGTCTGGTTTTGTTTCAGATTAGTTTACCAAGTTTTATGTGCTGGTTTTTGGTTTAATAATGCAGTTATGGCCTCAGTCTATGGCAACAATTTGACAAAACCAGAGTGGCGTCAGTGATAATCAGAGTCTTTGGAACAACTAGAGGCTGATCTATAGATGCAGCCTTACTGTAAAGGCCTTCTCTAACTTGATGATCCTCATATCAGACAGAGAGGCTGGAGGAGTTAGGCAGGATTTAAGGCCATCTGGCTAATAGTAACACTGTATGGGGCTTGTCGCCATGTCTCTAATGATGCATAATCAAAAATCCTTAAAGGTGTTTGACCATTTACATCATGTCTCAGGGTTAGATATGAGGTAAATAAAATAATGAAAAGTTTCCCCACTACAGAGGATCAACTCCTTTTCCCTCCCTTTGGAAATGCTCAGATCTGAGGGGACAGGAGGCAACAAGTCAAGCTCTTTGCTGATTGGCTGCCCAAACAAAGATCTGATGGGAGGGGGAAACAGACATGGCATCTGCTTGTGTCAAGCAAATCACACATGCAGGTGGAGGCTGTATAGCTATGACATCATAAACCTAGGGAGTAAAAAACAGATCATTTTAAGGGGCATTTTCTGTCACGAGGCATAGAGCATTTCTCTGTAAACTGAGAGTTTAGTGAAAGGTGTCATGTTCTTCTGGTTCTCAAGCCCCTTCTAACAACATTAGTAGCAAAGAAAATTGATGTTGCAGGACATGGGACCTTTAAGAAATGTAGAATAGGCAAAGTAGGCCTGGACAAAAATATACTGATTGATTTGTAGATTTAATTGGTTAATTCACTTTATTTTGAAAGACTTGGAAAATAAAGATCAAGTCTTTTTCCTCGTATTACTTCACATTTTATTTTTTTTCCCAGGGTTTCCATAGTTAGTAAATTACAGCACCTTTGGTATGTGGTGTAAGTGGAGAATGGCATCACTGACGTGCAGCCTACAATTCTGTAACAACTGAGTGATGCTATCACATCAGTATGGACCAAAACCTCTGAGGATGTTTCCATCCCCTTATGATTAAATGCCACACAGAATTAGGGTAGTTCTGAGGGTAGAGGGGGGTCTAAAATGGTACTAGCAAGGTGTACCTATAAGGTAACTGGTGAGTAGTACTTTTCAAGGGGTAAATCAATTAATCCAGACTTAACAATTAAATCTAAATCCTTGGTCCTGCTATTTAAACGCACACGATTCCTCAAGAGGTTTCAAGTTCCTGGGGACAGTTCCGGCAGTAGAAAAGTACCTTTATCTATGAATCTGAAAAAAGGTCATCAGTTAAGCTAAAGTAATCAAGCATGATGTTTGGATGTGCATTGACCTTGAAGAGCAGGTGGAGCTTCTTCTCCATCAGCATGCTGTGGAGAAACCTGTAGTCCTCCTCTCTGTCTGAATGAGACTCACTCTCAGACATCGCTGGTGGATCTAAATGACACACGCCTGCAGAGGGAGGACAACACATAAATATTCACATTAGCCTCACAGTCGCATCTCCACCTTACACCTGTTACTGATTTACAGAGCCTGTCAGGTCAGGGGGTCAAGAACCCAAAGAGAAGAGTCAGAGGTTAAATGGAGGGTGTGATGAAGAAGCTGCTATTGGGGAGAGTTTAAGAGACCCCCTGTTAGGAGGATCAGGACTTTCTGCTCCAGTCTGGCGGTATTTCATTGGTAACAGCAGGAAGGAAGGAGGTCAGAAAATATATGTACTCACTCAGTAAATGTGGACAAATCTCTGTGTTTTACTCAGCCAAAGCTCCTCTACAATCTAAAAAAACATCCATCAGACCTTAACACTCTAATGAATAGTTTTCTTGAGATGGACTTCGTTTATGTCTGCAGGTTTAGGGTCAGAGTGTGGTACAGTTGAGTGAAGAATGACTCAGAGTGGGAGAGAAATGGGTTTGAAAAATTGCGATTGGGAGATTAGACTATTTATGAGACATTACTGCCCCCTAATGTCGATACACAGTATTACAGCACACATTCCTTCACAAGCTTCAGTCAGTTCTGTGGACGCTGTGCTGTATGAAATATATTGTATAATTTTTTGTATTTGTTTAAAGTGTTTCTTTAATTATGAACCTATTTGACGAATTAAGGTACATAATCTGAATTTCTATTTCCACATTAGTTACCAAAGGATTTAGTTTTTAATATTGTTGTCAATGGTATTCGGATTTCCTTTTATTATATGGAATGTTTAAAACCACAGCATAAAAATAAAACACTAAAGTGATTTTTTCACTTTTTCCCTCTATTTTTTATTCTCATAAAGACATAAGATTGAAGTCTTTGTATGTATAATGTGTTGGTTAAGTATCGATTTATTTTCCTTGTTTTTTTTCCATGGTAAAATTACAACTGTCTAATATTCAAGGAACAGTTATTTGAAACAAAAAAGGCATATTTTGTCTTTATTAAAAAAAAAATCACACTAAAGTACCTTACAAGTAGACCGCTTTGAAGTTTTTGTTTAAAAATAATATTTTAAAGGTCTTATGTCCTGCAAAATCAGTTCTCTTTGCCTTTATTTTTAGAGGGGGCCTGGGAAGCAGAAGAACATGACAACTTTTACAAAACTCTCAGTCCACAGAGAAATGTGTTGAGCCTCTTAAAGAAGATGCCTCCACCGAGATGTGTGTTTTCTGCTTGTCACAGACGGATGCTATGACTCTGGCTGTCTGCTCTGCATCCTGTAACCCCTGCTACTCCTCCCATCAGACATTGTCTTGGCAGCCAATCAGAACAGAGCTTAATTTAATAATTCTTATAGCCTCCCACCCCCTCAGATATGAGCACAAATCCTTGCTTGATAGACATCCAGGACATGATGTAAAACAAATGTAATGCTTCACCTTACATGGTAAAGCATTATCTTATGCATTGTACATTATAATAACATGTATGGCTGATATATCAGCTGTTTATAAAGACAGGAATATATCCGCTAATATTGAACTTTTGAGGCTATTATCCTCTGATACTGTGCTTCTTCTTTTTGTACCTCATTATTATGAAAACATTTAAAAAAAAAGATAAAAATATACAGAATTCTCCTTTACTGCAATTGGATAAATCATTAGGCACTTGTACTGACTAGAGTCACTGACATTGTTAAAGAAAGACTCTTTCGTAATACATCTACACTTGTTTTCTGTTTTTGAGCCATTTGATATTTTAGTAGCTGATGAATCACAGTATTGTGCAAGACCTGGGGATGTTAGCATTCCTCAGAAAGAAATAATATAATCAATACAGTTATGGTCAATTTTGATTGACTGAACAGAAACATCCCACATCCCAGTGCCTTCTCCTAATGGTTTCCCTTTGCTGAGGCAGTGTTAGTGTCACATTTAGATACTCAGCATAACTTTAACATCAAACCTTGAAATTAAAATGCATCAGGTTTACTCAGCAATATAAGGAAAGTGGATATATAAGGCCATAAGCTGGACCAATCAAGGTTTTTAAAAAAATGAACAACCAAGACATTTTGATAAGATTGTAGCATGAATCAAATAATGTGATACATATTGTGCTGTGAGATGAATGCATTGTTAGAGCAAATAAAGTTCATGCCAGTTAGTAGCATTAGGATTTCCATCTTGCACATCTTTGGCGTGTTGATTGTATGAAAGAAAAACTTTAAGTGCACTCACCAAGCAATGCCCGGTATGCTGTGTCCTGTCAGGCGTATCACTTTATATTTCCAAAGTATGATCTGCTATCGAACAACCACTCATGCAGAGTGGTTGTTTTGGTTTACTGTCTGTATGTAGAGGCTCTATCAGTCTGGTTTATTCTGTCAATATTTGTCAGGACTGACCTAAATCAAACCAGCAGACAATCAATACGGCACTCAAAAGGATTGGGTGTGTTGTTGAGTTAAACTAGTTCACTTACTGCAGGCAGCATTGTCAGATTTCTGAGCCAATCAAAAAGGAAAAACAAACAAACAAACAAAAAAACTTTAGGCTCTTCCACTGTAGCCAACCATGGAATATATTGGTATACATTCTTAACACAAATAAACTCTTTCAGATGTTGCATTTTTTTTTAATTAATTTTTAAAAAAATATAATGCTTTATAGAACTGAATGTACTAAATCAAAAAAATTAAATAGAATAAACTTTTTAAAAGTAGATAAAAAGGTATTACTTATTCAACAGTGTCTGCAATTTTAAAAAATTAAACAAATTTTTTCCCAAATAAATAATTGATCATAAATCATTTTAAATTTTTGGTGTTATAAAAATCCACTTATGTTTTTGTAATTTTTAATGATTTTATGAGGATATTTGCTCTGATTTTTGGAACCTAAGGCACTTCATCATTTCACTGTTTTCATTTTTTTTTTTTTTTTTTTTTTTAATTTGATTCTATGGTTTTTAATTGGGTATTTTATTTTTTCCTCTCTTGTTACATCTGTTTTGTAATCTGTGATGGATGTATGTATCATTCTGGCTGCGAAACAAAGTTACAGGTACAAATGAATTAGCCTGAACATGAATAAACAGCAGTTACTTCAGGCATGAAAAACAGAAATGCCGTCCACTAGTTTAAAGCCCACGCATAAAACAATGAGCAAATCACAGCATGAGGACGAAGATTTGATCTAATGTAATGACAGCAGATGAATAACATTTTTTCTCTTATCTTCATCACTTTTCTTTCATCTATAGACACATTTCAATTTAGTTTAGGGGGGATGACTGCCACATGACACTATTTTTTGACAGGCTTGATAAGCTGTAGCATTACCCTGCATATTATGATAAACACTAATCTATAAAGTTGTGAGTCTCACCCTGACCTGTTTGGGGGGATTAGCTGTGACAGCCATGACAGCCGACAGAGATACCTGTTACACCGGGGGCTGCCTGATAGAGCACTCATGACACAGGTAAAAAAAAAAACAGCATTTAAGGAAAGATTAAAATGTTTATGGTTTAAATATTAATAAAACTAACAGACCAGACCAGCGTCCAGACTGTGGGTGTGTCTTATAGAGACCAGCCAACGAGGTGTGAAGTGAAAGGAGGAGACCGCAGCAACAACCAGCTTCGTTTTCAGCTGCGTAACGTGATCCAGAGTCAGCGCAGACCGGAAGTGGAGATGCTCACGTCAAAATAATAGCGCAAGGCTTGTCTTCAGGGAATTACCTCAAGCTTACCGTTTTTTGTTTGATTTGCTGTGTTAAATACACTTGATACATTAAAAGGGGAAGAAAAGGATAGAACAATCATGTTTTCTTATGGTTTAGGATTCTTGTTTAACTTGTTTGTTCTATTAAAAATAAAATCTGAATAGCTGAAATGAAACATTTGCTTACTCTGTTCACTACACAGCAAATTAAGAAGGGTTTAAATTTAGCGTTGGCAGAATTTCAGCAAGTGCAGAGTTAATTTTACTCTGGATGGAGTTAAATCCCTGAAAAACTACTGTCAGTTGAAAGGGAGTGGGTGTCAAATACAAGTGTAAAAATTATATTTCTGTATACAAATCGATCACTGTATGATCTTTAATTCTTAACCTGTAAGTGACACTTGTAGAGTCAATCACCCCACCATTATTGGACAACAGATGCCACAAACCAATATTATGAAAACTGCAGAGCAAATGTTTTTTGTTTTAATATTTTAGCTCTAACTAAACCCTGTATCTCTATGTCATCTATACTCCCCATTGTTAGACAGTAAATAAATATAACAATGTTTTCACTCTGCAGTGTTAATCTAGAGTTAATACTTAAGTAGTTAAAAATATACTCTGAGAGAGTGCATTCCTAACATTATGTAGAGGTGTCGATCAAAATTCACACTGGTAAGTGTTACAAAGTTTTACATTTTAACTCCAAAAAGAGTCAACAATTTACACCTGATGAGAGGTAAAGCACCAACAGCCCAAAAAGAGTGAAAACAACACTTTGTGCAATTAACCATTGTATTACATATTAACATTAATGCAGATAGTGTTGACTTGTCTTTGGCTTGTAGTGCTAATAAAGTCACTGTAATTTCTCTACAGATTTTGGGAATCTGTAAAGGAATGTAGGAATTATTTTAAGGATTTGTTAACACTGAGAGATAGGGCAGTTTTCCACATTTTCTCAATTAACTCAAGAACTTCACTGTGAATATTGATGACATTTTCAGGATGTTGGACATGGCAGAAGGAAGAACTGATTAGAGTAGAGTGGTGCAGGAATGAGTCCAAAAATGAGGATATTAGTTTGCATTTAGCACTTCCTGGTTCTCAAGCCAGGAACTAAATGGGATTTGCAATTCTGATTTCAGATGAATGCCTGACATTAGGTTTGTGGTGAACACACTATCCCACCTTTGTTGGTTGTTTAAAAAACTGTTAACAAGGAGTACAAAAATTTGACCAACTTGATAAGATTGTTTGATTAAGAGGAAGTTAACAAACATGAGGTAACAACAAGACATTGTACACTGAAATATTGTAGTTGCTTCTAAGTCGAACCACCATGCTGTAGTTCATTAGCTAAATTATAGATTTTCAATCCCGCCCATTAGGTTTAAGCTAAAAAGAAATGCGAAAAGTGGGTTTGTTTGTTAAGATTTTTCTCAAAGGACAGAATATATAAGTTTCATAACTTCGTGTTGGCTACAGAGCTCATTATCTGCAGTGATCCAAAACACAGTAAAATAGGCTTTATTAGGTTTGCAGATGAGGGAACCATTGCAATGCCAACTTCTGCATTTGCCTATAAAAAAACATCATCCCTGCACTGCTCTATTTGGCATTGATCCAAATCCAGATGTGGATGCAGGATTTTTTCAAGGATTTGTTAACAGTGTAAGATGGAGAGGTTTTCCAAATTTTTGACAGTTTTTAAATCACCATTGTTTTAGTGGTTGGTTATAGGAATGTAATGACAAAAAGATTCACTAAAAAACATGACAGCTGAATCTGATGATATTGTGGGAGCCAGCTTGGAAGCTGTGGAGGGCCTGATGTGGTCCACGGGCCGCCTGTTGATAATCAACGGTTAACATGTGTAAAATAGCCCCATACCATGACAAAACAAACAATTGTACTCATACTGCTGATTCCGCTTGTAATTTCGAGTCTTTTATTTTGACAGGTAGAACCGGAAGTGAAATGATCCTGGCTGAACATTACTGATGAGTCCGTCTTCTCCGCTTCCTCCTGACTCTGCTGCTTTTCGCCGAGCTACATCGCCCAAGCCCAGCTCAAAGCGTAACTTCATGTCAGACGATGCACTGAGGGTGGTTTTAAGTAAAAGCCGCCCGCTATGCAGTGCTGCTGCTCGGCTTGTAGGTCTGAGTTTGTCCGCAGAGAGTCAGAGTGAGAAATCAGGAAGCTGAAGAAAAGAGAGAGCAGACAGACAGGAGGCCACGGTTCCCCCTCACACACATACATACATCACCTCGGCCTTGATGGTGATGTATGCAAGGAAACCAACAAGAGTCAGCGATGGGTAAATCCAGCTAAACGCTCGGCATATAGTGGAGTATGCGTAGGGTTTACGTGTTACTGGTGGCTGCGTTGTCATGATAACGAGAATTCGCTAGCTATCTATGCTAACAGCTAGCGATAACGGCCGGTGTTATGGTTTAAAGTGTGACCGTGTTCACTGGTGTCTTTTGCCGATGTTGCAGTTGTTGTCGTAGTTTCAGCAGACGGTGGTTACTTAATGTGCTCCCAAGAATGTTTCCTTTTTATGTTGAACACAATGTTAAATACAGCCACCCGTTGTATTTTAAAGAAAAATTATAATATCGCATTCGTTGCGACACTTTTGACAACTGTTTTGACAACCGCACACCACTGACTCTAGCGAGCTAGCACCAATTAAGTCGGTCTTACTTTGCAACGTTACACCTGCAGTTAGCTCTGGGGTCTCGGTATTTCCTGTAGCTAGCTAAATTGTTAGAAAACCATTAAAGTTAATTTACAGCACATTCCGTAAAGACTCTGCTTTTGTTGTATTGAACACATTTTGACTCCTAATTAGAGAGGCACAATGAGAAAGCAGCTGTTCCTAAGGTGGAGAAAAAACGAAGTTAGCCGACAGCTAGTTAGCCTGAGATGTACTAAAAAGTATATCCGTCTGTTGAAGAATCTTCTTGAACTAACTTACTGTTTTGTTTGTTTTGTAAAGGTGCAACGACAGAAGGGATTCGCAATCCTATCAGGTAAGACACTAAAAGCTTAAATAAATACCGTTTATTATAGTCCTTCAACAGGGTTGATTTTGATTGAAGTTATTGTTGATTAAAATCCTAACATTAGTCCTCACATTGTTATGTTTTGAATGAAGGAATTCTGCACGAAAGTTGTTAAATATTTATACATGTGTTGTATAGAGCCCAGCTCTAAGTCCTAAAAATATTGGAAAGTTGTAACACTTAAAACTAATAATAAACTTATTAAATTATTCTGAAATGCTATATAAATGCTGAAGTGTTGTAGCAGTTTGTGAAATGTCACTACAAAGATGTGTCATATTGTAGTTTAACATATTGAATACAACGTAATACAAAGTAGTATAATCTCCATTGTTATTGGTAGAAAGTACTTTATATATCTAACCATCAAAGAATAATTTTAACAACACCTTTTTATGTTTAATTTACATAAAAATGTGTATAAGAAAGCAAGCATAAAATTCATTCATTGTTTTGATACCACAACTTATAAACATAATAGAAAAACAAGGCACTCATGAGATATTCGCCTTGTCCCAGTTAGGGATGGGAATTGATAAGATTTTATTGATACCAATGCCATTATCATTTCCACTTATCAGTGCGATCCCATAATGATTCCCTTGGTGATTCCTGTGGATTTTCTGTGTAGACAAAAGTTGGTTTCACAGATTTTCAGTAGAAACAGTGTCAAACACATCACTTCTGATATTCAGTGCAGCACTGTATAGATGAATGCTGGTATTTCCACCCACTAAACATGCAGGAAGAATCTTTTTGTCAAAATAAAGCCACAGTTTGGACCACTTCTGCCCCTATCTGCTATGAGTACCGCTTGGACTTCTTAGTAATCATTTCTGAGACATTAGAGCTTTACATTCTTAATTGACAAGGTATGCTGAGCAAAAGTGGAAGGAACTGATACAAGAATTGGTATGCACAAAACCTAAAGATATCGATTCCCTAAAGGAATTGTTATTGATTCTCGACTGGCATTGATTTTCGATTCCCATCCCTAGTCCCAATACCCACACTTGTGCCCAAAGTCTTGGTGAAAGTACACTTTGCAAGCGCAATTAAGTGTGTTAAGTCCGTGAGGGGGCAAAACTAGATATTCAGAACAGCTCTGTATCCATCAACACTTCTGTAGGGTTGTGGAGACAAATCATAGCACTGGTTTTTGTTGCTCTGTTCACTCTTCTGCCACTAAAACTGCTCGGGAACTGTCAAAAGATTATATTAATAAGAATTAAAAAAAAACACCAGAGAAGAAGGCCCAGAAAATAACCTCAGAATCTATGTCTTCAACTTTGTGAAATTAAAAGCCATCTTGTCTGTTTCTGTGAAGATAATGAACATTAGTGAAATCTGTCACATATTTCGTTGAGTATAAAGGAACCATAGCTTCATTTCAGCTTCATTTCAGCTCCCATTTTTAAGGTATAGAAGGATGAACTTCAGATTCTTATAAAAACTTTCAACTTACATTTAATAAATACTTTTCTCCTCCATTTTTTTCGGCTTCACACAAGCTTCCCTGCAAGTCCATGGAAATTATTGTTCTGCTCCACCGTTGGCTAGCTTTGCAAAACATGACATTTCAATGAATTGTGGGTAATAGCCCTCAGGGAAGTGTGATGTGATACATGCTTGCAGGATGGGTGCAAGAGGGTGCCCTTGGACAACAGCACTTGAGAAATGGGACACCCTGGTCCTGTTATTGGGAGCACACATTTAGAGTGCATAAGGGCAGGAGTGCTGGTGTTGGGACAGGGCAATTGTATGAATCTTCTACAATGGGAGTTGGTGGCAACTCCTGCTCATGCTGCAAAATGCAAAAACAATCTTTAGTCTATTATCACACAACTTTTGGTACCTCAACATGGCGACTTACTTGTGCAATTATGAGTTTGCTTGTAATTTTTGTTAATCTTAAACAAGGAATGACCAAGTGTCAGGTGCCTAGAATTTCTAAGTTAAGTTGCTGAAGTAATGAAACGGGTATCATTTTAAATGAAGAGTACAGTTCTCAGGGATTCACAGTGTTATGGACAAAATGTCTGTTTTCTTAGCGGCTATACAGGCCATAAGTAGAGAGTATCATAATACAAGAGGACTTGGTGAGTGAATGAGTTTTGAGACAGATCCAATTGATCCGCCTCAAGCAAATTTTAGTAGATTAGAGACTTGGTATTCTTTGTGTGAATCTGTTTTTGGCAAAAAATGTTTGGGATTTCCCGTTCCCATCCATTTCCAATTTTTAGAAGATTTTGATCTACATATGTTCAAACATAGCCCAGTTTGAACGCTAGATCTGACTTACAAAAGACTTTACACTCTTCTGATGTTTAAGGTGTCGCACCAGCTGAGAGGTTTCAGTGAAAGTTTAAGTACAAAGTTAAATCTTGCAGTTACCTCCTAGCATGTGGAAAGTCCTCCATAAAATATGACCACCATGGCAAATTGTTTGTAAAAGGGGGAGAATGGATGTCTGATGGTGACTTATCCTTGATAGATAACACCCCCCAGAAATACAGGAACCACCATGAAATACACGGTAGTTCCTGCAAACAGCACATGTATGTTAGTGTGGCTTTGACGAACAATCATGGATGACCTGCTGCTGTGGACCTGCTCGACTCCATGTGCTCTATCCTGCATCAGCCATCAACAGAAACGACATCACGTAACATAAATTCCTACTTTTAGAACAGTTAAACCCGATTTAATGGCAATTCAACTAGATGCTGCTTTATTAATCAACGTCATTCATCCACTTTATGATAACTATGGATGTTAATATTTGAATGACCTCTCTATCTGTGGTTGTCATTGATTATACCTCCGTAATAACTACCTTACAACCATATAGACATGAGGACACTCTTGAAAACAAGATCTCAAGGGGCTAACCTCGAATAAATCTATATCCAGCAGAGACAAATATGATGAGGACAGATTTACGATCTGGACGTCCATTGGTTTGTCGCCATCATAAATTATTATTATTATTAGTCCCTTTGTCTCTGCCTGAATGGATACCTCTCTGGATGTGTGTATATGGGTGTAAATGCAATTTGATATATGTATGTGTGCGTCTATAAAACAGAGACTATGGCTTCAGCCTGCTCTGTTGTAAGGTGCCCTGAGATAACACTGCTTATGAATTGGTGCTATGCAAATAAAGATTGACTGATTGATGATGACTTTCTTGCTCGCCCTTTTGTTTTCTGTCAGTGAGGATAATTTACCTGTATAATAAGAAAGCACAGTTATTTATTTGTATGGGATTGGAGATTCCACTGCTTGTTATCACTGTTGTTATTTCAGTCTGGCTGTAAATCATAGTTATAAGCTTTAGTTATCAACTTGTCATATTGTTTTGACATGTTTCCCATCATATTTGTCACTGAATATTGACTAAAGCAGAAGTTACCCACACTTACTTCAAGCTGAAATCTGTACTGAGGTATGGTGCGGTCCATTTGCCTCTGAATTTGGAGGCTGCACTGCAAAAAAAAAAACCAAAAAGTTTTACTGATTGGATATATGAAGTTTAAACGTCACATCTCTCACAATAGATTTAGTTTGAACATTAAACTCCACTAGTTCAGATGAACCTTACATCTCCATGCTGCAGTCAAAGACAAACTTGATTTACAACTTAACTGGTTAGGGTTAAGGGTGGACTTTACACCATAACGGAAGACTGAACTAATTCATAGCTGGTGCAACAGGCTACAGGACAAACAAAATGTTTGTTTACATATTTAAGTCGTGATCGACTTACATTCTTCTAACAAGATGTCTGTTTACAAAGTAAAACTGTGATCTATGCAGTACAAGAGTTTGTACAGAATAGATGAGACATGAAAAGTAGGAAAAAAAGGCTCAGAAAAAAGCTGCTCAAGTAGCAGTTGTGTTTTTCTTTGGGAGCTAAATTTTATGACATTATTTTAGTGATTCATATCTCTTGAGTGGATGAGTCATCAGATGCTAGATTCAGCCACTGCACTCTTAGCAGCAATTTATTTTATTTTGTTATCCATCATGGTTATTTTTATTATTAGAC
This sequence comes from Cetoscarus ocellatus, assembly GCA_037902135.1. Lineage (NCBI taxonomy): Eukaryota > Metazoa > Chordata > Actinopteri > Labriformes > Labridae > Cetoscarus > Cetoscarus ocellatus. The sequence goes on along the minus strand of JBAMNC010000313.1, from coordinate 39,439 downwards.
TTATTTGTGTTGCCCCTTTATCAGTTTAACCACACTTTCCAGAGACATTGATATTGGTATTAACTGCTTAATAAATTAAATCTTGCAAGCCTAAACATATCTAATCATGTTTCACTGTTGTGCTCTCTTTAATCCAGACCCATAAATCTCAACCAAAGAGCCAGTCCAGCAGCCTTCACCGTTATGAAAAGGTGCGTGATGGCTCCTCAGACCCAACACCCCCTTACAAGATGCTGCGACGCTCAGATGAAAGTCCTGTCAGCAGGCATGGAGACGGAGCGGGACACGGCAAGGCAAAAACCTCTCACACTGTCAGAGGTAAAAATGGTAAGTCTGGATTCGGTGTTCATACATATGCATGCACTTTAGAGTTTGATCTCTGAGGTAAGCTCAAGGAAAAGGCCCCTGATCTGTCCCTGCTGTAACTAAAGTGAAACACAGAATATCAGCTGCTTGTGGCAGCAGAAATACAAATGTCTCAAAGTCTACGCATAGCTGTGACTCTTAAGGATGACTATGAAACATTTCTCCAACAAATTTCAGTAAATCAGAGATTACTTTTCTAAATTTCTGTGTTGTATCTGTGGCACATTGTTACCTCTGCCAAGGAGGTTATGTTTTTGTCGGCTTATGTTTGTTTGTTTGTTCGGAAGATTACGCAAAAACTACTGGATGGATGTTGGTAATGGCCCAACTTAGAAATTTTTAAATTTTGTTGGTGATACATATATTTGTCTGGATGCAAAAGCTTCCCAGTATTTCATAAAATCCCATAAGTTAACATTGGGCGGAATTAAAAAAAAATCATATCTCGGAGGACTGCGCTCTCTAAGTGCTTTTCTAGTGTAGACATGTTTTTATGATTTCCCTCTAACCAAAATCAAACACTGGCTTAGAGTTTGATGAAACACCAACCTAAGCCTTTAAATTGGTGAGAGGGGTCCATGCAGCCTTTACAGGAGGACGGGAGCATTGAGTGTGCCTCTGCCTTTGTGTGTATGGGGCGCATGGGTTGTGATTTGACAGTTATGTTGTGTTCTCACAGAATTAATGTTAATTTCTATAACGACGCTTCGCTGTTGCACTTTGGCATAGATGCACTGTGAAAAGAGCTGTGGAGAAATGAAACATTTAGCTACAATGCTATCTAAGTGGTCATCCACTCAGAGACAAAGTCAGGCTTATCCCCAAAAGTTTTTAATTGTATAGACATTTCGTCCACACGGTTACAGCATTTTGGGTGCCTGAAAATGAACATTTTTGAAAACAGGTCCCAGAGTGGATATATCTGAAAACACAGACCTTGCGTTTCCTTGTGGACAACAAATATGGATGGCTTCAGAAATGATGACATCATAGCCCCATCTCTCGCATAAACTGTTTGCACGAACTCCCACAACGATAAAACAATGGCGGAATACGTGGCTTGCTCATGCGGTGGAAGCTACTGAGCTTTTTAGGGCTTTAACAGCAAAATCTTCGCTTCTCTACGACCTTTATGAGCAACAAGAGGACACGGAGAACAGCATACACCAGCGTTAGTTAATATTTTTCTTGATGTATGCACGTGCTCCTTGTCTTCTTCTCTGGTTTTGGTGTCTGGCATATATACTACAGAGTTTTCAGTGTTTTTGTGTGGATGGACACATTTCTTTAAGCCATGCCATCTTTCCAGAGAACATTTTTAGTATGAAAACGTTTTCATCTCCATGTGGACAGGGCCTTAGTGCGGTAAAAGGGTGAAAAGTGGTCACTGTGCTGTTTGGTATCATGCTGTGTACCACACTGAACATGGACCACAGAAAGCTAAGGAGAGAGTTGTCTCAGGAGATTAGAAAGAAAATTATAGAGAAGCTAAAGGTAAAAGCTATAAGACCATCTCCAAGCAGCTTGATGTTCCTGTGACTACAGTTGCACAAATTATTCAGCAGTTTAATGTCCATTGAACTGTAGCCAACCTCCCTGGACGTGGCCGCAAGAGGAAAATTGATATACGGAGCTTGTCGGTCTCAGTTATAATTGCGAGCTCTGAGTGTTTTTCAACCACTGTCACTGCAGTTGGGGCTGTATTGATTCTGTTAAATCCATCTCCATGCACTTACTGGGAAAGTAAATGATGATATTGTTCTGTATTACGTCTTTTTTTTTCATTGCCAAATGTGTATATATTTGAAAAATAGTTTATCATTACATGTTAAATCAAAGAGTGTTTATCTTGTAATACATCTGCGTGTAAAACAAATAGGCCATCACACCAAGTGTAGCGCTTTGTTTAATGTTGCATCAGAGACAAAATCATTTAGATGCAAAATGAAGCCGGACACCTTTTTTTTACCCTGATGACCCCCCCATTTCTTTTTTATGCAGCTGCTTGTGTAGACACAGGTGAGGAACAAGAAAGAGAAAGACTGACAAGCTTCTGTGAGGATTTCTTACATTTCATTAACTTGTATCACTCAACAGAGCTTGGACTGTTGTTTTACAAGAAATGTAGTGTAGAATTCACAGTATTCACATCCATGATTGATCTGTGGCTTTGGCCTTTAACACTGGACAGAAACTTTACTGGGCTCACATTGATCTGTATGTTGACAGACATTAAAGTCATCTGTCTGCTTATACAACACACCACATCAGTTTCTATACTTGTACATATTTAGGAGATAAACTGTTCACAAGGGATAACGGCGGACATAGAATTATATATTCAATGGATACAGTGTGGAAACTAAGTAGCAGTGCTGTGTAATGTGATTCGGCATCACACACTCACCTGCTGTTGCAAGACAATGGCATACAAGCTGTGATAGAATGTAATCTTCAGAGGGCTATACACTACAAGATAATCGGCTGGAGTTTTGGCTCGGATCCCCGCTTCTGACCAAAGTCAGCCAAATCCCTATTATCTGGTGGTCCTTAAGATAATCCTACCTGATTAACCTGTGGTGTGAGATATGTTAAGAGTCAGGATCAGAGTCGCCCTGACTTGAAATCATAAATGTTAAACATGTTCAATATTTACAATCAGAAACCCTGATGTGTGTGTGGTGCACCGAGGACAGTCGAACACATCATCTGTGATTTGTCTCATGGAACAGAACACAGCCAATCGAGGTGCAAGCTGGCAAAAACAGGAAGGAAATGTAGCCATGGCAACGAGAGCATTAAAGGAATACGCCAACATTTTTCTTTGTTTTCATGTCTTTCCTCACTCCCGAGTCCAAGACAAGCCATTCTTTTGACTCTGCGTCCAGTAACAAGAACGAGATGGGCAAAGCTCACCCGTCGCTAGGTAGCTTAGCTCAAACACTGGGAGTTAATGGGTAGTGTTAGCCTGCCTCTGCCTACAGTCATCAGACAAACTCTTCAGCAACTTTAAACGGTCCTGTGTGCTTGTGACTTGTTTCTGCCATGTTATGTTAAGTTTTACCCTCACAGTATTATCTTCTTCTTCTTGTAAACAGAGGCTTTGTTTTGTTGACCTACCTCTGCGGTGGTTTGCACTAGAGATGTGACGTTCATGAATGAGTCAAGTCTTAACTGGCTCTCTTAAGTGAGAACCGATTCACAGTTGTAAGTGAGCCGTTTGTTTGCGAGCCATTCTTAAATGCAAATTGCCTGCAAATCTGCTTGTCATTGACTCAGGGGTGAGGCCAGACACAAAAACAAAGAAAATGTTGGCGAATCTCTTTAAGTTTGACGGTCTTCTGACACGAAGTACCAACTTCTTGATATGTGACAGAAACACGACTGTGTAAATAGCATAACCTGTAAATGATGTATTTAGAGAGGAGCTGGACAGAAATCACATCCAACAACGATGCCTTGGGAAGCAAATGGCTTGACACAATTAGCTTAGCAATTCCTTCTGACATGGTCTGCCATGTTTGTTTACATTAATGTTCGATCACAGTTTTCTTCATGTGTGGCTCTCTCACTGTTTCAAAATCAATTAGGATGTAAGAATCTTAATGTGTGTATTAGGCCTTAGTGGTTGTGTGAACTACAGGTCCAAAAATTCTTCCATCTGGCCCACAGTAGCCAATCAGGTTATGTTCCAACGTTGTTTTCCCAGTACATTGCATGACAAATGACAAAGAGGTGGTCTGAAATTCATACCTAATAATCCTGTCAGTTGTACAAATCAAAACTTGGGTCAGAATTTCCCTGAAATCATGGTATATGCCCAAATTAAAGGGAAAACTGTAGTACAGGAGAGACTTGGTGTTCTTTACAATAAAAATGTAAGGTTTATGTTTATCAGTATTGGTAAAATGAGTTTTGTTGTTCTGTCCTATCGAATATCAGCAATAATCCAATGTCATACATCTCTACAGACAGTTGTAGGTGCTACTTAGGATTCAGCCCTCGTGTGAATATCCTATCATTTTATGAATGTCTTTGTCTGCAGGGACCAGCGGCTCTCCCCAGGAGAACTCTCACAACAACAGCTCCCACCACGGCTCAGACTCGCATGCGACTCAGAGCAAGCCTGCAGACAGGGTAAGATATTGTGTGCTGTAATCTGATGATATACCCTCAGAATTTCTTGTAGATGCACTGTCATGCTGCATGGGATCATGGTATGTGTGGCATAATATGGAGGAATCTCTCAACAATGTGGCGTGATTGAAACATCACTTTTGTGTTACAGGCTTGCTGTAGAGAGAGAATTGTCTGATCAGATGTGAAACTCTCTTAGGTTTTTATTATTCAGCTGCACAAACAGCTTATTTAAATGCTAAACCAAGATGGTGTCAAACGGATGATTTCCCATGCAGACATGAAACTGATAATCATAACAGGTCAGAAACTAAGAATGCATGTGAATCAGTATGTTTGTGTAATGATGAGAGATAATGACAGAATGATAACTGTAGTAAAACTAGTTTAAGTGATTCCCTTAATAGTTGGATATCTTTCCTCATATCCATGACGTAAAACTCAAACTTGAAAAGCGTTGACATTTTTGCAAGTCCCTGACTTCAAACCACTCATGTTAAAGGATGCACATCAGCATCAGCAAATTAATGAGGCGTGAACAGATTTCCGTTTCAGTTGTTTTTCTATTGTGTAAAACCAATTTTATGCTGGCCTCTTGCACACCTAACTCTGATTTTTTTATTTGATTTTTTTCTGAACAATGACCTCTCGGAGAAGCTCTGATCTGTTTTCATGATCAAACATGAAAGAAAACATTGGCACTGTAAGCCTAAAAAGGTGATAAAAAACATCTGTATTGGCTAAAATGACCATTTTACACTTCAGTATTGGCATCTACCCTGAATTTCACAATTTGTGCATCCCTTCTGATGTTGTTTTGTATCTTACCTATGTAATACGCTTGTCTGAGTGAATATCTGTGGTCTTGAATATATCCTGTGCTTCTTATTAACCCCTCCTTGGTTCTATTTGTTGACTCTTTGTTTATTATTAAACCATACCAATAATTCTTGCCATTCAGAGTGAGAGACATACATTTTCTTCAGGGTTATTATGATATTTTGTTTCAGCTTCACTTCATTAACTCTGCTTCCCAGTGCTCTAACTTCTGCTTGCCACTTATGATCCTCCTTCTTCCTCTTCTGCTCCTACTTTTTTACTTTGTTCATGTGCAGTTGAAAAAGAACAAAAGAAACCACATTACATGTCTACATGTGCTGAAAAACACATTATCTGGCAAAAAGTTAGGAGTGTTACTCCATGTTTTCATTGTTTGATGATGGACTTTGTTTAATAAAGCATATCACACAATAAGACTGCAGAAGTCAGAGAATGATGGTTTATTAGAGCGCTTATAAAAGCGACCACAGTAAAGTCATCCATGCAGACACACACAGGAATGTTTGGAATGAACTTAGAGTTGAAAATTGTGAATATAAAGTTTTTTTCTTATTTAGTCTTATTTGTCAATACTATTCATATTTATTTTAATAAGGACCATTTTAGTTTGATAAGTAGACTAAAAATTTCTATGATTCTCTATTTTATCTTCATCCTAAGCATTATTACTTATGTCTTTGTATGTTTTGCTTTATATAAATGGGTCACAGAATCACTTATGATAAGATATAATATTATGAGTATGATTCATATTGCAATGTTATTTACGGTCATGATTTTGTAAGAATACAGACATTATTTTTAGACTATATCAAAAGGTCTGGTCTAAAGTCTTAAAGAGGGATTTGTATATAACTGTGAGAGGGAGGGTTGTAAAAATATAATTTAAGAGGCTTTTTAAATTTATAGCAACAAAGTACAAAAAACACTCTTAAAAGTATGGGTATTTCTGTTTGTGGGGTTAAACTATGAATGGAAGATGAGGTTAAATCCAGTAAAAGCCTATGCCAGCTCAAACGTAAGTCTAAAAAGGAGTATTACTTATAAGAAGGAAGAGGGGAAATGAGAATCTAATTTGAAGGGGTGTCCTTTATTTCCCAGTTTTGTTTTGTTTGCTTGGAAAAAATGTGATTTTTTTTTTGGTTGTTTTGGTTATTTATTTGTGACGACTGGGATTGAAAATGAATAAGCCATGCCTCCTCCATTCCCATTTCAAACTGAGGTAGTTGTCTTGTGTGGTGTTTTGTCTGTTGTTGTGATGTCTTTGTTATGTTTTTGGCTAGTAGCTGCCTTGTCTGTTTGGTTTGAAATACATTTCTTGAAATAAAATGTAACAGACTGTTCAATAACCTCTATAAAACATCATACCAGATATGAAACTCACACTTTTACCCTGTAATTTGGGATTATAAAAACAGCTGTCTGCTTGTATGTCACTCAGTTCTCCTTGCCATCCCCCTAACGTCTCATCTCCCCCCTGCACCAGGACCCGGCAGATGACTGGACAGAACACATCAGCTCCTCCGGGAAGAAGTACTACTACAACTGTAGAACTGAAGTCTCCCAATGGGAGAAGCCCAAGGACCTGTTGGAGAGGTAAGGCCACCTTGTGACATCAACAAACATCTGCTGACTGACTCCAGTGTTAATGTCTAATGTCTTTTCTTTATTGTAGTGAGGGCTTAATTGTAAGATCAAGCAGTGCACCTTTCTTCACTGACTCCTATCTCAGGACATGGAGTTAAAATTCAGTCTACACATCCTCACTGTTGCCTTCTGTTTATTCTGCCTTCAGGGAACAACGACAGAAAGACTCCGTCAAGATGGCGGCAAACAGTTTCCCCAGAGACATGGACTACAGACAAGAGGCCTTGCAGGACAAAGCCACAACAAGTATGGAAAGCAAAATTTTAGAATATAAGCAATATAGTCGCCTTATGCCTTAGACGCCTTCTTAAACTTTGTCTACATGTATTTATCATCTTGTTGATAAAAAATGAAAAACACTACACAGTGTTATAAAATGCTGTTGTCTGTACTTTTATCTCCACAGAGACCACATCAGCAGACCAGTCCACTGCATCCAACTCCGGCCATTCCTCCTCATCCTCTTCTTCTCAGAGCTTGAACTCTGCCCCTAGTGCTCTAACTTCCACCCCATCCACCTTGTCCTCCACCTCTTCCTCCTCCACCTCCTCAGGACAGGTGCCTCAGTCAGTCCAGTCCCCATCACCAGCACTGCTGCAGGACCCTGCTCTTCTACATCAATTCCTCCCGGCGCTGCAGGCCACTCTGCAGATGAACAACGGCAGTATGGACATGGCCAAACTCAACGAAGGTGAGTGCACTGTAATGATCTTTAGGGGTCTTTGGGAAACTCCTGATGGGTCCCTGGTTCTTGTTTCAGGTTTCTGGGTGAAGATTTTCTCAGTTCACTTGCAATTGATCAACAAGTATTCACACCAGTCTATGATATAAATTCACCTGTCAAAGCTGCAATTTTTACCTCCTCATCACCTTTACACAAATTATGGATTATGATTAATAAAGGATATTTAGAATCATATATCCCCGCTATGCTGAATCACTGAAACTCTGTTAATGAGCTTAAATCACTGGACCAATGGCTAAAGATGTAAAGCTTCAATAGCCTCTGGGGGACTCACGAAGGGATTGAAGCCCTATTTAAAAGCACTTTCTTCCTCGCTTGTTTGCAGTTCTTTAGCACGTTGTTTGGTTGCTGCTTTCTCTCAGCTCATTGATTTAGCTTTGTTCCTGCTCAGAGCTGTTTAATAACTAACCAGCTTGTTATATGCGGGACACTGTAATTGTGTTTGCTTAACAAAAGTGTTTCATTTACTGTGCTGCAAACAACATTCATGGCCAGTTTTATGATAGCTCCTCTTCATCCTGAGTGAATGGGTTATTTTCTTACAACCAAACAATTATCATACAACATGAGCCTCTTTGTGTCAGGAGGAACTGGCTTTGCAAATGGGCCAGATTCAAGTCCTTTTCATACCGAGGATGCTACAAAATTCTCAAAGTTTGCCTGATATCTTTAAAAGTTGTCCTATGACACATGTCCTCACAGAGGGAGAATTTCTCCATAAGAAACGGGTCTCTGGTAGAAAAATATGTGAAAAAGACACCGTGAAAGTCAATGTGTAATATTTACTGTGTATTAGGGCTGCTCAATTATGGAATGATTTATAATCATGACTATTTTTGTATTAAAACAACTACTATGAAGCATGATCACTTATTGATCCCAAAAATACCATTGCATTATTTTCAAATAATTCAGCCACAGATGTGTACTAAATTCAAGGGGTGCATGGTATTGGATTTTTGCAGATATCCAATATGCCAAAATTTCAAAACTTATTATGGCTGATACTGATATCAATACTGATATATAGAAATAACTGATAGTGTTTTTTTTTTTTTAATTACAGTTGTAATCTGCAAATATGTCATTTAACAGTGACAGTATAATCATGCTTTATTAGAGCTACAAACACTGATTTATTAATCTGTTGACATAAAATCAGACTTTTGGTAGCTTTTAATTGCAATCTAAAATAAACATGCAGCAATTTGTAATACTAAATGCTAATATATTTGGCTAAAATATCTGCAGTAAATATCTGCTGTAATTTTCATATCTACATATACAGATATACCAATAATATCATGCATACTTACTGAATTGTAAAAATTAGTCTGCATCGTCGCCTGCCTGAATGGAAAAAAAACAACAACATATATTAATTTAAATATGATAGGACTCACTCTAGATGAAAAAGTGTAAAGATGCCTTTTTCTCAACTAAATCATGATATAAGAAACGCATATGAATCACTCATCATTTTACAGGCTTTTATAGCTGTTCCAATATTGGCTAAGTTCTTATGAAGGTTCTCTGTGATTCAGCTTTTAATAAACAGTTTTATTTCATTCATGAACAAAATGTGTTTTAACTGTCATAAAGGCTCATAAAACTGCTTGCAGAGAAAGGCGACAGGAAACTAGAGACGAACACTAATTTATTAAGAAAAATCACTCATAATATTTATTTAAATGATTAAAACAGTGTTAACAAGTGCATTTGTGACATGTTTTTTTGAACAATGGGGAAATGTTAAATTACTCAACAAGTCACATCAAAACTAAACTTTCTCTGAAAAAATATTAAAATAAAAGCATGCGGAAAAACTCTCGGACACATTATTAAATAATACAGATTGGACTTTACTTTGAAAGACTTCCAAAAGAGTCACAGTGCGTGGGACTTACTGACAGGCAGTATGCGTACCTCCAGCCTCAGTGAATGTGCTGTTAGCTGTCTCCAGAATGAATAACACTCACACTTTGTTCATAGCTTGAAAATTAAACTGTTAAATACACCATTCTCCAAAATGGGAGATTGTTTATTCAGTGCACTCAGGCTCAGCGCTGCAGAGCAAGCAAAGAGATTAATGCCTCATTTAGCATGTATTTGCCACAGGACAAGTGCAGCATGGCATCCGGTGCTTTAATCGTCTCATGACAATTATCCTACTTTTATGACCACGGGAGGGTGAAATCATAAGCATGCATGAAACTCTGTGAATTGCTCAAGACTACTAGGTACTAAAGATGATGGTATAACTCTAAGTGTAACTTTATGAATTCACAGTAAAAATAAACAGGCAAAAAGGAACTCGCTTGTGAGAAGAGTGTATGATCATTTTGTGCACAAAAATCGAACTGTTTGCACAGCTATCATTAACTGTTAACCATCCACCCCACATTTTGTTTGTCACATATTTTCCATGATATTCTCGCCTTTGTTCCCACGTTGGCTAATTTGACTTTTGCTAAACATCTGTTAAAAGCTGTTGGAAAAAAGTCTCAGCAAATTTATAGTTAGGGGCTTCATCTGTGACTAAATGACCAGTAACAATGTTGCTTTTCTGAGATCCTCTTCAAAAAAGTGTTTGGTTGACGGTAGGGCTGAATGATTTATCGCTTTCTGATCGAAATCGTGATTTCAGACAATGCAATCATGTGATCTCCGAAGCTGCAATTTTTTGCAGCGCTCCTGACTGACCCAGGATCTGTTGTGTCAAATATTTGCTAGTGGCAATGTTGTCACATGTTGGAGCTCATGTCCAAAACATCATTTTTTTGCATTTTATTTAACTTTTTAACTTAACACATTTAAGGATCTTTTGCACAACATTTTTTTTTAAGTTAAGACAGTCAAAGACGCTCTTTTAGTTCTTCAGTTGTAATAACTGCCGTTGGTCAAGGACTTTACAGAGTATACATTCTTGTTAATAAATACATTTGTAAGCAATTCTTGCCTTTAGTTTTCATCCTTGCCTTAGAGTAATAGCTTTTAATGTTTGATGGTATGATGTAATTTTCTGTCATGTTTGTAAAGGTTGCTGTAAACAAAGCGCGCTGAGGCTTGATTAGACGAAAATCGTGAATCGAATTGAAATCGCAATATCTGCCAGAAAAATTGCAATTAGATCTTTTCCTAAAATCGTTCAGCCCTAGTTAACGGTGACTGTGCAGCCTTATCATTTTTGCCTTTTTAAACAAACAGACTTCACCCTTTTCAACTCCAGGCTGTTTTCTGCTCTTTGTCAGTTTAATGTTTTAAAAGTTGTTTGACTGTAGAGATAAAACAGAATTTTCAAATTAGCCTCTCACAGAAACACTTTTACATGTAAATATGTTTCACTCAAGCCTTGACTGTAAACAGAAAATAAAAGTATGAAAAAAAATTTCCAACAAAAACAATTGACATATTTAAACTTATTCTCCCAGACATCTTTTTGTTCCATTGAGTTGTTTCTGCCACTTTTGGATGTAAATTCCATTGTAAATGTTACAAAGGGCCACATCAGATTGCTCACATTTTCTTTTAGTATTTGTTAAAACTGAGTGGAACAGTTGTGTCTCTTGTCGACCTCTGGCTGCACCTGATTGGACGCTATACTATAAGGAAAAGAGCTGTAGAATTTGGCTCATCTGCTCAGGTCATAGACTGACAGGAAGTTGTCACTTTACTGAAGGATCAAAATGGAGGTCTGCTCATGTAACTCCAACGTTGTTCGTTAAGAAAATGTGATGTTAAAATTAGTAATTAGAAATTTATTGCTGTGGTTCCACAAATACAACATTTTGGAAAAGAAATGCACTTCAAGGCTAAAGTAAAAATGTTTTGAAAGGGATGGATTGACTTGAATTCCCCCAAATATTGACAGAAGGGAGAGCTTCAAAACACAGTTGTCCCCATGAAGATTTATTGTACAGTTAGAAAAGATGAAGGTAAACAGGTAAATAAAGTGAGTGCTACCAATCACAGGCAATCCCATAGAGCTGAGCCCAAAGAGGACACGTCAGAGATACAGCGGCTTTACAAATCAGAGAGCAGCCATTTCACGAGGGCTTTCAGCTGATTTACTTTTTTCTTCAACCTTTTATCAATCATAATTATAAAACACATTTGTCTTAAAACAGAGACATTGGTGTGGTAGCTTTCTCTCTACAAGCTCTGGAAGTTCAAAGAATGGGGCTGCCCATTGAGAATTTACTTTACTGAAATGTTAATTTATGTTGGCTACAAGTAAACAAAACAACCCTTGAGTTTCTTTATGTTGAAGCTGTTTCTTCCTGCTGTTGTCTGGCTTGTAGCTCCCACCCCGTCCTGCTTTAAAGGAAGTTGATTGGGCGATGCTGCAACAGGCTGAGCACAATCATTGGAGATTGAAGCTTAGCAAGATTGACCTCCTTTATTACAGCAGTGTTAATTCTGACAGCACTTTTTAATTTAGTTTTAATTATAGTCTTTGCCTAAAACATCTTTTAGTTTAAGTCAAAATTTAGTCATCTAAATTGTTTTAATTTCAATCTAGTTTTAGTTGATAAAATTTCACATTTTAGTCGATGAAATCTACTGTAAATTTAGTCGACTAAAATATGAAGTGTAAAGTGTAAGGCATTATTTATGTTTCCTTGAATTTCTGAAGTCATGTTTTACTCTTCGAATGCTAGCTATTATTGAATGCTAGCGAAGTCAGAATGTATAAAATGACAGACACAAATTTAACTTTTGTGTGAAATGCAATCCCCTTTATTTAGGCTACCTGGCGGAGCATCTCAGTTACGATTTCAGGACTGACAACAAACAGTGAACCTGCTCTACATGAATATATCAATTCATAAAGAGAGTAGCTCTGATTGGATCGCTCCCCAACTTATCCTGCCATCACGAAGCTAAGGCAGTTGTGATTGAATGTCCCTCGTAAGTCATCCAACCTTTCCACACAACCAAATTAGCTGCGACTGGATATATTCCTAACTTGTCCCTACTTTCTGCATGATGAAATTTGGTCTGATTGGATTTAGTCTCTGTCAAACATTTTAGTCTAGTTTTTATTTGTTAAGAAAATGTCAGTTAATTTAGTTTTAGTTTTTGTCCATGTGCACTTGTTATTATTAGTTACTGTCTAATTTTCGTCAGGGGAAAAAAGGTTGTTGATGAAAACTATGACGAAAATGATTAGTCAACATAATTAACGCTGGATTACAGACATTGACCAAGGTGGATCAAGCTGTACTGCAGGGCTAATTATTGGCACAAAGTTGCAGATATTTCAGTGGTGGTTTTTGATGCCTCTTTATACTCACTTTAAAAGCGGTGAGTTTTCTAGATATGTTGTGTAGCTCCTTAAAATTCTACACACACACTCAACGTCAAGCACTTAAGACCCAGTACTCATATTAATGGAACAGAAACTAAAATGGTCCATCTGACTCTTTAAAGGAGAGAAGAACTTAGTGAGTTTCTCAAGAGTTGAAACTGTACCACAGCTGCTTCAGGAGCAACCGTTCACAGCAGTAGAAAATTGTGAATACATTCACCATTATCATACTGCAACTGCAACTGCAACACTATCTTCCTCCATATATTATCATTATATTGATTATTCTTGTCATCTTTATGACCTTATTTGCCCGCAATAAATTGCATCTGGTGTGCTAAGGCCTTTTCCCAAATTTTCACCAGCAGATTCAGTCAGGATAATATTATCTTGAAAAGCAATTCGAGTTGTGAATCCATAACAACTTCCTCAAAAAATCGATATTTGTCTTTTTGCTGATCAAGTAACTTGTCAATTCCTCCAGTTTGTTCAGCATGCTTTTCAAATCAGAAAGCTCTCATCAGAGTCGGTCAGCAGAAATGGTAACAAAGAGGTCAAAATCATGGCAGGCAGGAGGCAGAAGTGGACAAAATTGTGGTTAATTTTTGGCAAAAAGATGCTCAATACACAACTCTGAGGAAGTTGAAACAACAGCATCTTTCAGAAGCATTGATCTGTGCAGCATGGCATTGAATATCAGGAGTGTCATGTTCTTGACGTTGCCACTGAAAATCTATGTTGACCAACCTTTGCCAAAATCAGCATGAATCAAAAAGGGAATCATTGATAAGCAGAATTGTTAATGGCATTGGTTTCAATAAAATGCTATCAATGCCCATCCCTAATCCAATGGGAATAGGGCTACAGTAACAAATGGAAAAGGTTGTATATTAAAGTCTTATTATTCTGAAGTTGTCATGTTTTCAAGTCTGTTTGAAGTGCTCTCAAGTTCAAGAAGCCCTGAAGTCCATTTGTTTGTCCAGTCGGTTTTTGAGGGCCTTTAATTGAAAGATGATGGATGTCTCAAGCTCAAAAGTCCTCTTCGGTTAGAATCATCCATCAAGCAGACAAAAATTCCTGCCGTCTCATTGGACTGCAAAGACAAAAAGATGCTTACTGCAGGAGAAAATGTCCTTAGGTTTTCAGAAACCTGGGAGTGTATGTGACAAATTTGATATTTCAATTCAAGAGAGAAAGTGCTGAAAGGATAAGGACCTGTTTCCGCTGATTGATCTTTTTAAAGGGAATTATACTGACAGGACAAGGCAGATTTAAGGTGCAGCGAAAGATAAAATATTGGGCTGTTTGTGAAAGAACCAGTAGATAGCACAGCACATCTTTCTGTGGTCGATACACTCTGTCAGGTACTCAAAAACTGTCTTTCCAGCTTTGATCTGTATGTTTTAATGTGTGACCGTGTTCTGCTGTTTCTAACCAGAGTATTTAAATGACATTTTAAAGATTAATCTGTCCTCTGATGTGATTCTTGTCTTTGCTGTATTTTCTCACTTAACCACATGTGTCAATGCCACTCACCTGTTGTGCGTCCTTGCTAACTCACCTGTTGGTGTGTGTGTGTAAATTTCCTCTTTTCCTCCCTCCAGTCTTGGCAGCTGCTGTCACCCAAGCTTCCTTGCGGTCTGTGCTTCATAAGCTCCTCACTGCTGGACCTGCTTTCAACGTCACTGCTCTGCTCTCAGCTGCTCAGCACTCCAACCAAGGTACGGCCTCCTTGCTGTTTCTCACCATCTGCTACAAAACACTCGATTCCAAGTTTTTCTTAAGGTCCTTGCTTCCTTGTCTCTGAAAATGCAAGTAAAGCCGGGCACACACTACAAGATGATTGGGCTAATTTTTGGCTCAGACCCCCCCCCTAAAGACCAAAGACAGCAAAGGCCTGATTATCTGATGGTCCTTAAGAATGTCTTACCAGATGTTCCTACAGTGAGGGGAGAGACATAGACCCTGATTGTTGGGGAACCTGTTAGTGTGTAGTGTCCTGTGTCGCTTATGTCCAAAAGAACATTATGTTGTTATGTGTCGAGTCTCTCTCAATTTCAAAATCAGTTGTGAGATAATAATAATAAAGAAAACTTAATGTGATTGCCAGGCTTAAAGCCCCACTATGTAAGATTCAGGTTTGTCTGCTCTCAAGGGGCCTCTCTGGTCATTGGGTGTAATTGCACTGTCGTAACACAGCGCCTCACAGCAACGTGCATTTGTTGACATACAGAGCCGGGAGAAGCGAGTCGACAGGACGTCTGAAGAGATAGAAGAAATAGTGAAATAGTGAATGACCGAGCCTCACGCCGCCATGAATATCCCCAGCAATCTGAGAAAGTCGCCGGCAAATAACCGCTGGTAGCATTTAGTGACAAAACAACGTCCGCCAAGTTACACAAAGCATGCAATGCTACGTAGCAACCACCGACTGAAACCAAGTGTTGAACGGGGAAAACCTGACGAAAACATAACTTACCTCTCCAGCAGTAACTTTGCAAGCTCGGCGTCCGTCTTGCAATTCTCCATCTCCTGACGCTCTCGCCACCGTCACGGGAGCAAAAGTTACATAGCCCCTAAACAGAGCAGGGAAGCGCTGTGGGGGTAAGGGGGGGGGGGCATTCTCTCTGTTACAGCGCCGAGCTCCACTGAACAGACTTTGGAGAGAATATTTGAAGGCTCAAAAGATCTGCAGTGCTGCTTTAATGTGGGGCACATACTGGAAGATGTTCTGCCTGATCAAGGGTTTGGAAATCAAAAATCAGTTCCAGTTTAGAACCAATTACAAGGAATTGATATTATTAGTCTTTATGCTTATCAATTCCTTTCACTTTTTTCTGCATGCCTTTAAAATAAAAAATGTCACAGTCTCATCAGAGGCAGTCAGCAGAAATGACAATAAAAAGGGACTGAGACTGCTCAACTTTAAGAAAGTTGAAACACAAGAAAATGGCCAATCATTTGTCGTTATCATTTATCTTTGCAGCACTGCACTGAATATCAGGAGTTTCACGGGAAATTATTGCTATGAAAACCTGTGTAGGCCAACATTTGCCCACACAGAAAATCAGCTGGAATCAATAAGAGAATCTTCAAAGAACTGGATCGATAAGCAGAAACATTGGTATCAATAAAAACATATTAAGTTTCATCATAAGACTGATATTTGACCCTATCTCCCCCCCTCTGACCAAAGTCAGTAAAACCCTGATTATTTGATGGTCCTAAAGATCATGTTGTCATACTTTCCTGTGCTGTGAGGTGTTAAAAGTGGTTTTACCCTCCCAGGTCAGCCCAGAAGAGGATTGGAGCCACCCTGACCTGAATCTGGTTGAATGACATTTATTTTTCTTTATGTATTTTAGGCCAATGATGCTATCCTGTTTTACAGTTTCACAGGAGTTTACCATCTTTGAGACAGTTTCATACTAACATCTTCTTTCTTAACAGGCAGCCTACAGGTTTACGTCACAAGGTTTGCTTGGGCTTCATGCAGATGGAAAACAAAAGCTTTTTACTTGCTGGCTTGTTTGTTTTTTTTGTATGTGGTTTCATCAACTTCATTAAGAAAGAATTTCCAAAATGTAGTATTGTTATGCAGTTTTACTGTCATCCTGGAATAGCAGAGGGAGCCCAGTAGGTCTGCTCACATGGAACAGTAAGTGCAACGACTGAACTTGGTGAATGTTGTGACCTGAAAAGACTTTTCTGGGATATAATTCTCTAAATTTAATTTTTTTCTGCTGTCATTTTGGCTTAAGTGATTTTGCACAGTGTAGTATTTTAACTCCAACCATAAAGACCACTGCAGGACCTGTTTTTCTTTTTGTGAGTCAGGAACAACATTAATTTTATTGCATTTGTCATGACTTACATTCTGTATTTGTTGAGGTAGATTGATTAGATTATAAAGAAAACATCACCCTGATGCTCTGTACTTCCTCTTTCAGCCCAGCACTCCAGTCAGTCCCCCGTCTCTCTGACATCAGACGCATCATCACCGCGGCCGTATGTGTCCCCGCGGAACGGCACGCCACAGAGCACCCAGAAAACTCTTATGGGTGTGCACCAAGGCAGCATCACATCCTCACAAACAAGGGTGAGTCCAACTAGAACCAAATGGAACATTAAGTGTTGAACTTGAAAACTGAAAGAGGATTTTTCACAATCTCCGTTTGTCTTTAACTTCTTTTAAATTATTTTTAATTCAATTAATTTTTTGATTACACTCCTCTTCCCCTCTTAGGCCAGCATGTCATCAGGTAAACAAGGATCAGTCCCCCTGTCTCAGGCTGCAGAGAAACGTCCAGAGGACCCCAGAACTCTTCAGCAGCAGAGAAGGTACAAACTTGAAACAGTTCTTGTCAACATGCCCTGTTTGTTCGTAATGACAGATTTCTTAGAGGTAAAGCAAAAAAATGGACACCAACGAGGGCAATATGCCTTAAAAACAAGATATATATTATTTCATATAACCCAGAATAAAATCCACTCTTTCACTTGAAAAGGCAGTGCTAGAAGTATTGCTGATGGGATTTCTTCACCCTGACGTTGTTCAGTACAGTAAGCATTTGTTTTGTAATAGGAATGAGACATGTAAGTGGTAGAGACAGAGTAATCTGAAGCCAGATTTTATTTCAACAACATTCACACATTTATTAATTTGTTCTCATTTCCTCAGTCAAGAGATTCTCTGCGTGGGATCAAACCTACCTGGTGCTGCGTTGCCCCATGTCCCCTCCAGCAGCACCAGCCAAACCCCTACTGACACCCCCGGCACCTTCACCCCCTCCCTGGCAGCTTATTTTGATGAGAACCTCATCAAGCATATCCAAGGATGGCCTTCAGAGAGCACTGAGAAACAGGTACAGGCATACACGATGAGCTATGATGGTAGCAGAACAATGGACGGTGTCCCATCAGTTCAGACAATGTCGTCCTGTTGTGTTATATTCTATTGCAAATATTATTTAATGTTCCAAGTCATCTATTTGACACCACCATTAGACATCCACTTGTTGAATTAAGTTTGAAGGGACAGCAAAGTCTCTTTGTTTTGAATTCATCCAATAATTTATTCAATGCAGTTTTATTGGGTGCAGCAGTTGGTATCGGAACTTGATTAAACTGAGACTTCAAGTATTCAGAATTTTTTTCACAAGTTCAACTTTCTGAGTGTTTCCAAAGCTGTCAGGATCATTTTGGCTTTTCAGAGATACACATTTATACTATTAAATACGTATGTCCTTTTTTAAAGAAAATCTTTGAGCACTTTTGGCCTTTTTATAATGGAAAGACTGGATAGATTTGGACTTGATAGATTTGGAAATGGAGATGGAGAGTAGGGGAAGACACATGGCAAATGGGCCCTTAGGCAGAAATTGAACCGGGCCAGCCCCAGAAGGCAAGACCCTTCATATGCATGTGCGTGGTTGCTCTCCACTCCACCAAACCAGCACCCCAATACACACGTCCTTTTGAAGGTTTTACAAGAACTTGTGTTGATCATAAATTTGATCACTATGCAATACCATTTAGATTGATTTAAAATCATTATAAAAAGCTGATGCACGATTGCAGCCCAACCCAACGATTGTGGGGTTACAGGACCCGTCGTCCACGAAAATCGGTTGTTCTGCCTTGTCAAGTGTGTCATAATGACCGACAACAGCAGAGCAGTCTTGGACGCCTTCCGACTACACGACGTAGTCTTGCATGTTTGCATGAGGCCTTAAAGCTCTGCATGTGCTGCAATGATGGAAACAGAACAACACTGATGCCTTGAGCGCTATACAACAGAAAAAGTAAAGCTCTGAAAACAACATTGCTGCTTTTCAGAAAATGCTGTGGATGCTACCAGCAGACTGTAGAAAGAGAATTGTTGGAAACAGCAGAGGCACTTCACCTTTGTGAGTTACTGCTTGCATTTATGAAGGTGATTCATCAAGATGTTTGGAGGGACTACAAAAGTTTAGTACCTCAAATACAGTAATTCTGTTTGCCTCCATTTTCTAATGTCTTCACTTTGGCCGTTCTTTGTGGTCAGTTTTAGTTGTTCAGGCTGTCATGCTTGTCAGACGACTCACAGCACAATTTTATGGCTCCATGGTTGCCTAATCCGACATGGTGAAAAACTAGAAAAGCCATCAGAGAGCACAGACCTCCGCCAAGCAGCTCAGTTCCAGTAGTGACTTTTCCACAACCCCTATTAAAGATACAATTCTGGATCACCAGATCCAGAATAGAGCCAGGATCTGGACCAAACTCAGCATATACATGGAGGTTGTTATCCTGTATGAACACAAGTTTGGAACATCACTTAATGTTTTGATTTTATTTGAATCATTGAATGTCGTCAATGGGATTTCCCATTATTAAGTTCAGTGTTTTTTTGTGACTTCAGTCTGGATCAGATCCAAATGAAATTTACCTTGATGATAGAGACATGGACCCCATATTATCCTGTGAAATTGGAAGTAAATCTGATGAAAATAGCAGAGATATGATTTTTTGAAATTCTGCCCAATGTTAACTAATGGGTTTTTTGAAATTTTTGGGATTTTTTTGCATCCAGACAAATGTACTCCTCACCATCAAAATGTAATCATTTTTAACTTGGGCAATTACCACTCCTCCTCCTCCAAAGTTAATCAAGTGTTTTCTCCCTCAGGCGGCTCGGTTGCATGAGGACATCCACAACATGGGCAGCTTGTACATGTCAGAGATCTGCACAGAGATGAAAAACCTGCGCTCCCTGGTCAGAGTGAGTGAAATACAAGCCACGCTCAGGGAGCAGAGGTGAGGAACAGCAATAAATTATGACATAAATCCACAGCAAACCATGAGGACTTCACATCACGCATGTAATATCCCTTCTTTTTTTAAATGTATTTTTTGAAAGACAAAACTATATAAGAAGCAAGACAAATAACAGGGCAGAGTAGACCATACATAACATACAAACAGGTCAGTTTTACTATTTGGGGGGAGATATTAGATAATACCTAACAAAAGAAGTGAAAAATTATAATTATGAATAATAATAATAATAATGATTAGATAAAAAATGAAAGAAAGGAAGAGAGGGAAAAAAGGGAAATCAAATAAATAAACAAAAAGGAAAAGAAAGAAAAGATCCAACACTGCTCTCTGTGTGTATGAGGGTATGGGAGTGTGTGCGTGTGCAGATTTCCTTCGTGAACTGATTGTAAAGTTGTCATTGTGGTGAAAGATGTTGAGGGAATGAGAGAGATAACAGGAAACTAAGGAGAGAAAAGTTGCAACTGTTGTTTTTCTTTTTGAGTGTGGAAATAGTAAGTTACCAGGGGGAGTGCAGCCCTCCTGTCCCTTATAGCAGCCGGCCTAAACTTGAGCACCAGTGTGTACTGTTCAGTTTTAATTTTGTCGACTAATTATTTTCGTTGTAGTTTTCGTCAGCAACCTTTTTTCCCCCGACGAAAACTAGACTGTAACTTAAAAAAAACAAGTGTTCATTGACAAAAACTAAAACTAAATTAACTGACATTTTCGTCAACACATAAAAACTAGACCAAAATGTTTGACAGAGACTAAATCCAGCTAGACCTAATTTTGTCATGTTGAAAGTAGAGACACAGTTTCTTTGGTTGTGTGGAAAGGTTGGATGAGTTAAGAGGGACATCCAATCACAACTGCCTCAGCTTCATAGTGGTGGGATCCAAGTGTAAAACATGACATGAAGGAAACATAAAAAAATGCCTTACACTTTACGCTTCATATTTTAGTTTACTAAGTTTACAGTAGATTTCCTCGACTAAAACGTTGTGAAATTTCATCAACTAAAACTAGACTACAATTAAAACAATGTAGATGACTAAATTATGACTAAAACTAAAAGATATTTTAGGCAAAAGACTAAAACTAAATTAAACTAAACTAAATTAACACTGGTACTGTTTACTCCTTATGTTAAATGATTGGTTTTGAGCCTATAGATAAGGACATGTAATATTCTTTCACTCTTCGTCTACAGGATCCTGTTTCTGAGGCAGCAGAGCAAAGAGCTGGACAAGCTGAAGAACCAGAACTCGTACATGGTGTGAGGAGCAAACCAGAGAAGAAAGGACTCAGGATGGATGGATTCTAATGTTGATGGAAAGAGGAATAAACTTGGACAGCATCTGCCGCAGCCTCTTTTCTCTCTGACAAGCTGTTAGAAACAAACCAGACAACAGCTGACACAGTGAAGCTCCGTCATCCTGAACATGTCTACTTTTTCATTGTTTTTTACAAGAATTTGTTTTTCCAGTGTCCACCGCATACTCTCTCTGAAAGGTGAAACTGTCTCATCACCGAGCCGGACACTTTACCCGGTGGACACAGAGGACCTGATGCTCTTTTCAAACAGCACCTTCTCGGACTGTGAACCTTGGATTGTGTGTATCGTATTGGGTTAACTTGTTTTCTGGTGTGTTTTTTTGATGTGTAGTGATCAGGACAAGATTACAATTCATTCATGGGAAAATTGACTAAAACAAAAACCATCTCATAATAATCAGTGTGACAGTTTCCTTTTTTCTTTGGTGAGCAGGGATGTTTGCTCCCTGATCTTCTGAAACAGACTTTGTCATGCATTGAAATGTACAATTCAATGGCAGTGATGTTACTAATGTTATTTTTTACTCAGTATACTTGTCCGTGGTCTTTCAGCTCCAGCGCGTCTTCAAGCTGGTTGGTTTTTCATGTCGAGAGATTAGCCTGGCCAGATTTCTCGGAAAATACTTCCATGTGCTTCAGTTATTTTGTCCCCGGTGCTGATGGGAATCAACCTGGTGAAGCTAATAGATCATTCTCACCGCAGCCATGTTTCTGTGACATCACGCTCAGAGTGGGAAGCGCAAACGTTATCATGTAACAATGCCAGGTTATTTTTCACACTAAGATCAAGATTCTTCTCTTTTCACCTTAACCTCTCTAATGAAAAGTCCAATTGAAGTCTATGGATACCTGATATCCAAAAACCAAAACCACATCTCATGTTGAAATTTTTTTTTTCAGTGGCTACTAGGGATGGGACATTCTTTTTTTAGTCTTTTAATTTTTATCATTTCATAAATATAATATCTAAAAGCAAATGTTTTCCCATACATTTTAACATTATTTTCACCAGCACTGTCTGTAACACAGCACCACTGCCAGAGGGTGGTAGTAGAGCATCCAATGCCATTTTCCGCTCACCTTTTATATAAAAGAAGAAGAGAAAAGCATTTCTGTCAGGTAACAAAACTGTAGCATCACAAACTGTAGCGAAACAAAAAAAATATATATTTGGTATCTCTCAAGTTTTTTTGTCTTAACCAAACATTAAGTTGATTATTGATAGTTTTGTTTTTTTATACTCAATACCGTCAAGCAAGAAGTTTGTCTTAAGTTGACATGACTAGAACCAAAATGGTAAGTCCTATAGCCTATTAATGTTAATTTCCATTACCTGTTAGCTTTAAGCTAATGAAGTTTCATTTTGTAGTTTCCTGAGTGAAACAAAAACAGTAGATACTGAAAATCCAGAGGGAGCAGGACTGTGTTAAAGATGTTTAATCACACAGTACCTACCATCAGATCAAAGCTGTTGTTATCATTTAGCCACATCCTAGTTTTAATTTATTTTGGTTATCATGGATACAAAGCACAAAACAAACTATGATTTCAATGTTTGTGTAGTTTTTCAGACATGCCACTGAAATGTGTTGCCAAAGGAGGTTATCTTAACTTAGTCCAGTTGACCCTGTCTGATCAAAATTTGGATAATTGAAGATATTGTTGATTTTGTGTTTATTTGATTGAAATACAAAACTCTGGAACTATTCACACTTTTAGGTAGGGTGCAGGATGTTACCGGAACAATGTCAGTATCTGCACATTATTGCCTTAAAAGGGAATTATTTGTATCGGCAGATGTGAAAATTGTTGCCGATATTAACAGTGGATATATTAGCCATACAAACTTGCCATAAAATCCAATATATTAGTTGTGATATCGGGAGAATGTACAAATGTTCCATAATCGTTTTCATCATCTCCTACTGTCCACTTTTACTAATCAAAACTATCATTAACTAAAGATTAACCTCTACTTGCATCACATCTGTTTTTGACACAAAAACACTGTCAAAACAGGTTATTTTAGGGGAGGTTTTGTGCTCTTGTATTAAAAATTGGTATCGGGGATAATGATTTTGGCAATACCAGCATATTAGATATCAGCAAAATTCAAATACTGTGCATCCCTACTTACAAGCCGACATTGACCATGTAACTTGAGCTTCACCGGGGTTTTTTAATTATTATATCGTTTTCCTACCAGCAGAAAGGCTGATAAATGTATTATCTACAATACACTTAAAATGAAACAAAACCACTTTAAGGCTTGTATTTATGATGTCGAGGTTGCTGCCTTTTGCCCTCTGCTGTAAACATTGTATTTATGGCTCACTAATGTGAAGCCAATATACTCGGTTGCATCAGATAGTGCTTCAAGTATACATCTAAGAACATAATTATCATTATGCAAAAAAATACATATATTTTTTTCTCTGATTGCATTTTTACAAAAATGTCAAAGATTCCAGTGCAATTTTAAGATAGAAGCACTGTTTTCACACAGATTTTACATGTTAACGTGTGTTTTGCCACGTGGTTACAAGGGAAATGTTATGAAAAAATATCTTTAATTTTTAGGCATATTTGTGGATATCCAGATCATCTACTGACCTTAAATATGTGGCATAAGCCAACCCAGTCCTTTGTTTTTGGTCCATCAGAGTCTGAAAACATTAAATGTGACAGTGACAGGCTGCCCATTGTGACATCACAGTGAGCGGGTATAATAAAGCCCACTTCTACCTGAAATCTCTACTGTTAGATCCCCACCTGTAGCCATGGCAGAACGAAGCTGTACTCATGTCCTCACATCCCCAGGAGGAGAGGGGCGGGTTAGGAAGTAGCTGATTTGGATTTAAAGAGACACGCACCAAAATAGAGCTTTCTAGAAAGGCTGTTCAGTGCTGCCGTGAAGCATATCAAAAGCTCCCTAAGGTGATTGTTTCAAATAGTACTCCAGACTGAGCATGCCACAGTTGTTTCCTTTAGACCACAGGGAATTCTTTCACAAAAGGACAAACTTTATGATACATCTCCTTTGAACAGTATGTTCAAAATGAAAATCAACATCTTACATTAGTTCATGTCGAATCTGTGGCCCTTCTCGCTTAGAATTTCTGCAACATGCTGTAACGAAGCTTCACTGCCACAGCACGTTAAGACAGTCATAATAACACAACTGTGTATTATTAATGCTGAATTACAGCACGCAAAAGAGCATGACCTAGAGTGAGCTCCACATACACACTCTGAAGATGGCACAGAAAGGGGATCACTTTGTCCCCCATAATGCTGTAGACAAAATGTGACGTTGAACGGTAACGTGAACAATCCTTGTGTTAAACATAAATTAATCCTAGGAAGTGGCTAAATGCCTATGGTAGCCTTAATAATAGTAGCTGACAGATAAACATGCAAGCAAAGTTTGATTGCTGTCTGGATTTGTAGTATCCATTGTTGCCAAAGTCACTTTTTGACTTGGCAGATATAAAATTTAAGGAAAGGTCAGATTTTTAACTTATTTGACTTAAGAATTTATCTACAGTTGAATGACATGATTGCAACTTTTTATCTTCCCACCCTATGTATGATGTCACAGAAACATGGCTGCCATGGTCTATTCACTGGTGCATTCGTGGCTACTACATACTTCAGACTTTTCAAAGCCATTTAAAAAAATCTATTATTGGACCTAGATTGGCTGCTAGTGCATATGAGGATGTTCACTTTTAGCCCTGCTGGTTGTTCTCTCTTTTCTCCTTCTTCCCTTCTACTATCTGTCTTTCTTTCTCTGTATGATTGTCAACTTTCTTTCTCTCCCAGCTCTAATGGGAGAAATATTTCATTCCTTTGGTGCATCTTATTAAGAGATTGTGTTAAAAAAGTAGAAAAGTGACTGAACTCGCAGTCCTGTGAAGCTAAATTATTCTTGCACACGACTGATTACGTCCTTGTAGTCGTAACGGAAGAAAAGAATTTATTATTTTTCAAAAAGGAAACTCATGTTTGGTTTCAGTGTTTTTGTCTGTGGCTGCGGTCGTTTTTATCAGCTGACTCCAGCCTCACGTGGCTCCTTTTTTAACAGGCTTCATTCATGATGAGATGGTTTACTTTTTATACATTGCGCTGCAGTCGAACACTTCTACACACTTAAAGAAACTTTCTTTGTCTCTTTGCTATTCTTTTCTTTGTCTTTGAAAGTTTCCAACACATCTGATGTGCACACTTCTTTTCTGGGGGGGGTGGTGGGGTCGGGGGGGCTTTGTATTCCATAAAATATGAGAATAAAATATTATACCACAATTCTTGATTGACTTCTGCTTTGGTGCTGGGGGATTAATGGAGTTTGAATTTTAGTTATAATTTTGGCATGACATAGCTGACATATTTTCTAAGAAAATAACACTTTGATATTTTACTCAAGTGCCGTCTTAAAACTTCCTCCAAATAAAACAATTTATTTATTTAAATCCAAGACAGACTTTGAGGTTGTATATTTTATTCCTTTTCAGGAGTTTACACTAGTCCCTGATGTCCCCAGAGCATATTTCTGGACAGAGGCCTTCTTGGATATTGAATTATTAATGTGACACACCAGATCAGCAGTTCAGTATATCAAGAACAAACCTATCAGCATGTCGTATGATTTTCATTTTTTCATAAAACAGTGCTGTTGGTTACATTTGTTGTTGATGGGTGGATTTTATAAATTTTTAACCCAATTAAAGAGTTTTTTTTTTAATTAGGACAATAAATCAGAATTTATTAAGCAGTAAAGCTTTTTTTGGTTTCCTAAAGATAAGAGGTTTGTGCCCTTCAGCAACAATATTGACCATCTGCACGTGGTGTGACACTCGGCTCCATTTCAGCTGGAAGGCAAAAATGATGCTGCCCAGGATAACTTAATGGACATTTATGCTACATAAATAAAAATGTCCCTTTTGTGAACTTAAACTTACATATTCAACCATAAGTTTTGACTGTTGTGTAGTGGTCTATTCTAACAAGGCTTTAAATGTCAGGGTTTTTTTATATCTAAGAGTCATTTTATGAAGCTTTAACTATCATTTGCAACAGAAACATTTTGTGGGCTAATGCTAATGCTAACAAGTAAATTTTACATTAAAAACATGGCTGTGTCGTTATCCAATAAATAATTAGTGTAAGCGGAATGGTTACTTTGAAAATGAACTTTGATTCGGCCCGTCTAGTTTGTCTTTGAAAAACTCTTGCTGTGTTCAAAATCGTCCACTCATTCACTCACTCACTATTCCCTATGTGGTGTAAATGAAATAGTGAACTACACAGGGAATGACCAAATGACATTTCGGACACTACACTGAAATTTCCTAAACATCATAGCGTCAGTAGATGAGCCGGATATTCTTGTGATGGAAGTGGATGCGCCAAGCATCACGTAAACAAACAGGGCACTCAGGAGGACAAGTAGCAAATTTTGCAGCTGCTACAACGGTTAAAAAACATAAAAAAGCAATGTTACGACAGTGTTAAATATACTTTAATGTTCCTTACATTTATTAACAAAAGCAGTGCCAATTTGTGCCTTAGCAGCTTTCTTTCTACTCTTTCTACTCTTCTTCTTCTTTTCTGAAAAAACACGACTGCAATGTCGGGTACATCGTATGTAGACTCACATTTGCCTTGCATTGTAGGTATTTTATAGTGCACTATATAGTGAATGAAATTAACTGCTGAGAATTCGAACAACACTACAAAGTGGCGAACACACTATATAATGCATTATATCTGTGATAGGGAACGGTTTCGAACACAGCTTCTGTGTAGTACAAGTATAAATGTGCATTACAGCAAGGAGGATCTGCATGAAGAGAGCCACAGACTGCAGATTTACACACATCAGCCGCTGGTATCTCCTGATTCCTAAACATCCTTAAGCATCCTGAAGAGTTTTTACCAAGTCACGTTGGTGTTTCACTTAATTTAACAACATAAGCTCAAAATTTATACTCCAGCATCAATGAGTAATCTGGAATTCTTATGTCCTCCAGCTCCCACTGAGGTTTCTGCCATTTGTAATTCAAACCCACCAAGTCTCCATCGGCAGACGTTTTCTCTGTGTGCACTCTGTGTTCATACAAGCATCTTCATATCCAAAACAAACAGCGGTCATAATACCTGGAAGATCGCCACATTTTTTCTTCTGCTTTTAATTCTTAAGGTGTCTAGACTGAATTAGCAGACTCAGTGACATCTCTGTTCCATATTAATGATAGTCTCTGTTGCTTAAGAGGCTCAAAAATGCATCTCCTCAGTAAATTAACAGCTAAATGCATTATAGTCTACTGATCACAGCGGTACTTCCGCCGTCACAGAACTGAGTGAAGCCATGTTAGTCACTTGTGTGCAAATGGTCAATACTGTTCAGTACATATATCACATGCCCGTCTTGGCAACAGCTCATGGAAATTGGGGAAGGCTGCACCGTTAAAAAAATATTTCCAGAAGGTGATTGGACGATATTTCTGTCAATCACATTGGATACTGGCCAATCAAATGACGTAGTGCTGTGATCATTAACTGGCAGCCCGGGGTCCACATCAGGTCTTCTAAAACTTCCTCTCCGGCCCCCAGAATATATCCAAAATCAGAAAATTTGAGGGGGGGAATTGGTGTGGTCTGAGGAGACATTTTTGTTGTGAAATCCCAACAACTATTGCTGCAATGCCCAAAATAATTGGTATTGAAACACTTTTATCAGGAATGACTTAATATTTGAGCTATTTAACAGAAATCCACCTGTTATCAATTTTTAGCCAACATTCAACCTGGGGAACGAGTGTTTTGTAGTCAAACCCAGGCATTCAAAGCATGACAGCCTCAGAAAGAAATAGCCAAGATATCTCAGTTGTACCTCATGGCACATAGCAGTACAGGAGACAGGGACTGATCTCACTTTAAAAGATTAAGACATAATTTATGAAAAAAGTATTGTTTAACTTAAAATATGTATGTTAGACCAAAATATTTATAGTATTTTAAATTATCTTAAAATACATACCTATTGTGTATATCAAGACAAAAAGTGGCCCTAGTATAAATGTAGTTGATGACCCTCAATTGAGTGGGTGGGCAATGCTACAGAGGAATGAAGTTCATGATGCCAGTCACTACATACAGCAAACAGGAGGACGAGGAGTGAAAGTACCTTTTTCATGTAGAAGTGTTTGCTTCTTTTTTTGCTCTTCGTATGATAATAAATATGATGTGTAGACACAGTGTGCAACCAACAAAATTCAGAGCAGCAGATAAAAGGCTTATCATACTTCCTTCCCTTTGAAATCTGAAGATGACCCAGGTACACTTCTACGCTTCTGAACTCAATATCAAAATTAATATTTGTGGTCAAAATTTTTGCAATAATTGAGCAGCCCTATCTTCTATTCATCTGCTTAGACTTTAAATTTGTGTCTGTGTGATGAAGGTTGTTTGCTCTGTACACCTTGGGTATATTTCCTGCTGAATTATGCATTTTTTAATGTTGCTAAATTAAAGTGCAATTATTCAGCCGGGGGAGGGTTAGTGTGACAGCTCAGGGAAATGCAGTGTGCTATGGGATCAGGCTGTGCACTTTATCAATGACTCATCAGGTGTGTGTGTGTGTGTGTGTGTCCGCTCCACATTCATTGAAACACAACACATTAATATTCAAGTATTTGTGTCTCCCTGCAGCTCCGTTTAAGGCCACATGATGGAGACAGCGAGCGATCCTACCAACAGTCCGGTTCTGCTGATGTGTGCATTTTCCCTCCATCAGATTACAAAGCTATTACTGTTCATGTCACATGTAAAATGTAGCCCAAACTAAAAGCAGAGTGCTGGAATAAAACCAGAGTGGAGTTGACCTGTGGTATGATTGTGGGTCAGCACACAGGCCAATACACACATGCATGTTCACATGATGAATGATTATAAGTGAACAGAGCTGCTGATTGACGGGATATATGCTTGATAAAATTGTCAAAATTTCAAGTATTTCAGCATTGTGGTCTATGTGTGATGACATTGAACTTAGCCTGGTGGTCTGACCACATCAGCAGATTTGTCCTGCTTGCACAGCTCAACACAGAGCTTGTGAACCCTCTTTTTCATTGGCCTGTTCAATGGTTTCAAAGACCTGCACACAGTTTAAGAGGAATCACACTTTTTTCTTTGTAGCAGATAAAATGATCAGTTATGCCCAGTTAGGGCTCTTAAAGCTCCTGTAAAAAAGTTTTTGGGGGTAATGAAGCAATAAAATTAAAATAAATGCCTCTTTGACAAATAAAAAAGCGTGTGTGTTTTCAAATGGTTTGTATTTATTGAGGTGAATTTTTGCCCTTCAGGCCCGAAAGCTGAGAAAGAAGGGGGCAGGCCTGTCTCCTAGCCACAACAACTTTGTTTATCATGGATCAATAAAGATATGGTGGATGTTTCCACAATCACTGTCTTCCTCTTGTTATTATAAACGAGAAACTAAATGTCCCAAAAAGTTGATCCATAACATCCTTGAGAGTCGCACATGGAGCGTTTCTCCACAATGTCGGCGATGGCCCTTCTGGTGCTCTCTGAATCTGTATTTGGCATTTTTCCTGATACGGCCGGAGACCCACTCCTCTTCTCTCTCCTGGCCTATTCTTTGTCTTGTGGGAGCTCTGGTACTTATTCCGTGGAGTTTTGCATATTTCTTCTGGGTAAAAGAAAAAGCATTCAATCACTGCTAGTAAGTCAGAAAAACTTACCAGCATTGGCTTGCCGTGTGGCTGGCAGACTTCATTCACACTATAGCCCCTGAAGAGTGTTAAGTAAATATGAGCTGAACTCACTGGATACTCTAAACTTTCTAGAGACTTCCTCCCTGTTTCTCCTCTCTGTGGTCCAGTCACTGAACAATAAAATAACCATGTAGAGGAGCTCTGATGATGATGTGATATTTACTTCCTCATATATCTGTGATGCTATCCTTGTCACTATTCACTCATGAAGCTGATTGGCTGTTGCACCACAGCTTCAGGCAGATTTTTAGTAGAAGTTGAATATTTTCTACTTACTAAGAGGTGAAAGGCAAACTTCACATCCTTTTTGCATCACTTCTGTGACTCTTAGCTTCTTAAGGCTGTGTTGCCTGCATACAACTAAATTTTGCGCTTGTATTCATGTGGTTAATTGGATCATATTTATTGAGGCAAATTTGCGCCCTTCATGATCTGAAAGGGACAGAGAAGGGGGCGGGCCTGTCTCCTACCCATAACATTGTGTGTTTCTGCCCTCTCATTCCATGATCAACCATGATAGATAAATCTACAATCACTGTCTTTTTCCTGTTCTTGAAAACAAGAAGCTAGATGTCCGAGAAAAGTGTAAAATAGAAATACATCCATTTGGTAACCCATAACATCCTTTGGAGCCGAGTTTCACCACGATGTCTGGGTGATGGCCTGCCCTGCTTTACTCATGTTTTTTCCTGGTATGGCCCACTCCTTCTCTCTCCCCAGTCGATTCTTTCACTCGTGACTGCCCTGTAGTTCTTTCCTGAGGTTTGGCATATTTTCTCTGCTGAAAAACACATTAAATCACTGCTAGTAAGTCAGAAAAACTTACCAGCACCGGCTTTCTGTTGTGCTGGCAGACTTCGTTCACACTACAGCCCCTGTAAAGTGTTACATAAATATGAGCTGAACTCACTGGATAGTCAACAGTTACCAGAGACTTTCTCCCCATGTCTCTTCTCAGTGTTTTGGTTTCTGAACACCAAATTAACATGTAGAGGAGCTCTGCTGTTTACGTCCTCCTCTGCCTGTGATGTCATCCTCTTCACCATTTACTCTCCATGCTGATTGGCTGTCGTGCCACAACTTTTGGCATTTCTGTCACAGATGTTGGATATTATGGGAACTGTCATCCATCAATACAAAGTTTGCGTCTTTTTATTTACTGTCAATGGATTTCTGTCAAGTGACAAACTGATTGAAATAATGCTTAAATCACTGACCCGATCAACCTGTAGGTGACAATCTTTTGTCTGTGGACAGTGGATTAAAAAAGTCCCCCAAACATGTAAGATTATAGGATTACAACATGTGATGAAAATTCAGCCAATTCTTGTGAACTCTGTGACACTTTCACTTTTGTCCAGTCACTAAAAACTGCCTGTCACCTTTTGCTGATCATCCAAGCTCTGCCCCACCCCAGCCCTATCAACATCTGACTACTACTTATTTGTTTTCACTTGAGAGGATTTTTGTCATTGAGTGGTGCAGGGATCACATATTTTTGTAGGTCAATGCAGAGGTTAGCATCGTGCTTTTTCCCTTGATAAAAAAAAAGTATTTTTTTTTACCTCTGCCAAGGAGGTTATGTTTTTGCCGGCTTATGTTTGTCTGTTTGTTTTTTTAGCAAGACTACACAAAAACTACTGGACAGATTTTGCTGAAATTTTCAGGAGATGTTGGGAATGGCCCAAATTAAAAATGATTAGATTCTGGTGGTGATCCAGATAACTGCCATTAGTGAACGATCGTTTTTGCTCAATAACTGGCTAAGTAAAAATGATATCAACTTGATCCTGAGTGCTAGGTGTGGGTTTTCAGGGTCAAGGAATCACATTAAGATGGTAGCTCTATCATAGAACTATTGCTTATAGATGTAACAGCAATATGTGAGCTACCTTTGCAGAGGTCCTTTCTGATTTTTAATGTGATCTTGGATCAGTGCTGATAATAATCCTATTGAATCAACTTAACTTTTCTGAGTTTTTAGGCTCAAATGTAATCAGCCAGAGTAGAAAACTACTTTTAAGCTATTGTGGAGCCACAACATGGCGGTCCAACAGTAAAAGCAGATACCACATTTTCAAAGTAAAAGGCCACGACGTAACTGCTTGTTAGAGAATTTCCCCTTAATCAAATAACCTGATCAAGTTGGTGCCCATGGCTGTAGCTGTGTTGTATATATTATTGTTCATCAACAAGGATCAGAAATTATCACATTAAGGCTGCTGGTCATTTCTGTAGCCCTTGTTACCAGTTTACCAGCCATCATTCTTTAAAAACACAATAATGCTTCAAAATACCAAAAGCAGGGCAAAAGCAGATGCATTTAATGTTGCAAAATGAAATGTTTAAATCTCATTTAGCTGTGCTCATCAAAGACTTACTTCAGGTGTTTATCTGAAAGGCTATTGTAAAATTCCACAGACTTTTGACCTTGGGATTAGTGGTGCTAAAATGTTAACTCACTTTCGCATTTTTGGACTCATTCCTGCACCACTCAAGTCTGATAGTGTTTTATAAATGAAATTACATTAACACATTATTTTGTACTAGATGCATTCAAAATAAATCTAGTAAATCAGTATTTTTTTAATATATATTTTCAAAAAATTTTAAAGGTAAGGATATTTAAAACACCCACAAAAATACAATTTACAAATTTACTTGCTCCTATGATATCATTAAGAAAATAAAGGCTGAGAAAAACATTGTAACTAGGCACCGTGCTATTGAATCATCCAGTTCTACTGCTGTAACTACAGTTTAGATCAGTATGTGTTTTCTGTAAAAGGCCATACGTAAAGTTGGATAAAGGGAAAAGCTCTCTGGAGCTCAGCCTCACATTGGGGCTCACACAAGTTAAAAAAAGGTCCACCCTAAATTCCAGCATTAATGACCAAACTTTACTGTTAACCCTGCCACAGAAACAAAAGTACAATTTTTTTTACAGGTGCGTCAGTTAAAGTCTGTTACATAACTTAAAGTCCTTTTCCCTAAAATGTAACTGACCTTTTTACATTGTATTATCATTTTCCATTTGGGCCCTTAATGTTGGACTGTGTGTTTTCCCATTTGAACATAAGTTAGGATGCCGGCAAATTAAAAAGGATAAAAAAAGGACCAGTTAGAGGATGGGATTCCAACTATAAGCTGTTTGAAGCCAGGCTAAGGAGGTAAACATGGTGAAAACATTTGATGAAAAAGTTTGGACGCCCCTGGCCTTGGACCTCTATAAAGCCTTGGCTATCAAAACTTATTCATCTTCCTGGTTCTATAGCACTGTGTGTTTTAACAGTGTTTGTGGATGGAAAAGAAAAAACACATGAGAGACTTAAGTAGTCTGAACAAACTTTTCCACCACAAACTGCACAGCTGCTCTAGTCCATTACTCCTCCAATTATGTTCTAATAAAAAAATCACTATTTTCTCTCATCTTAAATGAAATCTGACAACTTTAGAGAGAGTTTGTTCTCTCCTTTTCAATAAATGATTCAGCTCCTGCTCTAAACTATCTGAAGCAGTCCAGATTAACTGGTTACATGTATGTAATGGGTCTTCAGGCTCAGTGAATTGCGAGAATGAGCATTAGCAAAGTGTCAGAGTAAAGAAATACTTTAGTGCTTTGCTCTGTGAAAACTTTACTTCTCCACAACCAGCAGAGAAAAAAAACAAACAGTTCTGTGCACTTTCCTCTGGTCAGCATCAGCCTTTCTCAGACTCTGAGCTGGTTTATCTTCTTTACACTATTTTAGTAGATTATGGCGTGTTCAAAATCTGCTTTCAATTTCATTTATTCTCATTTAATCATAACACAACACCTCAGGCTTTCTGCTCCATGCATCAGCAGCTGTGTACGCAGGGCTCACCGCTCCATTTGTCCTCATATATACAGTATTATCACAGGGCTCTGCTCTCATTACAAGCCAATCTGCACACTATCCGCTTTCTATTACAGCTTCATCGCATACAGCAAACACAATTAACTCGACTTCACTTCATTATGTGATCCATGACTCAGAATGGACCCATTAGTGTTGGGACCAGTGTGACCTGAGATTATGAAGACTCATTTATCTTTATCCCACTGCCAAAGAATATGATGTACTGACAGAGTGCTCCAGACTGACACAGCATATACAAAATAATGAGAGAGCGCATTTTGATTTGTCTTCAGTCTTATTTACTTTTTAAAGCGGTCACAAAGTGTGTTTGAATAATCTCTGTGGCTCGAATAAAGTCAAGTATGTTTAATCTCAGCTCCTAATGAATCATCTCCTGTGTGAGGTATTCAGATGCTGCTCCTCGATGTTATTGAAGTTATAAAATGTTTATTATTATCATTAAGGGTCTGCAGACAAACCTCGTGGCAAGACCGCAGCATCTGTATAACCAAGACCAAGGACTCCCGTCCAAAAATTAAGCAGATTTTTGGTAATAATAAGTGCTGTATCACTCAAAGAGTCAATCCAGAATACACATTTTAATCCTTAAGGCTCACCCACGCAAGGGCCATTAAGGGACTGTTTATGTTTTTTCAAGAGGGGTTGCTCTAGTAAATATGATTGCCACTAAAGCACCCATCCAGCTTCATCCCTGTTGGGAGATAGCTGGTTAGGAATGCAAGACAATATAAAACAGTCAATGGTGCCACCAAATGCCTCATAATTAACCGACGTTTAGGTTAAAACAACACAAAAAGATGTTATTGAAGTTGGCCCTACAATAAGATTTTACTTTTCCTCCACAAAGCCCATGTTTACAACGTTTGTGTTGCGACATAGTAGTTCTGTATCCCTCTGCCATCGACTGGTCTGGCCGTCAGAGGAAACAAAAAACACTAACCTCAATTCAACTGAACTTATAATTAGCTATTTTGACTCATGTGATGATGACATACTGTAAGTTGTGAGTATGAAACTGGATGTACATTGAGAAAGAACTTTTGAAGGCACAGGTAGAAAGAGGGATGGGAGAAACTGAGATGGAAAATGAGGAGCAGTACAGCTCAAAAATTACCTGGTGGTGCAGATGTGTGAACTGTGAACCCATGTCCAAAAACCAGGAGGATTATTGTTGTCATGAGTGGAACTAAGTAACAATGCCTCTCCTGGACTTCTCAGCAGATCTCTTTTATTTTGAACAGTCTTTAAACCTGCTGTCATATGTTGTCTTGATCTGTAAAATGGATACTGCAAACAATATATTCTATCATTGCAGAGGGGGGAATCATGATGTCCATATCAAAACAACAACAACAACAAAAAAAACCCCAGCCAAAGTCAGTAAAGGCCCAAGTCACACAACAAAATGTGGCAAAATTTGAATAGAGACTATTTCTTTTTCCTTTCTTTCATCAGGGATAAACACAGGAGCAACCTATCTTTGTAATATCCAGGGAGTTAGATTTGTATCAGTTTATGCTCAAATGGCTGCTACCTGACCCTACTGCAGCCTGCAGCAGTCTGACCTGAACATGTAATGAGAGGGAATGTTGCTGGTGGAAGGATATGTGGCTCATTCACTGCATCACAAAGTAGTTCTAAACACAGGGGCTTTGACAAAGAAAATTTAGACACTGTAAAAAATTCTTACTGTCCAGCCAACATTGTTTTTGTGTAGTTTTAACCAAACCTGACACACCGGACGAACAGTTCCATAAATCAGTCACGGAAATATTTCACTAATCCATCTGGGAAAGAGCCATTTGAAAATGTTTTCAGGGGCAGAACCTTCAAAAACATCTGCAGCTGGTGATTGGACGATTGTTCTGCTTATCACACTCTTCACAGACCAATCCATATCAAACCACAGTATGACAGTAGCAGCCAGACCCTGTTGTTAGCCATTAGCTTAAACTACATTTCAGTCCTTAGACTATCGTCTTAAATTAAATTATACCACACAGATGTATCATTTCCTACTTATAAATGACATGAACCTTGTCAACAACAATACCCACCAAGTTCTCCAAGTAAACTTCTGAGGAGAGCATATTTCACCAGGTATTGCTGAGTAACCATGACTCCGGGCTACCATACTACCGGCATTGTTCAGCGGCATTTCCGCATCTCCAGTTTCCCAGCGGTGATCCCCGGTCCATAGAAGAGCAAAAACATGATGGGTGTGCCTCCCTGCGCCGTGCACGAAACTTGCAAAATGCCCTAGACACACCCCGCTGGCGTGGTGCAGGGCAGGTGCACCGCGCCTGGTCTACGGAATTAGAGCCCAATGAATCAGGCAGGTCCATCTGCTCTGCAAGGTTAGTTTTAACCTAAAAAAGGGTAATTATGAGGCTTTCAGTGGCACCATTGACAACCATATATTGCTAAGCACCAATTCCTCCTGCCCCCAAGGCTGCTTTAGTCGCAATCATATGTACTGGTGCCATGGGACTTGAGCAACCCCACTTCAAAAAACCCAAACTATACATTTAAGCATCACACAGGAATAAAAACACAAACATCCTCTAAAACATATGATCAGAGGTACACAGGTAAGGAATTGCCACTGTCAGGAGCGGTCTTGCCCATGCTCATGCATGTCATACTGAAGCCCACCTCTTCCAATAAATGCCAGGGCACAGGAAGTGAACCACGCTTCAGCACAGCACTAAGCAATCATACTCAATGAAGGAGCTGGAGTTTAGGGAGGAAATGAGCTTAAACCAACACTACATAGTTTTTCCACCTTAATATAATATTTCTAGAGTCATTGTGATGGTACATCACCTTTCAACAGGTTGAATGACACCTCTTTCATGGTCTGAGGGGGTCTGTATCACCTTCACTGGCACGATGTAACTTCGATGTGGATGGTAGGAACACTTCCACACTAAAAAACTACAAATTAAAAAACATGATCTGACTGTACCTTTGGACGTCCTGTCAGCTCGCTTCTCCTCCCTCTGTACGTCAACAAATGCACGTTAGTGTGAGGCGCTCTGTTTTTTTAACCACACGGTTTCACTCAACGACCACAGAGGCCCCTATGAGAGAGTTAAAAAGCCGGAATCTTACTTAGTGCTGCTTTAAGCAGGGCAAGGATTGACGAGTGCACTTGCGCCCAGACTCTTACAGCCATTAATTGCCTTTGTCTTTTTTTTTCTTTTGAATTTTTAAAGAAAACCAAAGAAAAACTAGGTCAACCACAAAATCACATCCACGCACTAACTAGCCTTGCAGAGCAGCTAGATCTGCCTGATTCAAAGTCTGAATTCAGGCAGAACATCAGCGTTGTAGAGCGGTAGAGAGCAGCTATTAAATGGTTAAATTCTTCTGCTTGAAGGAGCAGGACTAAATTCTGGTAACTAAACCAGTGTTTCAATTAGTTGATGCTGAATCCTGTCATGATCTGCTGTAGACACAGTGAGTAATGTTTACCTGTTGCTTCTGTCATGGTATGTTTTGTATGTGCACAGGAAGTGACTCTTTAGGATCCAAAACATTATTGAGTTGTACTTTGCTCTCATCCTGGTTGCCTGGTAGCCATGATGGTTAATATTACCACACCTGTTTATACTACTACAGCAGTGTGATGAGTTAACTTATCACCCTGTTTGTGCCGGTTGCTGGGTCGATTGTGTCCTTATTGCAAATTGTCCATTACAGGGTCGACTTCGAGCGAGTCTAGACCACCTGTTTCAGGTGAGCTCAGCTCGGTTGTTTGTACCAAAACAAGGATCAACTGCTGTGTTCATACGAATTCATACAAATGTGCTGAGAACAGAATGCCCACTTGTATTGGAACAACTCTTCCAAACGGTCCAGATGAAAAAAAGACATAAGGCAGTTCTGAGGGTAAAAAGGGGACTGAACCAGCTACTAACATGTTACAGCAAATGTATTTGAACACAAAGTGTGTTTGGGGACAGAATTTCTTGCTCCATCCTCTTTTTTTATTAGAAGGCTCAAATGTAATTCCTGCATTGTCTGGGGTCTTAAATTCTATCAGAGATACTCTTGACCAGATATTGGCTGTTTGGCCCATGAGACGTCTCAGAAACACTACACTCCATCACTCTGGAAGCCCTGATAGGCTTGATCACTGTCACCTATATAACAACCAATATATCTGCGTGACTGAGTGAGTGATAGATCCCATCACTCATGCTTTCGAATTCTCACTGCTCTGTCCGCAACACAGAGGCCAAAGGTCATCTTCATCTACTCTTACCTGCTCCGTGTTTGGTTTCTTCTCTCCAGAGGACTTTTTATAACATCCCTGTCACACGCAGAGCCTCAACCAGCCCCTCATCAGTCAGGCTGTGTGCGACACCAGGCTGTCCCCATGTCCCTCGGCCCCCTTTATCCTGCAGTGTCCTTGGGGAACATGGGTAACAGTGCTGATGACCTGCCATACTATATTTATCGCTGTCACGCGTTTATTTATGGGCCTGCTGTGGGCCTCGGCCATTAGCACTGTTTTCCTATGCACTCCCCCTACTCTCCTCAATTAGCCCTCCTCGTTTCATCGGCCCCTCCTGACTCTTATCCTCAATTCACCCTCTTTACTTTTTTAGTTTGTTTTTGTGTCCCTGAATCTCTCCATCTGTCCTCGTCATCGCCCTAACCTTTACTCTGACCATTAACATCCCCGACCACATCAACCTCTCTCTGCTCTTCCTCTCCCGTCGTCTCAGCTGAGGGGGGGCCGCCCCGTTACATTAAAGTGACCGATCTCTCCTCAAACTGAACCCAACTTTGGAGAGGGGGGAAGCTTCGGTCGACTTTGTAAAACTTTTGATGAATGAGAGAGCTGATGGCTGGTGCCTTTTAAAAACTTTCAGTGTTGCTACATTGAGACGTGATGTTGTGCTGGCTCTCCAAATGTAACGATTTGAATTCACGGTTTTATGTCACAATGGTAACACTTGTAGTTTTATGGTTGCATGAGGGTCTTGGCAATCTGAGAGTGTGTTGGTGAGCTTTACATTTGGGGTTTTATGTAAAAACAAGACAGCACTAGGAGATTGCAAACCTCAACCAAGGTAGCTCACATATTGCTGCTACGTCTTAAAGCAATAGTTCCATGATAAAGTTACCATGATAATATGATTCCTTGACCCGGAAAACCCACACCTACCACTCGGAATCATTATTAGTTAGCTAATATCATTATTAGTTTGCCAGATATTGAGCAAAAGGGATCGTTTGCTAATGGTGGTTATCTGGATCACCACCAAAATCTAATCATTTTTAGGTTGGGCCATTCTCAACATCTCCTGAAAATTTCAGCAAAATCCGTCCAGTAAGTTACGTTTTTGCGTAATCTTGCTAACAAACATTCAGACAAACAAATTTTATGTAGAATTAGATCCCTTTAGCAAATGTCACATCAGTTGTCATCAGAAAAACCTGTGAAAGTGTTAAAGGAACAATTTGGGATTTTTGACGTGGGGTTGTATGTGGTATTTGACAGAGACATTAGTGTTAGCCACTTCGCTATATGGTGCAGACCAGCCACAGT